>OZ016477.1:9960740-10321207 GCA_963966605.1 Caenorhabditis sulstoni | reverse complement strand
ATGCCACGTCGTGAAATGATGCTCCCACGTCATTCCACGTCATGCCACGTCGTGAAATAATGCTGCCACGTCGTGATATGATGCTGCCACGTCGTGACAAAGAGCTGCCACTTCGTAATATGATGCTGCCACGTCATTCCACGTCATGCCACGTCGTGAAATGATGCTGCCACGTCGTGATATGATGCTGCCACGACGTGATATGATGCTGCCACGTCGTGATATGATGCTGCCACGTCGTGAAATGATGCTGCCACGTCGTAATCTGATGCTGCCACGTCGTGATATGATGATGCCACGTCGTGAAGTAATGCTGCCACGTCGTGATATGATGCTGCCACGTCGTGATATGATGCTGCCACGTCGTGAAATGATGCTGCCACGTCGTAATCTGATGCTGCCACGTCGTGATATGATGCTGCCACGTCATTCCACGTCATGCCACGTCGTGAAATGATGCTGCCACGTCGTGATATGATGCTGCCACGTCGTGATATGATGCTGCCACGTCGTGATATGATGCTGCCACGTCGTGATATGATGCTGCCACGTCGTGTTATGATGCTGCCACGTCGTGATATGATGCTGCCACGTCGTGAAATGATGCTGCCATGTCGTGAAATGATGCTGCCACGTCGTGATATGATGATGCCACGTCGTGAAGTGATGCTGCCACGTCGTGAAATGATGCTGCCACGTCGTAGGCTGATGCTGCCACGTCGTGATATGATGATGCCACGTCGTGAAGTGATGCTGCCACGTCGTGAAATGATGCTGCCACGTCGTAATCTGATGCTGCCACGTCGTGATATGATGATGCCACGTCGTGAAATGATGCTGCCACGTCGTGATATGATGCTGCCACATCGTGAAATGATGCTGCCACGTCATGAAAAAGAGCTGCCACGTCGTAATATGATGCTGCCACGTCATTCCACGTCATGCCACGTCGTGAAATGATGCTCCCACGTCATTCCACGTCATGCCACGTCGTGTTATGATGCTCCCACGTCATTCCACGTCATGCCACGTCGTGTTATGATGCTGCCACGTCGTGATATGATGCTGCCACGTCGTGATATGATGCTGCCACGTCGTGAAATGATGCTGCCACGCCATTCCACGTCATGCCACGTCGTGAAATAATGCTGCCACGTCGTGATATGAAGCTGCCACGTCGTGATATGAAGCTGCCACGTCGTGATATGATGCTGCCACGTCGTGAAATGATGCTGCCACGTCGTGAAATGATGCTGCCACGTCGTAATCTGATGCTGCCACGTCGTGATATGATGCTGCCACGTCATTGCACGTCATGCCACGTCGTGAAATGATGCTGCCACGTGATTCCACGTCATGCCACGTCGTGAAATGATGCTGCCACGTCGTGATATGAAGCTGCCACGTCGTGATATGATGCTGCCACGTCATTCCACGTCATGCCACGTCGTGAAATGATGCTCCCACGTCATTCCACGTCATGCCACGTCGTGAAATGATGCTGCCACGTCGTGATGTGATGCTGCCACGTCGTGACATGATGCTGCCACGTCGTGACAAAGAGCTGCCACGTCGTAATATGATGCTGCCACGTCATTCCACGTCATGCCACGTCGTGAAATGATGCTGCCACGTCGTGATATGATGCTGCCACGACGTGATATGATGCTGCCACGTCGTGATATGATGCTGCCACGTCGTGAAATGATGCTGCCACGTCGTAATCTGATGCTGCCACGTCGTGATATGATGATGCCACGTCGTGAAGTAATGCTGCCACGTCGTGATATGATGCTGCCACGTCGTGATATGATGCTGCCACGTCGTGAAATGATGCTGCCACGTCGTAATCTGATGCTGCCACGTCGTGATATGATGCTGCCACGTCATTCCACGTCATGCCACGTCGTGAAATGATGCTGCCACGTCGTGATATGATGCTGCCACGTCGTGATATGATGCTGCCACGTCGTGATATGATGCTGCCACGTCGTGTTATGATGCTGCCACGTCGTGATATGATGCTGCCACGTCGTGATATGATGCTGCCACGTCGTGAAATGATGCTGCCACGTCATGAAAAAGAGCTGCCACGTCGTAATATGATGCTGCCACGTCATTCCACGTCATGCCACGTCGTGAAATGATGCTCCCACGTCATTCCACGTCATGCCACGTCGTGAAATAATGCTGCCACGTCGTGATATGATGCTGCCACGTCGTGACAAAGAGCTGCCACTTCGTAATATGATGCTGCCACGTCATTCCACGTCATGCCACGTCGTGAAATGATGCTGCCACGTCGTGATATGATGCTGCCACGACGTGATATGATGCTGCCACGTCGTGATATGATGCTGCCACGTCGTGAAATGATGCTGCCACGTCGTAATCTGATGCTGCCACGTCGTGATATGATGATGCCACGTCGTGAAGTAATGCTGCCACGTCGTGATATGATGCTGCCACGTCGTGATATGATGCTGCCACGTCGTGAAATGATGCTGCCACGTCGTAATCTGATGCTGCCACGTCGTGATATGATGCTGCCACGTCATTCCACGTCATGCCACGTCGTGAAATGATGCTGCCACGTCGTGATATGATGCTGCCACGTCGTGATATGATGCTGCCACGTCGTGATATGATGCTGCCACGTCGTGATATGATGCTGCCACGTCGTGTTATGATGCTGCCACGTCGTGATATGATGCTGCCACGTCGTGAAATGATGCTGCCATGTCGTGAAATGATGCTGCCACGTCGTGATATGATGATGCCACGTCGTGAAGTGATGCTGCCACGTCGTGAAATGATGCTGCCACGTCGTAGGCTGATGCTGCCACGTCGTGATATGATGATGCCACGTCGTGAAGTGATGCTGCCACGTCGTGAAATGATGCTGCCACGTCATGAAAAAGAGCTGCCACGTCGTAATATGATGCTGCCACGTCATTCCACGTCATGCCACGTCGTGAAATGATGCTCCCACGTCATTCCACGTCATGCCACGTCGTGTTATGATGCTCCCACGTCATTCCACGTCATGCCACGTCGTGTTATGATGCTGCCACGTCGTGATATGATGCTGCCACGTCGTGATATGATGCTGCCACGTCGTGAAATGATGCTGCCACGCCATTCCACGTCATGCCACGTCGTGAAATAATGCTGCCACGTCGTGATATGAAGCTGCCACGTCGTGATATGAAGCTGCCACGTCGTGATATGATGCTGCCACGTCGTGAAGTAATGCTGCCACGTCGTGAAAAATGCTGCCACGTCGTAATATGATGCTGCCACGTCATTCCACGTCATGCCACGTCGTGAAATGATGCTCCCACGTCATTCCACGTCATGCCACGTCGTGAAATGATGCTGCCACGTCGTGATATGATGCTGCCACGTCGTGATATGATGCTGCCACGTCGTGACAAAGAGCTGCCACGTCGTAATATGATGCTGCCACGTCATTCCACGTCATGCCACGTCGTGAAATGATGCTGCCACGTCGTGATATGATGCTGCCACGACGTGATATGATGCTGCCACGTCGTGATATGATGCTGCCACGTCGTGAAATGATGCTGCCACGTCGTAGTCTGATGCTGCCACGTCGCGATATGATGATGCCACGTCGTGAAGTAATGCTGCCACGTCGTAATCTGATGCTGCCACGTCGTGATATGATGCTGCCACGTCATTCCACGTCATGCCACGTCGTGAAATGATGCTGCCACGTCGTGATATGATGCTGCCACGTCGTGATATGATGCTGCCACGTCGTGTTATGATGCTGCCACGTCGTGATATGATGCTGCCACTACGTGAAATGATGCTGCCACGTCGTGAAATGATGCTGCCACGTCGTGATATGATGATGCCACGTCGTGAAGTGATGCTGCCACGTCGTGAAATGATGCTGCCACGTCGTAATCTGATGCTGCCACGTCGTGATATGATGATGCCACGTCGTGAAGTGATGCTGCCACGTCGTGAAATGATGCTGCCACGTCGTAATCTGATGCTGCCACGTCGTGATATGATGATGCCACGTCGTGAAATGATGCTGCCACGTCGTGATATGATGCTGCCACGTCGTGAAATGATGCTGCCACGTCATGAAAAAGAGCTGCCACGTCGTAATATGATGCTGCCACGTCATTCCACGTCATGCCACGTCGTGAAATGATGCTCCCACGTCATTCCACGTCATGCCACGTCGTGTTATGATGCTGCCACGTCGTGATATGATGCTGCCACGTCGTGATATGATGCTGCCACGTCGTGACAAAGAGCTGCCACGTCGTGATATGATGCTGCCACGTCATTCCACGTCATGCCACGTCGTGAAATGATGCTCCCACGTCATTCCACGTCATGCCACGTCGTGAAATGATGCTGCCACGTCGTGATATGATGCTGCCACGTCGTGATATGATGCTGCCACGTCGTGACAAAGAGCTGCCACGTCGTAATATGATGCTGCCACGTCATTCCACGTCATGCCACGTCGTGAAATGATGCTGCCACGTCGTGATATGATGCTGCCACGACGTGATATCATGCTGCCACGTCGTAATCTGATGCTGCCACGTCGTGATATGATGATGCCACGTCGTGAAGTAATGCTGCCACGTCGTGATATGATGCTGCCACGTCGTGATATGATGCTGCCACGTCTTGATATGATGATGCCACGTCGTGATGTGATGCTGCCACGTCGTGATATGATGATGCCACGTCGTGAAGTAATGCTGCCACGTCGTGATATGATGCTGCCACGTCGTGATATGATGCTGCCACGTCGTGAAATGATGCTGCCACGTCATTCCACGTCATGCCACGTCGTGAAATGATGCTGCCACGTCGTGATATGATGCTGCCACGTCGTGAAATGATGCTGCCACGTCGTAATCTGATGCTGCCACGTCGTGATATGATGATGCCACGTCGTGAAGTAATGCTGCCACGTCGTGATATGATGCTGCCACGTCGTGATATGATGCTGCCACGTCGTGAAATGATGCTGCCACGTCATTCCACGTCATGCCACGTCGTGATATGATGCTGCCACGTCGTGAAATAATGCTGCCACGCCATTCCACGTCATGCCACGTCGTGAAATGATGCTGCCACGTCGTAATCTGATGCTGCCACGTCGTGATATGATGATGCCACGTCGTGAAGTAATGCTGCCACGTCGTGAAAAATGCTGCCACGTCGTAATATGATGCTGCCACGTCATTCCACGTCATGCCACGTCGTGAAATGATGCTGCCACGTCGTGATATGATGCTGCCACGACGTGATATGATGCTGCCACGTCGTAATCTGATGCTGCCACGTCGTGATATGATGCTGCCACGTCATTCCACGTCATGCCACGTCGTGAAATGATGCTGCCACGTCGTGATATGATGCTGCCACGTCGTGATATGATGCTGCCACGTCATTCCACGTCATGCCACGTCGTGAAATGATGCTGCCACGTCGTGATATGATGCTGCCACGTCGTGATATGATGCTGCCACGTCGTGATATGATGCTGCCACGTCGTGTTATGATGCTGCCACGTCGTGATATGATGCTGCCACGTCGTGAAATGATGCTGCCACGTCGTGAAATGATGCTGCCACGTCGTGATATGATGATGCCACGTCGTGAAGTGATGCTGCCACGTCGTGAAATGATGCTGCTACGTCGTAATCTGATGCTGCCACGTTGTGATATGATGATGCCACGTCGTGAAGTGATGCTGCCACGTCGTGAAATGATGCTGCCACGTCGTAATCTGATGCTGCCACGTCGTGATATGATGATGCCACGTCGTGAAATGATGCTGCCACGTCGTGATATGATGCTGCCACGTCGTGAAATGATGCTGCCACGTCATGAAAAAGAGCTGCCACGTCGTAATATGATGCTGCCACGTCATTCCACGTCATGCAACGTCGTGAAATGATGCTCCCACGTCATTCCACGTCATGCCACGTCGTGAAATAATGCTGCCACGTCGTGATATGATGCTGCCACGTCATTGCACGTCATGCCACGTCGTGAAATGATGCTGCCACGTCGTGATATGATGCTGCCACGTCGTGAAAAAGAGCTGCCACGTCGTAATATGATGCTGCCACGTCATTCCACGTCATTCCACGTAGTGATATGATGCTGCCACGTCGTGTTATGATGCTGCCACGTCGTGATATGATGCTGCCACGTCGTGATATGATGCTGCCACGTCGTGATATGATGCTGCCACGTCGTGAAATGATGCTGCCACGTCGTAATCTGCAGCTGCCACGTCGTGATATGATGATGCCACGTCGTGAAGTGATGCTGCCACGTCGTGAAATGATGCTGCCACGTCGTAATCTGATGCTGCCACGTCGTGATATGATGCTGCCACGTCATTGCACGTCATGCCACGTCGTGAAATGATGCTGCCACGTGATTCCACGTCATGCCACGTCGTGAAATGATGCTGCCACGTCGTGATATGAAGCTGCCACGTCGTGATATGATGCTGCCACGTCATTCCACGTCATGCCACGTCGTGAAATGATGCTCCCACGTCATTCCACGTCATGCCACGTCGTGAAATGATGCTGCCACGTCGTGATATGATGCTGCCACGTCGTGATATGATGCTGCCACGTCGTGACAAAGAGCTGCCACGTCGTAATATGATGCTGCCACGTCATTCCACGTCATGCCACGTCGTGAAATGATGCTGCCACGTCGTGATATGATGCTGCCACGACGTGATATGATGCTGCCACGTCGTGATATGATGCTGCCACGTCGTGAAATGATGCTGCCACGTCGTAATCTGATGCTGCCACGTCGTGATATGATGATGCCACGTCGTGAAGTAATGCTGCCACGTCGTGATATGATGCTGCCACGTCGTGATATGATGCTGCCACGTCGTGAAATGATGCTGCCACGTCGTAATCTGATGCTGCCACGTCGTGATATGATGCTGCCACGTCATTCCACGTCATGCCACGTCGTGAAGTGATGCTGCCACGTCGTGAAATGATGCTGCCACGTCGTAATCTGATGCTGCCACGTCGTGATATGATGCTGCCACGTCGTGAAATGATGCTGCCACGTCATGAAAAAGAGCTGCCACGTCGTAATATGATGCTGCCACGTCATTCCACGTCATGCAACGTCGTGAAATGATGCTCCCACGTCATTCCACGTCATGCCACGTCGTGAAATAATGCTGCCACGTCGTGATATGATGCTGCCACGTCATTGCACGTCATGCCACGTCGTGAAATGATGCTGCCACGTCGTGATATGATGCTGCCACGTCGTGAAAAAGAGCTGCCACGTCGTAATATGATGCTGCCACGTCATTCCACGTCATTCCACGTAGTGATATGATGCTGCCACGTCATTCCACGTCATTCCACGTAGTGATATGATGCTGCCACGTCGTGTTATGATGCTGCCACGTCGTGATATGATGCTGCCACGTCGTGATATGATGCTGCCACGTCGTGATATGATGCTGCCACGACGTGAAATGATGCTGCCACGTCGTAATCTGCAGCTGCCACGTCGTGATATGATGATGCCACGTCGTGAAGTGATGCTGCCACGTCGTGAAATGATGCTGCCACGTCGTAATCTGATGCTGCCACGTCGTGATATGATGCTGCCACGACATTGCACGTCATGCCACGTCGTGAAATGATGCTGCCACGTGATTCCACGTCATGCCACGTCGTGAAATGATGCTGCCACGTCGTGATATGAAGCTGCCACGTCGTGATATGATGCTGCCACGTCATTCCACGTCATGCCACGTCGTGAAATGATGCTCCCACGTCATTCCACGTCATGCCACGTCGTGAAATGATGCTGCCACGTCGTGATATGATGCTGCCACGTCGTGATATGATGCTGCCACGTCGTGACAAAGAGCTGCCACGTCGTAATATGATGCTGCCACGTCATTCCACGTCATGCCACGTCGTGAAATGATGCTGCCACGTCGTGATATGATGCTGCCACGACGTGATATGATGCTGCCACGTCGTGATATGATGCTGCCACGTCGTGAAATGATGCTGCCACGTCGTAATCTGATGCTGCCACGTCGTGATATGATGATGCCACGTCGTGAAGTAATGCTGCCACGTCGTGATATGATGCTGCCACGTCGTGATATGATGCTGCCACGTCGTGAAATGATGCTGCCACGTCGTAATCTGATGCTGCCACGTCGTGATATGATGCTGCCACGTCATTCCACGTCATGCCACGTCGTGAAATGATGCTGCCACGTCGTGATATGATGCTGCCACGTCGTGATATGATGCTGCCACGTCGTGATATGATGCTGCCACGTCGTGTTATGATGCTGCCACGTCGTGATATGATGATGCCACGTCGTGAAATGATGCTGCCATGTCGTGAAATGATGCTGCCACGTCGTGATATGATGATGCCACGTCGTGAAGTGATGCTGCCACGTCGTGAAATGATGCTGCCATGTCGTAATCTGATGCTGCCACGTCGTGATATGATGATGCCACGTCGTGAAGTGATGCTGCCACGTCGTGAAATGATGCTGCCACGTCGTAATCTGATGCTGCCACGTCGTGATATGATGATGCCACGTCGTGAAATGATGCTGCCACGTCGTGATATGATGCTGCCACGTCGCGAAATGATGCTGCCACGTCATGAAAAAGAGCTGCCACGTCGTAATATGATGCTGCCACGTCATTCCACGTCATGCCACGTCGTGAAATGATGCTCCCACGTCATTCCACGTCATGCCACGTCGTGAAATAATGCTGCCACGTCGTGATATGATGCTGCCACGTCGTGACAAAGAGCTGCCACGTCGTAATATGATGCTGCCACGTCATTCCACGTCATGCCACGTCGTGAAATGATGCTGCCACGTCGTGATATGATGCTGCCACGACGTGATATGATGCTGCCACGTCGTGATATGATGCTGCCACGTCGTGAAATGATGCTGCCACGTCGTAATCTGATGCTGCCACGTCGTGATATGATGATGCCACGTCGTGAAGTAATGCTGCCACGTCGTGATATGATGCTGCCACGTCGTGATATGATGCTGCCACGTCGTGAAATGATGCTGCCACGTCGTAATCTGATGCTGCCACGTCGTGATATGATGCTGCCACGTCATTCCACGTCATGCCACGTCGTGAAATGATGCTGCCACGTCGTGATATGATGCTGCCACGTCGTGATATGATGCTGCCACGTCGTGATATGATGCTGCCACGTCGTGATATGATGCTGCCACGTCGTGTTATGATGCTGCCACGTCGTGATATGATGCTGCCACGTCGTGAAATGATGCTGCCATGTCGTGAAATGATGCTGCCACGTCGTGATATGATGATGCCACGTCGTGAAGTGATGCTGCCACGTCGTGAAATGATGCTGCCACGTCGTAGGCTGATGCTGCCACGTCGTGATATGATGATGCCACGTCGTGAAGTGATGCTGCCACGTCGTGAAATGATGCTGCCACGTCGTATTCTGATGCTGCCACGTCGTGATATGATGATGCCACGTCGTGAAATGATGCTGCCACGTCGTGATATGATGCTGCCACGTCGTGAAATGATGCTGCCACGTCATGAAAAAGAGCTGCCACGTCGTAATATGATGCTGCCACGTCATTCCACGTCATGCCACGTCGTGAAATGATGCTCCCACGTCATTCCACGTCATGCCACGTCGTGTTATGATGCTGCCACGTCGTGATATGATGCTGCCACGTCGTGATATGATGCTGCCACGTCGTGACAAAGAGCTGCCACGTCGTAATATGATGCTGCCACGTCATTCCACGTCATGCCACGTCGTGAAATGATGCTCCCACGTCATTCCACGTCATGCCACGTCGTGAAATAATGCTGCCACGTCGTGATATGATGCTGCCACGTCATTGCACGTCATGCCACGTCGTGAAATGATGCTGCCACGTCATTCCACGTCATGCCACGTCGTGAAATGATGCTGCCACGTCATTCCACGTCATGCCACGTCGTGAAATGATGCTGCCACGTCGTGATATGATGCTGCCACGTCGTGAAAAAGAGCTGCCACGTCGTAATATGATGCTGCCACGTCATTCCACGTCATGCCACGTAGTGATATGATGCTGCCACGTCGTGTTATGATGCTGCCACGTCGTGATATGATGCTGCCACGTCGTGATATGATGCTGCCACGTCGTGATATGATGCTGCCACGTCGTGAAATGATGCTGCCACGTCGTAATCTGCAGCTGCCACGTCGTGATATGATGCTGCCACGTCATTGCACGTCATGCCACGTCGTGAAATGATGCTGCCACGTCATTCCACGTCATGCCACGTCGTGAAATGATGCTGCCACGTCGTGATATGATGCTGCCACGTCGTGATATGATGCTGCCACGTCGTGATATGATGCTGCCACGTCGTAATCTGATGCTGCCACGTCGTGATATGATGCTGCCACGTCATTGCATGTCATGCCACGTCGTGAAATGATGCTGCCACGTCATTCCACGTCATGCCTCGTCGTGAAATGATGCTGCCACGTCGTGATATGATGCTGCCACGTCGTGATATGATGCTGCCACGTCGTGAAATGATGCTGCCACGTCGTAATCTGATGCTGCCACGTCGTGATATGATGCTGCCACGTCATTGCACGTCATGCCACGTCGTGAAATGATGCTGCCACGTGATTCCACGTCATGCCACGTCGTGAAATGATGCTGCCACGTCGTGATATGAAGCTGCCACGTCGTGATATGATGCTGCCACGTCATTCTACGTCATGCCACGTCGTGAAATGATGCTCCCACGTCATTCCACGTCATGCCAAGTCGTGAAATGATGCTGCCACGTCGTGATATGATGCTGCCACGTCGTGATATGATGCTGCCACGTCGTGAAATGATGCTGCCACGTCGTAATCTGATGCTGCCACGTCGTGATATGATGCTGCCACGTCGTAATCTGATGCTGCCACGTCGTGATATGATGATGCCACGTCGTGAAGTAATGCTGCCACGTCGTGATATGATGCTGCCACGTCGTAATATGATGATGCCACGTCGTGATATGATGCTGCCACGTCGTGTTATGATGCTGCCACGTCGTGATATGATGCTGCCACGTCGTGAAATGATGCTGCCACGTCGTGATATGATGATGCCACGTCGTGATATGATGCTGCCACGTCGTGTTATGATGCTGCCACGTCGTGATATGATGCTGCCACGTCGTGATATGATGCTGCCACGTCGGGTTATGATGCTGCCACGTCGTGATCTGATGCTGCCACGTCGTGAAATGATGCTGCCACGTCGTGATATGATGATGCCACGTCGTGAAGTGATGCTGCCAGGTCGTAAAATGATGCTGCCACGTCGTAATCTGATGCTGCCACGTCATTCCACGTCATGCCACGTCGTGAAATGATGCTGCCACGTCATTGCACGTCATGCCACGTCGTGAAATGATGCTGCCACGTCATTCCACGTCATGCCACGTCGTGAAATGATGCTGCCACGTCGTGATTTGATGCTGCCACGTCGTGAAAAAGAGCTGTCACGTCGTAATATGATGCTGCCACGTCATTGCACGTCATGCCACGTCGTGAAATGATGCTGCCACGTCATTCCACGTCATGCCACGTCGTGATATGATGCTGCCACGTCGTGATATGATGCTGCCACGTCGTGATATGATGCTGCCACGTCGTGATATGATGCTGCCACGTCGTGATATGATGCTGCCACGTCGTGTTATGATGCTGCCACGTCGTGATATGATGCTGCCACGTCGTGAAATGATGCAGCCACGTCGTGATATGATGATGCCACGTCGTGAAGTGATGCTGCCAGGTCGTAAAATGATGCTGCCACGTCGTAATCTGATGCTGCCACGTCATTCCACGTCATGCCACGTCGTGAAATGATGCTGCCACGTCATTGCACGTCATGCCACGTCGTGAAATGATGCTGCCACGTCATTCCACGTCATGCCACGTCGTGAAATGATGCTGCCACGTCGTGATTTGATGCTGCCACGTCGTGAAAAAGAGCTGCCACGTCGTAATATGATGCTGCCACGTCATTGCACGTCATGCCACGTCGTGAAATGATGCTGCCACGTCATTCCACGTCATGCCACGTCGTGATATGATGCTGCCACGTCGTGATATGATGCTGCCACGTCGTGATATGATGCTGCCACGTCGTGAAAAAGAGCTGCCACGTCGTAATATGATGCTGCCACGTCATTCCACGTCATGCCACGTCGTGAAATGATGCTGCCACGTCGTGATATGATGCTGCCACGACGTGATATAATGCTGCCACGTCGTGATATGATGCTGCCACGTCGTTAAATGATGCTGCCACGTCGTAATCTGATGCTGCCACGTCGTGATATGATGATGCCACGTCGTGAAGTAATGCTGCCACGTCGTGATATGATGCTGCCACGTCGTGATATGATGCTGCCACGTCGTGATATGATGCTGCCACGTCGTGATATGATGCTGCCACGTCGTGATATGATGCTGCCACGTCGTGTTATGATGCTGCCACGTCGTGATATGATGCTGCCACGTCGTGAAATGATGCTGCCACGTCGTGATATGATGATGCCACGTCGTGAAGTGATGCTGCCAGGTCGTAAAATGATGCTGCCACGTCGTAATCTGATGCTGCCACGTCATTCCACGTCATGCCACGTCGTGAAATGATGCTGCCACGTCATTGCACGTCATGCCACGTCGTGATATGATGCTGCCACGTCGTGAAATGATGCTGCCACGTCGTAATCTGATGCTGCCACGTCGTGATATGATGCTGCCACGTCATTGCACGTCATGCCACGTCGTGAAATGATGCTGCCACGTGATTCCACGTCATGCCACGTCGTGAAATGATGCTGCCACGTCGTGATATGAAGCTGCCACGTCGTGAAATGATGCTCCCACGTCATTCCACGTCATGCCAAGTCGTGAAATGATGCTGCCACGTCGTGATATGATGCTGCCACGTCGTGATATGATGCTGCCACGTCGTGAAATGATGCTGCCACGTCGTAATCTGATGCTGCCACGTCGTGATATGATGCTGCCACGTCGTAATCTGATGCTGCCACGTCGTGATATGATGATGCCACGTCGTGAAGTAATGCTGCCACGTCGTGATATGATGCTGCCACGTCGTAATATGATGATGCCACGTCGTGATATGATGCTGCCACGTCGTGTTATGATGCTGCCACGTCGTGATATGATGCTGCCACGTCGTGAAATGATGCTGCCACGTCGTGATATGATGATGCCACGTCGTGATATGATGCTGCCACGTCGTGTTATGATGCTGCCACGTCGTGATATGATGCTGCCACGTCGTGATATGATGCTGCCACGTCGTGTTATGATGCTGCCACGTCGTGATCTGATGCTGCCACGTCGTGAAATGATGCTGCCACGTCGTGATATGATGATGCCACGTCGTGAAGTGATGCTGCCAGGTCGTAAAATGATGCTGCCACGTCGTAATCTGATGCTGCCACGTCATTCCACGTCATGCCACGTCGTGAAATGATGCTGCCACGTCATTGCACGTCATGCCACGTCGTGAAATGATGCTGCCACGTCATTCCACGTCATGCCACGTCGTGAAATGATGCTGCCACGTCGTGATTTGATGCTGCCACGTCGTGAAAAAGAGCTGCCACGTCGTAATATGATGCTGCCACGTCATTGCACGTCATGCCACGTCGTGAAATGATGCTGCCACGTCATTCCACGTCATGCCACGTCGTGATATGATGCTGCCACGTCGTGATATGATGCTGCCACGTCGTGATATGATGCTGCCACGTCGTGATATGATGCTGCCACGTCGTGATATGATGCTGCCACGTCGTGTTATGATGCTGCCACGTCGTGATATGATGCTGCCACGTCGTGAAATGATGCTGCCACGTCGTGATATGATGATGCCACGTCGTGAAGTGATGCTGCCAGGTCGTAAAATGATGCTGCCACGTCGTAATCTGATGCTGCCACGTCATTCCACGTCATGCCACGTCGTGAAATGATGCTGCCACGTCATTGCACGTCATGCCACGTCGTGAAATGATGCTGCCACGTCATTCCACGTCATGCCACGTCGTGAAATGATGCTGCCACGTCGTGATTTGATGCTGCCACGTCGTGAAAAAGAGCTGCCACGTCGTAATATGATGCTGCCACGTCATTGCACGTCATGCCACGTCGTGAAATGATGCTGCCACGTCATTCCACGTCATGCCACGTCGTGATATGATGCTGCCACGTCGTGATATGATGCTGCCACGTCGTGATATGATGCTGCCACGTCGTGAAAAAGAGCTGCCACGTCGTAATATGATGCTGCCACGTCATTCCACGTCATGCCACGTCGTGAAATGATGCTGCCACGTCGTGATATGATGCTGCCACGACGTGATATAATGCTGCCACGTCGTGATATGATGCTGCCACGTCGTTAAATGATGCTGCCACGTCGTAATCTGATGCTGCCACGTCGTGATATGATGATGCCACGTCGTGAAGTAATGCTGCCACGTCGTGATATGATGCTGCCACGTCGTGATATGATGCTGCCACGTCGTGAAATGATGCTGCCACGTCGTAATCTGATGCTGCCACGTCGTGATATGATGCTGCCACGTCATTCCACGTCATGCCACGTCGTGAAATGATGCTGCCACGTCGTGATGTGATGCTGCCACGTCGTGATATGATGCTGCCACGTCGTGATATGATGCTGCCACGTCGTGATATGATGCTGCCACGTCGTGTTATGATGCTGCCACGTCGTGATATGATGCTGCCACGTCGTGAAATGATGCTGCCACGTCGTAATCTGATGCTGCCACGTCGTGATATGATGATGCCACGTCGTGAAATGATGCTGCCACGTCATTCCACGTCATGCCACGTCGTGAAATGATGCTGCCACGTCATTCCACGTCATGCCACGTCGTGAAATGATGCTGCCACGTCGTGATGTGATGCTGCCACGTCGTGATATGATGCTGCCACGTCGTGATATGATGCTGCCACGTCGTGATATGATGCTGCCACGTCGTGATATGATGATGCCACGTCGTGAAGTAATGCTGCCACGTCGTGATATGATGCTGCCACGTCGTGATATGATGCTGCCACGTCGTGAAATGATGCTGCCACGTCGTAATCTGATGCTGCCACGTCGTGATATGATGCTGCCACGTCATTCCACGTCATGCCACGTCGTGAAATGATGCTGCCACGTCGTAATCTGATGCTGCCACGTCGTGATATGATGCTGCCACGTCATTGCACGTCATGCCACGTCGTGAAATGATGCTGCCACGTGATTCCACGTCATGCCACGTCGTGAAATGATGCTGCCACGTCGTGATATGAAGCTGCCACGTCGTGATATGATGCTGCCACGTCGTTAAATGATGCTGCCACGTCGTAATCTGATGCTGCCACGTCGTGATATGATGATGCCACGTCGTGAAGTAATGCTGCCACGTCGTGATATGATGCTGCCACGTCGTGATATGATGCTGCCACGTCGTGAAATGATGCTGCCACGTCGTAATCTGATGCTGCCACGTCGTGATATGATGCTGCCACGTCATTCCACGTCATGCCACGTCGTGAAATGATGCTGCCACGTCGTGATATGATGCTGCCACGTCGTGATATGATGCTGCCACGTCGTGACAAAGAGCTGCCACGTCGTAATATGATGCTGCCACGTCATTCCACGTCATGCCACGTCGTGAAATGATGCTGCCACGTCGTGATATGATGCTGCCACGACGTGATATGATGCTGCCACGTCGTGATATGATGCTGCCACGTCGTGAAATGATGCTGCCACGTCGTAATCTGATGCTGCCACGTCGTGATATGATGCTGCCACGTCATTACACGTCATGCCACGTCGTGAAATGATGCTGCCACGTGATTCCACGTCATGCCACGTCGTGAAATGATGCTGCCACGTCGTGATATGAAGCTGCCACGTCGTGATATGATGCTGCCACGTCATTCCACGTCATGCCACGTCGTGAAATGATGCTCCCACATCATTCCACGTCATGCCACGTCGTGAAATGATGCTGCCACGTCGTGATATGATGCTGCCACGTCGTGATATGATGCTGCCACGTCGTGACAAAGAGCTGCCACGTCGTAATATGATGCTGCCACGTCATTCCACGTCATGCCACGTCGTGAAATGATGCTGCCACGTCGTGATATGATGCTGCCACGACGTGATATGATGCTGCCACGTCGTGATATGATGCTGCCACGTCGTGAAATGATGCTGCCACGTCGTAATCTGATGCTGCCACGTCGTGATATGATGATGCCACGTCGTGAAGTAATGCTGCCACGTCGTGATATGATGCTGCCACGTCGTGATATGATGCTGCCACGTCGTGAAATGATGCTGCCACGTCGTAATCTGATGCTGCCACGTCGTGATATGATGCTGCCACGTCATTCCACGTCATGCCACGTCGTGAAATGATGCTGCCACGTCGTGATATGATGCTGCCACGTCGTGATATGATGCTGCCACGTCGTGATATGATGCTGCCACGTCGTGATATGATGCTGCCACGTCGTGTTATGATGCTGCCACGTCGTGTTATGATGCTGCCACGTCGTGAAATGATGCTGCCACGTCATGAAAAAGAGCTGCCACGTCGTAATATGATGCTGCCACGTCATTCCACGTCATGCCACGTCGTGAAATGATGCTGCCACGTCGTGATATGATGCTGCCACGTCGTGATATGATGCTGCCACGTCGTGAAATGATGCTGCCACGTCGTGAAATGATGCTGCCACGTCGTGATATGATGATGCCACGTCGTGAAGTGATGCTGCCACGTCGTGAAATGATGCTGCCACGTCGTAATCTGATGCTGCCACGTCGTGATATGATGATGCCACGTCGTGAAGTGATGCTGCCACGTCGTGAAATGATGCTGCCACGTCGTAATCTGATGCTGCCACGTCGTGATATGATGATGCCACGTCGTGAGATGATGCTGCCACGTCGTGATATGATGCTGCCACGTCGTGAAATGATGCTGCCACGTCATGAAAAAGAGCTGCCACGTCGTAATATGATGCTGCCACGTCATTCCACGTCATGCCACGTCGTGAAATGATGCTCCCACGTCATTCCACGTCATGCCACGTCGTGAAATAATGCTGCCACGTCGTGATATGATGCTGCCACGTCATTGCACGTCATGCCACGTCGTGAAATGATGCTGCCACGTCATTCCACGTCATGCCACGTCGTGAAATGATGCTGCCACGTCATCCCACGTCATGCCACGTCGTGAAATGATGCTGCCACGTCGTGATATGATGCTGCCACGTCGTGAAAAAGAGCTGCCACGTCGTAATATTATGCTGCCACGTCATTCCACGTCATGCCACGTAGTGATATGATGCTGTCACGTCGTGCTATGATCCTGCCACGTCGTGATATGATGCTGCCACGTCGTGATATGATGCTGCCACGTCGTGATATGATGCTGCCACGTCGTGATATGATGCTGCCACGTCGTGAAAAAGAGCTGCCACGTCGTAATATGATGCTGCCACGTCATTCCACGTCATGCCACGTCGTGAAATGATGCTGCCACGTCGTGATATGATGCTGCCACGACGTGATATAATGCTGCCACGTCGTGATATGATGCTGCCACGTCGTTAAATGATGCTGCCACGTCGTAATCTGATGCTGCCACGTCGTGATATGATGATGCCACGTCGTGAAGTAATGCTGCCACGTCGTGATATGATGCTGCCACGTCGTGATATGATGCTGCCACGTCGTGATATGATGCTGCCACGTCGTGATATGATGCTGCCACGTCGTGATATGATGCTGCCACGTCGTGTTATGATGCTGCCACGTCGTGATATGATGCTGCCACGTCGTGAAATGATGCTGCCACGTCGTGATATGATGATGCCACGTCGTGAAGTGATGCTGCCAGGTCGTAAAATGATGCTGCCACGTCGTAATCTGATGCTGCCACGTCATTCCACGTCATGCCACGTCGTGAAATGATGCTGCCACGTCATTGCACGTCATGCCACGTCGTGATATGATGCTGCCACGTCGTGAAATGATGCTGCCACGTCGTAATCTGATGCTGCCACGTCGTGATATGATGCTGCCACGTCATTGCACGTCATGCCACGTCGTGAAATGATGCTGCCACGTGATTCCACGTCATGCCACGTCGTGAAATGATGCTGCCACGTCGTGATATGAAGCTGCCACGTCGTGAAATGATGCTCCCACGTCATTCCACGTCATGCCAAGTCGTGAAATGATGCTGCCACGTCGTGATATGATGCTGCCACGTCGTGATATGATGCTGCCACGTCGTGAAATGATGCTGCCACGTCGTAATCTGATGCTGCCACGTCGTGATATGATGCTGCCACGTCGTAATCTGATGCTGCCACGTCGTGATATGATGATGCCACGTCGTGAAGTAATGCTGCCACGTCGTGATATGATGCTGCCACGTCGTAATATGATGATGCCACGTCGTGATATGATGCTGCCACGTCGTGTTATGATGCTGCCACGTCGTGATATGATGCTGCCACGTCGTGAAATGATGCTGCCACGTCGTGATATGATGATGCCACGTCGTGATATGATGCTGCCACGTCGTGTTATGATGCTGCCACGTCGTGATATGATGCTGCCACGTCGTGATATGATGCTGCCACGTCGTGTTATGATGCTGCCACGTCGTGATCTGATGCTGCCACGTCGTGAAATGATGCTGCCACGTCGTGATATGATGATGCCACGTCGTGAAGTGATGCTGCCAGGTCGTAAAATGATGCTGCCACGTCGTAATCTGATGCTGCCACGTCATTCCACGTCATGCCACGTCGTGAAATGATGCTGCCACGTCATTGCACGTCATGCCACGTCGTGAAATGATGCTGCCACGTCATTCCACGTCATGCCACGTCGTGAAATGATGCTGCCACGTCGTGATTTGATGCTGCCACGTCGTGAAAAAGAGCTGCCACGTCGTAATATGATGCTGCCACGTCATTGCACGTCATGCCACGTCGTGAAATGATGCTGCCACGTCATTCCACGTCATGCCACGTCGTGATATGATGCTGCCACGTCGTGATATGATGCTGCCACGTCGTGATATGATGCTGCCACGTCGTGAAAAAGAGCTGCCACGTCGTAATATGATGCTGCCACGTCATTCCACGTCATGCCACGTCGTGAAATGATGCTGCCACGTCGTGATATGATGCTGCCACGACGTGATATAATGCTGCCACGTCGTGATATGATGCTGCCACGTCGTTAAATGATGCTGCCACGTCGTAATCTGATGCTGCCACGTCGTGATATGATGATGCCACGTCGTGAAGTAATGCTGCCACGTCGTGATATGATGCTGCCACGTCGTGATATGATGCTGCCACGTCGTGAAATGATGCTGCCACGTCGTAATCTGATGCTGCCACGTCGTGATATGATGCTGCCACGTCATTCCACGTCATGCCACGTCGTGAAATGATGCTGCCACGTCGTGATGTGATGCTGCCACGTCGTGATATGATGCTGCCACGTCGTGATATGATGCTGCCACGTCGTGATATGATGCTGCCACGTCGTGTTATGATGCTGCCACGTCGTGATATGATGCTGCCACGTCGTGAAATGATGCTGCCACGTCGTAATCTGATGCTGCCACGTCGTGATATGATGCTGCCACGTCATTGCACGTCATGCCACGTCGTGAAATGATGCTGCCACGTCATTCCACGTCATGCCACGTCGTGAAATGATGCTGCCACGTCGTGATGTGATGCTGCCACGTCGTGATATGATGCTGCCACGTCGTGATATGATGCTGCCACGTCGTGATATGATGCTGCCACGTCGTGATATGATGCTGCCACGTTGTGAAATGATGCTGCCACGTCGTAATCTGATGCTGCCACGTCGTGATATGATGCTGCCACGTCATTGCACGTCATGCCACGTCGTGAAATGATGCTGCCACGTGATTCCACGTCATGCCACGTCGTGAAATGATGCTGCCACGTCGTGATATGAAGCTGCCACGTCGTGATATGATGCTGCCACGTCGTTAAATGATGCTGCCACGTCGTAATCTGATGCTGCCACGTCGTGATATGATGATGCCACGTCGTGAAGTAATGCTGCCACGTCGTGATATGATGCTGCCACGTCGTGATATGATGCTGCCACGTCGTGAAATGATGCTGCCACGTCGTAATCTGATGCTGCCACGTCGTGATATGATGCTGCCACGTCATTCCACGTCATGCCACGTCGTGAAATGATGCTGCCACGTCGTGATATGATGCTGCCACGTCGTGATATGATGCTGCCACGTCGTGACAAAGAGCTGCCACGTCGTAATATGATGCTGCCACGTCATTCCACGTCATGCCACGTCGTGAAATGATGCTGCCACGTCGTGATATGATGCTGCCACGACGTGATATGATGCTGCCACGTCGTGATATGATGCTGCCACGTCGTGAAATGATGCTGCCACGTCGTAATCTGATGCTGCCACGTCGTGATATGATGCTGCCACGTCATTACACGTCATGCCACGTCGTGAAATGATGCTGCCACGTGATTCCACGTCATGCCACGTCGTGAAATGATGCTGCCACGTCGTGATATGAAGCTGCCACGTCGTGATATGATGCTGCCACGTCATTCCACGTCATGCCACGTCGTGAAATGATGCTCCCACATCATTCCACGTCATGCCACGTCGTGAAATGATGCTGCCACGTCGTGATATGATGCTGCCACGTCGTGATATGATGCTGCCACGTCGTGACAAAGAGCTGCCACGTCGTAATATGATGCTGCCACGTCATTCCACGTCATGCCACGTCGTGAAATGATGCTGCCACGTCGTGATATGATGCTGCCACGACGTGATATGATGCTGCCACGTCGTGATATGATGCTGCCACGTCGTGAAATGATGCTGCCACGTCGTAATCTGATGCTGCCACGTCGTGATATGATGATGCCACGTCGTGAAGTAATGCTGCCACGTCGTGATATGATGCTGCCACGTCGTGATATGATGCTGCCACGTCGTGAAATGATGCTGCCACGTCGTAATCTGATGCTGCCACGTCGTGATATGATGCTGCCACGTCATTCCACGTCATGCCACGTCGTGAAATGATGCTGCCACGTCGTGATATGATGCTGCCACGTCGTGATATGATGCTGCCACGTCGTGATATGATGCTGCCACGTCGTGATATGATGCTGCCACGTCGTGTTATGATGCTGCCACGTCGTGATATGATGCTGCCACGTCGTGAAATGATGCTGCCACGTCGTGAAATGATGCTGCCACGTCGTGATATGATGATGCCACGTCGTGAAGTGATGCTGCCACGTCGTGAAATGATGCTGCCACGTCGTAATCTGATGCTGCCACGTCGTGATATGATGATGCCACGTCGTGAAGTGATGCTGCCACGTCGTGAAATGATGCTGCCACGTCGTAATCTGATGCTGCCACGTCGTGATATGATGATGCCACGTCGTGAGATGATGCTGCCACGTCGTGATATGATGCTGCCACGTCGTGAAATGATGCTGCCACGTCATGAAAAAGAGCTGCCACGTCGTAATATGATGCTGCCACGTCATTCCACGTCATGCCACGTCGTGAAATGATGCTCCCACGTCATTCCACGTCATGCCACGTCGTGAAATAATGCTGCCACGTCGTGATATGATGCTGCCACGTCATTGCACGTCATGCCACGTCGTGAAATGATGCTGCCACGTCATTCCACGTCATGCCACGTCGTGAAATGATGCTGCCACGTCATCCCACGTCATGCCACGTCGTGAAATGATGCTGCCACGTCGTGATATGATGCTGCCACGTCGTGAAAAAGAGCTGCCACGTCGTAATATTATGCTGCCACGTCATTCCACGTCATGCCACGTAGTGATATGATGCTGTCACGTCGTGCTATGATCCTGCCACGTCGTGATATGATGCTGCCACGTCGTGATATGATGCTGCCACGTCGTGATATGATGCTGCCACGTCGTGAAATGATGCTGCCACGTCGTAATCTGCAGCTGCCACGTCGTGATATGATGCTGCCACGTCATTGCACGTCATGCCACGTCGTGAAATGATGCTGCCACGTCATTCCACGTCATGCCACGTCGTGAAATGATGCTGCCACGTCGTGATATGATGCTGCCACGTCGTGATATGATGCTGCCACGTCGTGATATGATGCTGCCACGTCGTGAAATGATGCTGCCACGTCGTAATCTGATGCTGCCACGTCGTGATATGATGCTGCCACGTCATTGCACGTCATGCCACGTCGTGAAATGATGCTGCCACGTGATTCCACGTCATGCCACGTCGTGAAATGATGCTGCCACGTCGTGATATGAAGCTGCCACGACGTGATATGATGCTGCCACGTCATTCCACGTCATGCCACGTCGTGAAATGATGCTCCCACGTCATTCCACGTCATGCCAAGTCGTGAAATGATGCTGCCACGTCGTGATATGATGCTGCCACGTCGTGATATGATGCTGCCACGTCGTGAAATGATGCTGTCACGTCGTAATCTGATGCTGCCACGTCGTGATATGATGCTGCCACGTCGTAATCTGATGCTGCCACGTCGTGATATGATGATGCCACGTCGTGAAGTAATGCTGCCACGTCGTGATATGATGCTGCAACGTCGTAATATGATGCTGCCACGTCATTCCACGTCATGCCACGTCGTGAAATGATGCTGCCACGTCGTGATATGATGCTGCCACGTCGTGATATGATGCTGCCACGTCGTGATATGATGCTGCCACGTCGTGATATGATGCTGCCACGTCGTGTTATGATGCTGCCACGTCGTGATATGATGCTGCCACGTCGTGAAATGATGCTGCCACGTCGTGAAATGATGATGCCACGTCGTGAAGTGATGCTGCCAGGTCGTAAAATGATGCTGCCACGTCGTAATCTGATGCTGCCACGTCATTCCACGTCATGCCACGTCGTGAAATAATGCTGCCACGTCATTGCACGTCATGCCACGTCGTGAAATGATGCTGCCACGTCATTCCACGTCATGCCACGTCGTGATATGATGCTGCCACGTCGTAATATGATGCTGCCACGTCATTCCACGTCATGCCACGTCGTGAAATGATTCTGCCACGTCGTGATATGATGCTGCCACGACGTGATATGATGCTGCCACGTCGTGATATGATGCTGCCACGTCATTGCACGTCATGCCACGTCGTGAAATGATGCTGCCACGTCATTCCACGTCATGCCACGTCGTGAAATGATGCTGCCACGTCATTCCACGTCATGCCACGTCGTGAAATAATGCTGCCACGTCGTGATATGATGCTGCCACGTCATTGCACGTCATGCCACGTCGTGAAATGATGCTGCCACGTCATTCCACGTCATGCCACGTCGTGAAATGATGCTGCCACGTCATTCCACGTCATGCCACGTCGTGAAAGGATGCTGCCACGTCGTGATATGATGCTGCCACGTCGTGAAAAAGAGCTGCCACGTCGTAATATGATGCTGCCACGTCATTCCACGTCATGCCACGTAGTGATATGATGCTGCCACGTCGTGATATGATGCTGCCACGTCGTGACAAAGAGCTGCCACGTCGTAATATGATGCTGCCACGTCATTCCACGTCATGCCACGTCGTGAAATGATGCTGCCACGTCGTGATATGATTCTGCCACGACGTGATATGATGCTGCCACGTCGTGATATGATGCTGCCACGTCGTAATCTGATGCTGCCACGTCGTGATATGATGCTGCCACGTCATTGCACGTCATGCCACGTCGTGAAATGATGCTGCCACGTCGTGATATGATGCTGCCACGTCGTGACAAAGAGCTGCCACGTCGTAATCTGATGCTGCCACGTCGTGATATGATGATGCCACGTCGTGAAATGATGCTGCCACGTCGTAATCTGATGCTGCCACGTCGTGATATGATGATGCCACGTCGTGAAATGATGCTGCCACGTCGTGATATGATGCTGCCACGTCGTGAAATGATGCTGCCACGTCATGAAAAAGAGCTGCCACGTCGTAATATGATGCTGCCACGTCATTCCACGTCATGATACGTCGTGAAATAATGCTCCCACGTCATTCCACGTCATGCCACGTCATGAAATAATGCTGCCACGTCGTAATCTGATGCTGCCACGTCGTGATATGATGATGCCACGTCGTGAAGTGATGCTGCCACGTCGTGAAATGATGCTGCCACGTCGTAATCTGATGCTGCCACGTCGTGATATGAAGATGCCACGTCGTGAAATGATGCTGCCACGTCGTGATATGATGCTGCCACGTCGTGAAATGATGCTGCTACGTCGTAATCTGATGCTGCCACGTCGTGATATGAAGATGCCACGTCGTGAAATGATGCTGCCACGTCGTGATATGATGCTGCCACGTCATGAAATAATGCTGCCACGTCGTAATCTGATGCTGCCACGTCGTGATATGATGATGCCACGTCGTGAAGTGATGCTGCCACGTCGTGAAATGATGCTGCCACGTCGTAATCTGATGCTGCCACGTCGTGATATGAAGATGCCACGTCGTGAAATGATGCTGCCACGTCGTGATATGATGCTGCCACGTCGTGAAATGATGCTGCCACGTCGTGAAAAAGAGCTGCCACGTCGTAATATGATGCTGCCACGTCATTCCACGTCATGCCACGTAGTGATATGATGCTGCCACGTCGTGTTTTGATGCTGCCACGTCGTGATATGATGCTGCCACGTCGTGATATGATGCTGCCACGTCGTGATATGATGCTGCCACGTCGTGAAATGATGCTGCCACGTCGTAATCTGCAGCTGCCACGTCGTGATATGATGATGCCACGTCGTGAAGTGATGCTGCCACGTCGTGAAATGATGCTGCCACGTCGTAATCTGATGCTGCCACGTCGTGATATGATGCTGCCACGTCATTGCACGTCATGCCACGTCGTGAAATGATGCTGCCACGTGATTCCACGTCATGCCACGTCGTGAAATGATGCTGCCACGTCGTGATATGAAGCTGCCACGTCGTGATATGATGCTGCCACGTCATTCCACGTCATGCCACGTCGTGAAATGATGCTCCCACGTCATTCCACGTCATGCCACGTCGTGAAATGATGCTGCCACGTCGTGATATGATGCTGCCACGTCGTGATATGATGCTGCCACGTCGTGACAAAGAGCTGCCACGTCGTAATATGATGCTGCCACGTCATTCCACGTCATGCCACGTCGTGAAATGATGCTGCCACGTCGTGATATGATTCTGCCACGACGTGATATGATGCTGCCACGTCGTGATATGATGCTGCCACGTCGTGTTATGATGCTGCCACGTCGTGATATGATGCTGCCACGTCGTGAAATGATGCTGCCACGTCGTGAAATGATGCTGCCACGTCGTGATATGATGATGCCACGTCGTGAAGTGATGCTGCCACGTCGTGAAATGATGCTGCCACGTCGTAATCTGATGCTGCCACGTCGTGATATGATGATGCCACGTCGTGAAGTGATGCTGCCACGTCGTGAAATGATGCTGCCACGTCGTAATCTGATGCTGCCACGTCGTGATATGATGATGCCACATCGTGAAATGATGCTGCCACGTCGTGATATGATGCTGCCACGTCGTGAAATGATGCTGCCACGTCATGAAAAAGAGCTGCCACGTCGTAATATGATGCTGCCACGTCATTCCACGTCATGCCACGTCGTGAAATGATGCTCCCACGTCATTCCACGTCATGCCACGTCGTGAAATAATGCTGCCACGTCGTGATATGATGCTGCCACGTCATTGCACGTCATGCCACGTCGTGAAATGATGCTGCCACGTCATTCCACGTCATGCCACGTCGTGAAATGATGCTGCCACGTCATTCCACGTCATGCCTCGTCGTGAAATGATGCTGCCACGTCGTGATATGATGCTGCCACGTCGTAATATGATGCTGCCACGTCATTCCACGTCATGCCACGTAGTGATATGATGCTGCCACGTCGTGTTATGATGCTGCCACGTCATTCCACGTCATGCCACGTCGTGAAATGATGCTACCACGTCATTCCACGTCATGCCACGTCGTGAAATAATGCTGCCACGTCGTAATCTGATGCTGCCACGTCATTCCACGTCATGCCACGTCGTGAAATGATGCTGCCACGTCATTCCACGTCATGCCACGTCGTGAAATGATGCTGCCACGTCGTGATATGATGCTGCCACGTCGTGAAAAAAAGCTGCCACGTCGTAATATGATGCTGCCACGTCATTCCACGTCATGCCACGTAGTGATATGATGCTGCCACGTCGTGTTATGATGCTGCCACGTCGTAATATGATGCTGCCACGTCATTCCACGTCATGCCACGTAGTGATATGATGCTGCCACGTCGTGATATGATGCTGCCACGTCGTGATATGATGCTGCCACGTCGTGATATGATGCTGCCACGTCGTGTTATGATGCTGCCACGTCGTGATATGATGCTGCCACGTCGTGAAATGATGCTGCCACGTCGTAATCTGATGCTGCCACGTCGTGATATGATGCTGCCACGTCATTGCACGTCATGCCACGTCGTGAAATGATGCTGCCACGTCATTCCACGTCATGCCACGTCGTGAAATGATGCTGCCACGTCGTGATATGATGCTGCCACGTCGTGATATGATGCTGCCACGTCGTGATATGATGCTGCCACGTCGTGAAATGATGCTGCCACGTCGTAATCTGATGCTGCCACGTCGTGATATGATGCTGCCACGTCATTGCACGTCATGCCACGTCGTGAAATGATGCTGCCACGTGATTCCACGTCATGCCACGTCGTGAAATGATGCTGCCACGTCGTGATATGAAGCTGCCACGTCGTGATATGATGCTGCCACGTCGTTAAATGATGCTGCCACGTCGTAATCTGATGCTGCCACGTCGTGATATGATGATGCCACGTCGTGAAGTAATGCTGCCACGTCGTGATATGATGCTGCCACGTCGTGATATGATGCTGCCACGTCGTAAAATGATGCTGCCACGTCGTAATCTGATGCTGCCACGTCGTGATATGATGCTGCCACGTCATTGCACGTCATGCCACGTCGTGAAATGATGCTGCCACGTGATTCCACGTCATGCCACGTCGTGATATGATGCTGCCACGTCGTGATATGAAGCTGCCACGTCGTGATATGATGCTGCCACGTCGTGTTATGATGCTGCCACGTCGTGATATGATGCTGCCACGTCGTGAAATGATGCTGCCACGTCGTAATCTGATGCTGCCACGTCGTGATATGATGCTGCCACGTCATTGCACGTCATGCCACGTCGTGAAATGATGCTGCCACGTCATTCCACGTCATGCCACGTCGTGAAATGATGCTGCCACGTCATTCCACGTCATGCCACGTCGTGAAAGGATGCTGCCACGTCGTGATATGATGCTGCCACGTCGTGAAAAAGAGCTGCCACGTCGTAATATGATGCTGCCACGTCATTCCACGTCATGCCACGTAGTGATATGATGCTGCCACGTCGTGTTATGATGCTGCCACGTCGTGATATGATGCTGCCACGTCGTGATATGATGCTGCCACGTCGTGATATGATGCTGCCACGTCGTGAAATGATGCTGCCACGTCGTAATCTGCAGCTGCCACGTCGTGATATGATGATGCCACGTCGTGAAGTGATGCTGCCACGTCGTGAAATGATGCTGCCACGTCGTAATCTGATGCTGCCACGTCGTGATATGATGCTGCCACGTCATTGCACGTCATGCCACGTCGTGAAATGATGCTGCCACGTCGTGAAATGATGCTGCCACGTCGTAATCTGATGCTGCCACGTCGTGATATGATGCTGCCACGTCATTCCACGTCATGCCACGTCGTGAAATGATGCTGCCACGTCGTGATATGATGCTGCCACGACGTGATATGATGCTGCCACGTCGTGTTATGATGCTGCCACGTCGTGATATGATGCTGCCACGTCGTGAAATGATGTTGCCACGTCGTGAAATGATGCTGCCACGTCGTGATATGATGATGCCACGTCGTGAAGTGATGCTGCCACGTCGTGAAATGATGCTGCCACGTCGTAATCTGATGCTGCCACGTCGTGATATGATGATGCCACGTCGTGAAGTGATGCTGCCACGTCGTGAAATGATGCTGCCACGTCGTAATCTGATGCTGCCACGTCGTGATATGATGATGCCACGTCGTGAAATGATGCTGCCACGTCGTAATCTGATGCTGCCACGTCGTGATATGATGATGCCACGTCGTGAAATGATGCTGCCACGTCGTGATATGATGCTGCCACGTCGTGAAATGATGCTGCCACGTCGTGATATGATGATGCCACGTCGTGAAGTGATGCTGCCACGTCGTGAAATGATGCTGCCACGTCGTAATCTGATGCTGCCACGTCGTGATATGATGATGCCACGTCGTGAAGTGATGCTGCCACGTCGTGAAATGATGCTGCCACGTCGTAATCTGATGCTGCCACGTCGTGATATGATGCTGCCACGTCATTGCACGTCATGCCACGTCGTGAAATGATGCTGCCACGTGATTCCACGTCATGCCACGTCGTGAAATGATGCTGCCACGTCGTGATATGAAGCTGCCACGTCGTGATATTATGCTGCCACGTCATTCCACGTCATGCCACGTCGTGAAATGATGCTCCCACGTCATTCCACGTCATGCCACGTCGTGAAATGATGCTGCCACGTCTTGATATGATGCTGCCACGTCGTGATATGATGCTGCCACGTCGTGACAAAGAGCTGCCACGTCGTAAAATGATGCTGCCACGTCATTCCACGTCATGCCACGTCGTGAAATGATGCTGCCACGTCGTGATATGATGCTGCCACGACGTGATATGATGCTGCCACGTCGTGATATGATGCTGCCACGTCGTGTTATGATGCTGCCACGTCGTGATATGATGATGCCACGTCGTGAAATGATGCTGCCACGTCGTGATATGATGCTGCCACGTCGTGAAATGATGCTGCCACGTCATGAAAAAGAGCTGCCACGTCGTAATATGATGCTGCCACGTCATTCCACGTCATGCCACGTCGTGAAATGATGCTCCCACGTCATTCCACGTCATGCCACGTCGTGAAATAATGCTGCCACGTCGTGATATGATGCTGCCACGTCATTGCACGTCATGCCACGTCGTGAAATGATGCTGCCACGTCATTCCACGTCATGCCACGTCGTGAAATGATGCTGCCACGTCATTCCACGTCATGCCACGTCGTGAAATGATGCTGCCACGTCGTGATATGATGCTGCCACGTCGTGAAAAAAAGCTGCCACGTCGTAATATGATGCTGCCACGTCGTGAAATGATGCTGCCACGTCGTAATCTGATGCTGCCACGTCGTGATATGATGCTGCCACGTCATTGCACGTCATGCCACGTCGTGAAATGATGCTGCCACGTCATTCCACGTCATGCCACGTCGTGAAATGATGCTGCCACGTCATTCCACGTCATGCCACGTCGTGAAATGATGCTGCCACGTCGTGATATGATGCTGCCACGTCGTGAAAAAAAGCTGCCACGTCGTAATATGATGCTGCCACGTCATTCCACGTCATGCCACGTAGTGATATGATGCTGCCACGTCGTGTTATGATGCTGCCACGTCGTAATATGATGCTGCCACGTCATTCCACGTCATGCCACGTCGTGAAATGATGCTGCCACGTCGTGATATGATGCTGCCACGTCGTGAAAAAAAGCTGCCACGTCGTAATATGATGCTGCCACGTCATTCCACGTCATGCCACGTCGTGAAATGATGCTGCCACGTCGTGATATGATGCTGCCACGTCGTGATATGATGCTGCCACGTCGTGATATGATGCTGCCACGTCGTGAAATGATGCTGCCATGTCGTAATCTGATGCTGCCATGTCGTGATATGATGCTGCCACGTCATTGCACGTCATGCCACGTCGTGAAATGATGCTGCCACGTGATTCCACGTCATGCCACGTCGTGAAATGATGCTGCCATGTCGTGATATGAAGCTGCCACGTCGTGATATGATGCTGCCACGTCGTTAAATGATGCTGCCACGTCGTGATATGATGATGCCACGTCGTGAAGTAATGCTGCCACGTCGTGATATGATGCTGCCACGTCGTGATATGATGCTGCCACGTCGTGAAATGATGCTGCCACGTCGTAATCTGATGCTGCCACGTCGTGATATGATGCTGCCACGTCATTCCACGTCATGCCACGTCGTGAAATGATGCTGCCACGTCGTGATGTGATGCTGCCACGTCGTGATATGATGCTGCCACGTCGTGATATGATGCTGCCACGTCGTGTTATGAGGCTGCCACGTCGTGATGTGATGCTGCCACGTCGTGAAATGATGCTGCCACGTCGTAATCTGATGCTGCCACGTCGTGATATGATGCTGCCACGTCATTGCACGTCATGCCACGTCGTGAAATGATGCTGCCACGTCATTCCACGTCATGCCACGTCGTGAAATGATGCTGCCACGTCATTCCACGTCATGCCACGTCGTGAAATGATGCTGCCACGTCGTGATATGATGCTGCCACGTCGTGAAAAAAAGCTGCCACGTCGTAATATGATGCTGCCACGTCATTCCACGTCATGCCACGTAGTGATATGATGCTGCCACGTCGTGTTATGATGCTGCCACGTCGTAATATGATGCTGCCACGTCATTCCACGTCATGCCACGTCGTGAAATGATGCTGCCACGTCGTGATATGATGCTGCCACGTCGTGAAAAAAAGCTGCCACGTCGTAATATGATGCTGCCACGTCATTCCACGTCATGCCACGTCGTGAAATGATGCTGCCACGTCGTGATATGATGCTGCCACGTCGTGATATGATGCTGCCACGTCGTGATATGATGCTGCCACGTCGTGATATGATGCTGCCACGTCGTGATATGATGCTGCCACGTTGTGAAATGATGCTGCCACGTCGTAATCTGATGCTGCCACGTCGTGATATGATGATGCCACGTCGTGAAATGATGCTGCCACGTCGTAATCTGATGCTGCCACGTCGTGATATGATGATGCCACGTCGTGAAATGATGCTGCCACGTCGTGATATGATGCTGCCACGTCGTGAAATGATGCTGCCACGTCGTGATATGATGATGCCACGTCGTGAAGTGATGCTGCCACGTCGTGAAATGATGCTGCCACGTCGTAATCTGATGCTGCCACGTCGTGATATGATGCTGCCACGTCATTGCACGTCATGCCACGTCGTGAAATGATGCTGCCACGTGATTCCACGTCATGCCACGTCGTGAAATGATGCTGCCACGTCGTGATATGAAGCTGCCACGTCGTGATATTATGCTGCCACGTCATTCCACGTCATGCCACGTCGTGAAATGATGCTCCCACGTCATTCCACGTCATGCCACGTCGTGAAATGATGCTGCCACGTCTTGATATGATGCTGCCACGTCGTGATATGATGCTGCCACGTCGTGACAAAGAGCTGCCACGTCGTAAAATGATGCTGCCACGTCATTCCACGTCATGCCACGTCGTGAAATGATGCTGCCACGTCGTGATATGATGCTGCCACGACGTGATATGATGCTGCCACGTCGTGATATGATGCTGCCACGTCGTGTTATGATGCTGCCACGTCGTGATATGATGATGCCACGTCGTGAAATGATGCTGCCACGTCGTGATATGATGCTGCCACGTCGTGAAATGATGCTGCCACGTCATGAAAAAGAGCTGCCACGTCGTAATATGATGCTGCCACGTCATTCCACGTCATGCCACGTCGTGAAATGATGCTCCCACGTCATTCCACGTCATGCCACGTCGTGAAATAATGCTGCCACGTCGTGATATGATGCTGCCACGTCATTGCACGTCATGCCACGTCGTGAAATGATGCTGCCACGTCATTCCACGTCATGCCACGTCGTGAAATGATGCTGCCACGTCGTGATATGATGCTGCCACGTCGTGATATGATGCTGCCACGTCGTGATATGATGCTGCCACGTCGTGATATGATGCTGCCACGTCGTGATATGATGCTGCCACGTTGTGAAATGATGCTGCCACGTCGTAATCTGATGCTGCCACGTCGTGATATGATGATGCCACGTCGTGAAATGATGCTGCCACGTCGTAATCTGATGCTGCCACGTCGTGATATGATGATGCCACGTCGTGAAATGATGCTGCCACGTCGTGATATGATGCTGCCACGTCGTGAAATGATGCTGCCACGTCGTGATATGATGATGCCACGTCGTGAAGTGATGCTGCCACGTCGTGAAATGATGCTGCCACGTCGTAATCTGATGCTGCCACGTCGTGATATGATGCTGCCACGTCATTGCACGTCATGCCACGTCGTGAAATGATGCTGCCACGTGATTCCACGTCATGCCACGTCGTGAAATGATGCTGCCACGTCGTGATATGAAGCTGCCACGTCGTGATATTATGCTGCCACGTCATTCCACGTCATGCCACGTCGTGAAATGATGCTCCCACGTCATTCCACGTCATGCCACGTCGTGAAATGATGCTGCCACGTCTTGATATGATGCTGCCACGTCGTGATATGATGCTGCCACGTCGTGACAAAGAGCTGCCACGTCGTAAAATGATGCTGCCACGTCATTCCACGTCATGCCACGTCGTGAAATGATGCTGCCACGTCGTGATATGATGCTGCCACGACGTGATATGATGCTGCCACGTCGTGATATGATGCTGCCACGTCGTGTTATGATGCTGCCACGTCGTGATATGATGATGCCACGTCGTGAAATGATGCTGCCACGTCGTGATATGATGCTGCCACGTCGTGAAATGATGCTGCCACGTCATGAAAAAGAGCTGCCACGTCGTAATATGATGCTGCCACGTCATTCCACGTCATGCCACGTCGTGAAATGATGCTCCCACGTCATTCCACGTCATGCCACGTCGTGAAATAATGCTGCCACGTCGTGATATGATGCTGCCACGTCATTGCACGTCATGCCACGTCGTGAAATGATGCTGCCACGTCATTCCACGTCATGCCACGTCGTGAAATGATGCTGCCACGTCATTCCACGTCATGCCACGTCGTGAAATGATGCTGCCACGTCGTGATATGATGCTGCCACGTCGTGAAAAAAAGCTGCCACGTCGTAATATGATGCTGCCACGTCATTCCACGTCATGCCACGTAGTGATATGATGCTGCCACGTCGTGTTATGATGCTGCCACGTCGTAATATGATGCTGCCACGTCATTCCACGTCATGCCACGTAGTGATATGATGCTGCCACGTCGTGATATGATGCTGCCACGTCGTGATGTGATGCTGCCACGTCGTGATATGATGCTGCCACGTCGTGATATGATGCTGCCACGTCGTGTTATGAGGCTGCCACGTCGTGATATGATGCTGCCACGTCGTGAAATGATGCTGCCACGTCGTAATCTGATGCTGCCACGTCGTGATATGATGCTGCCACGTCATTGCACGTCATGCCACGTCGTGAAATGATGCTGCCACGTCATTCCACGTCATGCCACGTCGTGAAATGATGCTGCCACGTCATTCCACGTCATGCCACGTCGTGAAATGATGCTGCCACGTCGTGATATGATGCTGCCACGTCGTGAAAAAAAGCTGCCACGTCGTAATATGATGCTGCCACGTCATTCCACGTCATGCCACGTAGTGATATGATGCTGCCACGTCGTGTTATGATGCTGCCACGTCGTAATATGATGCTGCCACGTCATTCCACGTCATGCCACGTCGTGAAATGATGCTGCCACGTCGTGATATGATGCTGCCACGTCGTGAAAAAAAGCTGCCACGTCGTAATATGATGCTGCCACGTCATTCCACGTCATGCCACGTCGTGAAATGATGCTGCCACGTCGTGATATGATGCTGCCACGTCGTGATATGATGCTGCCACGTCGTGATATGATGCTGCCACGTCGTGAAATGATGCTGCCACGTCGTAATCTGATGCTGCCACGTCGTGATATGATGCTGCCACGTCATTGCACGTCATGCCACGTCGTGAAATGATGCTGCCACGTGATTCCACGTCATGCCACGTCGTGAAATGATGCTGCCATGTCGTGATATGAAGCTGCCACGTCGTGATATGATGCTGCCACGTCGTTAAATGATGCTGCCACGTCGTGATATGATGATGCCACGTCGTGAAGTAATGCTGCCACGTCGTGATATGATGCTGCCACGTCGTGATATGATGCTGCCACGTCGTGAAATGATGCTGCCACGTCGTAATCTGATGCTGCCACGTCGTGATATGATGCTGCCACGTCATTCCACGTCATGCCACGTCGTGAAATGATGCTGCCACGTCGTGATGTGATGCTGCCACGTCGTGATATGATGCTGCCACGTCGTGATATGATGCTGCCACGTCGTGATATGATGCTGCCACGTCGTGTTATGATGCTGCCACGTCGTGATATGATGCTGCCACGTCGTAATCTGATGCTGCCACGTCGTGATATGATGATGCCACATCGTGAAATGATGCTGCCACGTCGTGATATGATGCTGCCACGTCGTGAAATGATGCTGCCACGTCATGAAAAAGAGCTGCCACGTCGTAATATGATGCTGCCACGTCATTCCACGTCATGCCACGTCGTGAAATGATGCTCCCACGTCATTCCACGTCATGCCACGTCGTGAAATAATGCTGCCACGTCGTGATATGATGCTGCCACGTCATTGCACGTCATGCCACGTCGTGAAATGATGCTGCCACGTCATTCCACGTCATGCCACGTCGTGAAATGATGCTGCCACGTCATTCCACGTCATGCCTCGTCGTGAAATGATGCTGCCACGTCGTGATATGATGCTGCCACGTCGTAATATGATGCTGCCACGTCATTCCACGTCATGCCACGTAGTGATATGATGCTGCCACGTCGTGTTATGATGCTGCCACGTCATTCCACGTCATGCCACGTCGTGAAATGATGCTACCACGTCATTCCACGTCATGCCACGTCGTGAAATAATGCTGCCACGTCGTAATCTGATGCTGCCACGTCATTCCACGTCATGCCACGTCGTGAAATGATGCTGCCACGTCATTCCACGTCATGCCACGTCGTGAAATGATGCTGCCACGTCGTGATATGATGCTGCCACGTCGTGAAAAAAAGCTGCCACGTCGTAATATGATGCTGCCACGTCATTCCACGTCATGCCACGTAGTGATATGATGCTGCCACGTCGTGTTATGATGCTGCCACGTCGTAATATGATGCTGCCACGTCATTCCACGTCATGCCACGTAGTGATATGATGCTGCCACGTCGTGATATGATGCTGCCACGTCGTGATATGATGCTGCCACGTCGTGATATGATGCTGCCACGTCGTGTTATGATGCTGCCACGTCGTGATATGATGCTGCCACGTCGTGAAATGATGCTGCCACGTCGTAATCTGATGCTGCCACGTCGTGATATGATGCTGCCACGTCATTGCACGTCATGCCACGTCGTGAAATGATGCTGCCACGTCATTCCACGTCATGCCACGTCGTGAAATGATGCTGCCACGTCGTGATATGATGCTGCCACGTCGTGATATGATGCTGCCACGTCGTGATATGATGCTGCCACGTCGTGAAATGATGCTGCCACGTCGTAATCTGATGCTGCCACGTCGTGATATGATGCTGCCACGTCATTGCACGTCATGCCACGTAGTGATATGATGCTGCCACGTCGTGTTATGATGCTGCCACGTCGTAATATGATGCTGCCACGTCATTCCACGTCATGCCACGTAGTGATATGATGCTGCCACGTCGTGTTATGATGCTGCCACGTCGTAATATGATGCTGCCACGTCATTCCACGTCATGCCACGTAGTGATATGATGCTGCCACGTCGTGATATGATGCTGCCACGTCGTGATATGATGCTGCCACGTCGTGATATGATGCTGCCACGTCGTGTTATGATGCTGCCACGTCGTGATATGATGCTGCCACGTCGTGAAATGATGCTGCCACGTCGTAATCTGATGCTGCCACGTCGTGATATGATGCTGCCACGTCATTGCACGTCATGCCACGTCGTGAAATGATGCTGCCACGTCATTCCACGTCATGCCACGTCGTGAAATGATGCTGCCACGTCGTGATATGATGCTGCCACGTCGTGATATGATGCTGCCACGTCGTGATATGATGCTGCCACGTCGTGAAATGATGCTGCCACGTCGTAATCTGATGCTGCCACGTCGTGATATGATGCTGCCACGTCATTGCACGTCATGCCACGTCGTGAAATGATGCTGCCACGTGATTCCACGTCATGCCACGTCGTGATATGATGCTGCCACGTCATTGCACGTCATGCCACGTCGTGAAATGATGCTGCCACGTGATTCCACGTCATGCCACGTCGTAATATGATGCTGCCACGTCATTCCACGTCATGCCACGTAGTGATATGATGCTGCCACGTCGTGTTATGATGCTGCCACGTCGTAATATGATGCTGCCACGTCATTCCACGTCATGCCACGTAGTGATATGATGCTGCCACGTCGTGATATGATGCTGCCACGTCGTGATATGATGCTGCCACGTCGTGATATGATGCTGCCACGTCGTGTTATGATGCTGCCACGTCGTGATATGATGCTGCCACGTCGTGATATGATGCTGCCACGTCGTGAAATGATGCTGCCACGTCGTAATCTGATGCTGCCACGTCGTGATATGATGCTGCCACGTCATTGCACGTCATGCCACGTCGTGAAATGATGCTGCCACGTCATTCCACGTCATGCCACGTCGTGAAATGATGCTGCCACGTCGTGATATGATGCTGCCACGTCGTGATATGATGCTGCCACGTCGTGATATGATGCTGCCACGTCGTGAAATGATGCTGCCACGTCGTAATCTGATGCTGCCACGTCGTGATATGATGCTGCCACGTCATTGCACGTCATGCCACGTCGTGAAATGATGCTGCCACGTGATTCCACGTCATGCCACGTCGTGATATGATGCTGCCACGTCGTGATATGAAGCTGCCACGTCGTGATATGATGCTGCCACGTCGTTAAATGATGCTGCCACGTCGTAATCTGATGCTGCCACGTCGTGATATGATGATGCCACGTCGTGAAGTAATGCTGCCACGTCGTGATATGATGCTGCCACGTCGTGATATGATGCTGCCACGTCGTGAAATGATGCTGCCACGTCGTAATCTGATGCTGCCACGTCGTGATATGATGCTGCCACGTCATTCCACGTCATGCCACGTCGTGAAATGATGCTGCCACGTCGTGATATGATGCTGCCACGTCGTGATATGATGCTGCCACGTCGTGAAATGATGCTGCCACGTCGTGATATGATGATGCCACGTCGTGAAGTGATGCTGCCACGTCGTGAAATGATGCTGCCACGTCGTAATCTGATGCTGCCACGTCGTGATATGATGATGCCACGTCGTGAAGTGATGCTGCCACGTCGTGAAATGATGCTGCCACGTCGTAATCTGATGCTGCCACGTCGTGATATGATGATGCCACGTCGTGAAATGATGCTGCCACGTCGTGATATGATGCTGCCACGTCGTGAAATGATGCTGCCACGTCGTAATCTGATGCTGCCACGTCGTGATATGATGCTGCCACGTCATTGCACGTCATGCCACGTCGTGAAATGATGCTGCCACGTGATTCCACGTCATGCCACGTCGTGAAATGATGCTGCCATGTCGTGATATGAAGCTGCCACGTCGTGATATGATGCTGCCACGTCGTTAAATGATGCTGCCACGTCGTGATATGATGATGCCACGTCGTGAAGTAATGCTGCCACGTCGTGATATGATGCTGCCACGTCGTGATATGATGCTGCCACGTCGTGAAATGATGCTGCCACGTCGTAATCTGATGCTGCCACGTCGTGATATGATGCTGCCACGTCATTCCACGTCATGCCACGTCGTGAAATGATGCTGCCACGTCGTGATGTGATGCTGCCACGTCGTGATATGATGCTGCCACGTCGTGATATGATGCTGCCACGTCGTGATATGATGCTGCCACGTCGTGTTATGATGCTGCCACGTCGTGATATGATGCTGCCACGTCGTGAAATGATGCTGCCACGTCGTAATCTGATGCTGCCACGTCGTGATATGATGCTGCCACGTCATTGCACGTCATGCCACGTCGTGAAATGATGCTGCCACGTCATTCCACGTCATGCCACGTCGTGAAATGATGCTGCCACGTCGTGATATGATGCTGCCACGTCGTGATATGATGCTGCCACGTCGTGATATGATGCTGCCACGTCGTGAAATGATGCTGCCACGTCGTAATCTGATGCTGCCACGTCGTGATATGATGCTGCCACGTCATTGCACGTCATGCCACGTCGTGAAATGATGCTGCCACGTGATTCCACGTCATGCCACGTCGTGATATGATGCTGCCACGTCGTGATATGAAGCTGCCACGTCGTGATATGATGCTGCCACGTCGTTAAATGATGCTGCCACGTCGTAATCTGATGCTGCCACGTCGTGATATGATGATGCCACGTCGTGAAGTAATGCTGCCACGTCGTGATATGATGCTGCCACGTCGTGATATGATGCTGCCACGTCGTGAAATGATGCTGCCACGTCGTAATCTGATGCTGCCACGTCGTGATATGATGCTGCCACGTCATTCCACGTCATGCCACGTCGTGAAATGATGCTGCCACGTCGTGATATGATGCTGCCACGTCGTGATATGATGCTGCCACGTCGTGAAATGATGCTGCCACGTCGTGATATGATGATGCCACGTCGTGAAGTGATGCTGCCACGTCGTGAAATGATGCTGCCACGTCGTAATCTGATGCTGCCACGTCGTGATATGATGATGCCACGTCGTGAAGTGATGCTGCCACGTCGTGAAATGATGCTGCCACGTCGTAATCTGATGCTGCCACGTCGTGATATGATGATGCCACGTCGTGAAATGATGCTGCCACGTCGTGATATGATGCTGCCACGTCGTGAAATGATGCTGCCACGTCATGAAAAAGAGCTGCCACGTCGTAATATGATGCTGCCACGTCATTCCACGTCATGCCACGTCGTGAAATGATGCTACCACGTCATTCCACGTCATGCCACGTCGTGAAATAATGCTGCCACGTCGTGATATGATGCTGCCACGTCATTGCACGTCATGCCACGTCGTGAAATGATGCTGCCACGTCATTCCACGTCATGCCACGTCGTGAAATGATGCTGCCACGTCATTCCACGTCATGCCACGTCGTGAAAGGATGCTGCCACGTCGTGATATGATGCTGCCACGTCGTGAAAAAGAGCTGCCACGTCGTAATATGATGCTGCCACGTCATTCCACGTCATGCCACGTCGTGAAATGATGCTACCACGTCATTCCACGTCATGCCACGTCGTGAAATGATGCTGCCACGTCGTGATATGAAGCTGCCACGTCGTGATATGATGCTGCCACGTCGTTAAATGATGCTGCCACGTCGTGATATGATGATGCCACGTCGTGAAGTAATGCTGCCACGTCGTGATATGATGCTGCCACGTCGTGATATGATGCTGCCACGTCGTGAAATGATGCTGCCACGTCGTAATCTGATGCTGCCACGTCGTGATATGATGCTGCCACGTCATTCCACGTCATGCCACGTCGTGAAATGATGCTGCCACGTCGTGATGTGATGCTGCCACGTCGTGATATGATGCTGCCACGTCGTGATATGATGCTGCCACGTCGTGATATGATGCTGCCACGTCGTGTTATGATGCTGCCACGTCATTCCACGTCATGCCACGTCGTGAAATGATGCTGCCACGTCGTGATATGATGCTGCCACGTCGTGATATGATGCTGCCACGTCGTGATATGATGCTGCCACGTCGTGAAATGATGCTGCCACGTCGTAATCTGATGCTGCCACGTCGTGATATGATGCTGCCACGTCATTGCACGTCATGCCACGTCGTGAAATGATGCTGCCACGTGATTCCACGTCATGCCACGTCGTGATATGATGCTGCCACGTCGTGATATGAAGCTGCCACGTCGTGATATGATGCTGCCACGTCGTTAAATGATGCTGCCACGTCGTAATCTGATGCTGCCACGTCGTGATATGATGATGCCACGTCGTGAAGTAATGCTGCCACGTCGTGATATGATGCTGCCACGTCGTGATATGATGCTGCCACGTCGTGAAATGATGCTGCCACGTCGTAATCTGATGCTGCCACGTCGTGATATGATGCTGCCACGTCATTCCACGTCATGCCACGTCGTGAAATGATGCTGCCACGTCGTGATATGATGCTGCCACGTCGTGATATGATGCTGCCACGTCGTGAAATGATGCTGCCACGTCGTGATATGATGATGCCACGTCGTGAAGTGATGCTGCCACGTCGTGAAATGATGCTGCCACGTCGTAATCTGATGCTGCCACGTCGTGATATGATGATGCCACGTCGTGAAGTGATGCTGCCACGTCGTGAAATGATGCTGCCACGTCGTAATCTGATGCTGCCACGTCGTGATATGATGATGCCACGTCGTGAAATGATGCTGCCACGTCGTGATATGATGCTGCCACGTCGTGAAATGATGCTGCCACGTCATTCCACGTCATGCCACGTCGTGAAATGATGCTCCCACGTCATTCCACGTCATGCCAAGTCGTGAAATGATGCTGCCACGTCGTGATATGATGCTGCCACGTCGTGATATGATGCTGCCACGTCGTGAAATGATGCTGTCACGTCGTAATCTGATGCTGCCACGTCGTGATATGATGCTGCCACGTCGTAATCTGATGCTGCCACGTCGTGATATGATGATGCCACGTCGTGAAGTAATGCTGCCACGTCGTGATATGATGCTGCAACGTCGTAATATGATGCTGCCACGTCATTCCACGTCATGCCACGTCGTGAAATGATGCTGCCACGTCGTGATATGATGCTGCCACGTCGTGATATGATGCTGCCACGTCGTGATATGATGCTGCCACGTCGTGATATGATGCTGCCACGTCGTGTTATGATGCTGCCACGTCGTGATATGATGCTGCCACGTCGTGAAATGATGCTGCCACGTCGTGAAATGATGATGCCACGTCGTGAAGTGATGCTGCCAGGTCGTAAAATGATGCTGCCACGTCGTAATCTGATGCTGCCACGTCATTCCACGTCATGCCACGTCGTGAAATAATGCTGCCACGTCATTGCACGTCATGCCACGTCGTGAAATGATGCTGCCACGTCATTCCACGTCATGCCACGTCGTGATATGATGCTGCCACGTCGTAATATGATGCTGCCACGTCATTCCACGTCATGCCACGTCGTGAAATGATTCTGCCACGTCGTGATATGATGCTGCCACGACGTGATATGATGCTGCCACGTCGTGATATGATGCTGCCACGTCATTGCACGTCATGCCACGTCGTGAAATGATGCTGCCACGTCATTCCACGTCATGCCACGTCGTGAAATGATGCTGCCACGTCATTCCACGTCATGCCACGTCGTGAAATAATGCTGCCACGTCGTGATATGATGCTGCCACGTCATTGCACGTCATGCCACGTCGTGAAATGATGCTGCCACGTCATTCCACGTCATGCCACGTCGTGAAATGATGCTGCCACGTCATTCCACGTCATGCCACGTCGTGAAAGGATGCTGCCACGTCGTGATATGATGCTGCCACGTCGTGAAAAAGAGCTGCCACGTCGTAATATGATGCTGCCACGTCATTCCACGTCATGCCACGTAGTGATATGATGCTGCCACGTCGTGATATGATGCTGCCACGTCGTGACAAAGAGCTGCCACGTCGTAATATGATGCTGCCACGTCATTCCACGTCATGCCACGTCGTGAAATGATGCTGCCACGTCGTGATATGATTCTGCCACGACGTGATATGATGCTGCCACGTCGTGATATGATGCTGCCACGTCGTAATCTGCAGCTGCCACGTCGTGATATGATGATGCCACGTCGTGAAGTGATGCTGCCACGTCGTGAAATGATGCTGCCACGTCGTAATCTGATGCTGCCACGTCGTGATATGATGCTGCCACGTCATTGCACGTCATGCCACGTCGTGAAATGATGCTGCCACGTCGTGATATGATGCTGCCACGTCGTGACAAAGAGCTGCCACGTCGTAATCTGATGCTGCCACGTCGTGATATGATGATGCCACGTCGTGAAATGATGCTGCCACGTCGTAATCTGATGCTGCCACGTCGTGATATGATGATGCCACGTCGTGAAATGATGCTGCCACGTCGTGATATGATGCTGCCACGTCGTGAAATGATGCTGCCACGTCATGAAAAAGAGCTGCCACGTCGTAATATGATGCTGCCACGTCATTCCACGTCATGATACGTCGTGAAATAATGCTCCCACGTCATTCCACGTCATGCCACGTCATGAAATAATGCTGCCACGTCGTAATCTGATGCTGCCACGTCGTGATATGATGATGCCACGTCGTGAAGTGATGCTGCCACGTCGTGAAATGATGCTGCCACGTCGTAATCTGATGCTGCCACGTCGTGATATGAAGATGCCACGTCGTGAAATGATGCTGCCACGTCGTGATATGATGCTGCCACGTCGTGAAATGATGCTGCTACGTCGTAATCTGATGCTGCCACGTCGTGATATGAAGATGCCACGTCGTGAAATGATGCTGCCACGTCGTGATATGATGCTGCCACGTCATGAAATAATGCTGCCACGTCGTAATCTGATGCTGCCACGTCGTGATATGATGATGCCACGTCGTGAAGTGATGCTGCCACGTCGTGAAATGATGCTGCCACGTCGTAATCTGATGCTGCCACGTCGTGATATGAAGATGCCACGTCGTGAAATGATGCTGCCACGTCGTGATATGATGCTGCCACGTCGTGAAATGATGCTGCCACGTCGTGAAAAAGAGCTGCCACGTCGTAATATGATGCTGCCACGTCATTCCACGTCATGCCACGTAGTGATATGATGCTGCCACGTCGTGTTTTGATGCTGCCACGTCGTGATATGATGCTGCCACGTCGTGATATGATGCTGCCACGTCGTGATATGATGCTGCCACGTCGTGAAATGATGCTGCCACGTCGTAATCTGCAGCTGCCACGTCGTGATATGATGATGCCACGTCGTGAAGTGATGCTGCCACGTCGTGAAATGATGCTGCCACGTCGTAATCTGATGCTGCCACGTCGTGATATGATGCTGCCACGTCATTGCACGTCATGCCACGTCGTGAAATGATGCTGCCACGTGATTCCACGTCATGCCACGTCGTGAAATGATGCTGCCACGTCGTGATATGAAGCTGCCACGTCGTGATATGATGCTGCCACGTCATTCCACGTCATGCCACGTCGTGAAATGATGCTCCCACGTCATTCCACGTCATGCCACGTCGTGAAATGATGCTGCCACGTCGTGATATGATGCTGCCACGTCGTGATATGATGCTGCCACGTCGTGACAAAGAGCTGCCACGTCGTAATATGATGCTGCCACGTCATTCCACGTCATGCCACGTCGTGAAATGATGCTGCCACGTCGTGATATGATTCTGCCACGACGTGATATGATGCTGCCACGTCGTGATATGATGCTGCCACGTCGTGTTATGATGCTGCCACGTCGTGATATGATGCTGCCACGTCGTGAAATGATGCTGCCACGTCGTGAAATGATGCTGCCACGTCGTGATATGATGATGCCACGTCGTGAAGTGATGCTGCCACGTCGTGAAATGATGCTGCCACGTCGTAATCTGATGCTGCCACGTCGTGATATGATGATGCCACGTCGTGAAGTGATGCTGCCACGTCGTGAAATGATGCTGCCACGTCGTAATCTGATGCTGCCACGTCGTGATATGATGATGCCACATCGTGAAATGATGCTGCCACGTCGTGATATGATGCTGCCACGTCGTGAAATGATGCTGCCACGTCATGAAAAAGAGCTGCCACGTCGTAATATGATGCTGCCACGTCATTCCACGTCATGCCACGTCGTGAAATGATGCTCCCACGTCATTCCACGTCATGCCACGTCGTGAAATAATGCTGCCACGTCGTGATATGATGCTGCCACGTCATTGCACGTCATGCCACGTCGTGAAATGATGCTGCCACGTCATTCCACGTCATGCCACGTCGTGAAATGATGCTGCCACGTCATTCCACGTCATGCCTCGTCGTGAAATGATGCTGCCACGTCGTGATATGATGCTGCCACGTCGTAATATGATGCTGCCACGTCATTCCACGTCATGCCACGTAGTGATATGATGCTGCCACGTCGTGTTATGATGCTGCCACGTCATTCCACGTCATGCCACGTCGTGAAATGATGCTACCACGTCATTCCACGTCATGCCACGTCGTGAAATAATGCTGCCACGTCGTAATCTGATGCTGCCACGTCATTCCACGTCATGCCACGTCGTGAAATGATGCTGCCACGTCATTCCACGTCATGCCACGTCGTGAAATGATGCTGCCACGTCGTGATATGATGCTGCCACGTCGTGAAAAAAAGCTGCCACGTCGTAATATGATGCTGCCACGTCATTCCACGTCATGCCACGTAGTGATATGATGCTGCCACGTCGTGTTATGATGCTGCCACGTCGTAATATGATGCTGCCACGTCATTCCACGTCATGCCACGTAGTGATATGATGCTGCCACGTCGTGATATGATGCTGCCACGTCGTGATATGATGCTGCCACGTCGTGATATGATGCTGCCACGTCGTGTTATGATGCTGCCACGTCGTGATATGATGCTGCCACGTCGTGAAATGATGCTGCCACGTCGTAATCTGATGCTGCCACGTCGTGATATGATGCTGCCACGTCATTGCACGTCATGCCACGTCGTGAAATGATGCTGCCACGTCATTCCACGTCATGCCACGTCGTGAAATGATGCTGCCACGTCGTGATATGATGCTGCCACGTCGTGATATGATGCTGCCACGTCGTGATATGATGCTGCCACGTCGTGAAATGATGCTGCCACGTCGTAATCTGATGCTGCCACGTCGTGATATGATGCTGCCACGTCATTGCACGTCATGCCACGTCGTGAAATGATGCTGCCACGTGATTCCACGTCATGCCACGTCGTGAAATGATGCTGCCACGTCGTGATATGAAGCTGCCACGTCGTGATATGATGCTGCCACGTCGTTAAATGATGCTGCCACGTCGTAATCTGATGCTGCCACGTCGTGATATGATGATGCCACGTCGTGAAGTAATGCTGCCACGTCGTGATATGATGCTGCCACGTCGTGATATGATGCTGCCACGTCGTAAAATGATGCTGCCACGTCGTAATCTGATGCTGCCACGTCGTGATATGATGCTGCCACGTCATTGCACGTCATGCCACGTCGTGAAATGATGCTGCCACGTGATTCCACGTCATGCCACGTCGTGATATGATGCTGCCACGTCGTGATATGAAGCTGCCACGTCGTGATATGATGCTGCCACGTCGTGTTATGATGCTGCCACGTCGTGATATGATGCTGCCACGTCGTGAAATGATGCTGCCACGTCGTAATCTGATGCTGCCACGTCGTGATATGATGCTGCCACGTCATTGCACGTCATGCCACGTCGTGAAATGATGCTGCCACGTCATTCCACGTCATGCCACGTCGTGAAATGATGCTGCCACGTCATTCCACGTCATGCCACGTCGTGAAAGGATGCTGCCACGTCGTGATATGATGCTGCCACGTCGTGAAAAAGAGCTGCCACGTCGTAATATGATGCTGCCACGTCATTCCACGTCATGCCACGTAGTGATATGATGCTGCCACGTCGTGTTATGATGCTGCCACGTCGTGATATGATGCTGCCACGTCGTGATATGATGCTGCCACGTCGTGATATGATGCTGCCACGTCGTGAAATGATGCTGCCACGTCGTAATCTGCAGCTGCCACGTCGTGATATGATGATGCCACGTCGTGAAGTGATGCTGCCACGTCGTGAAATGATGCTGCCACGTCGTAATCTGATGCTGCCACGTCGTGATATGATGCTGCCACGTCATTGCACGTCATGCCACGTCGTGAAATGATGCTGCCACGTCGTGAAATGATGCTGCCACGTCGTAATCTGATGCTGCCACGTCGTGATATGATGCTGCCACGTCATTCCACGTCATGCCACGTCGTGAAATGATGCTGCCACGTCGTGATATGATGCTGCCACGACGTGATATGATGCTGCCACGTCGTGTTATGATGCTGCCACGTCGTGATATGATGCTGCCACGTCGTGAAATGATGTTGCCACGTCGTGAAATGATGCTGCCACGTCGTGATATGATGATGCCACGTCGTGAAGTGATGCTGCCACGTCGTGAAATGATGCTGCCACGTCGTAATCTGATGCTGCCACGTCGTGATATGATGATGCCACGTCGTGAAGTGATGCTGCCACGTCGTGAAATGATGCTGCCACGTCGTAATCTGATGCTGCCACGTCGTGATATGATGATGCCACGTCGTGAAATGATGCTGCCACGTCGTAATCTGATGCTGCCACGTCGTGATATGATGATGCCACGTCGTGAAATGATGCTGCCACGTCGTGATATGATGCTGCCACGTCGTGAAATGATGCTGCCACGTCGTGATATGATGATGCCACGTCGTGAAGTGATGCTGCCACGTCGTGAAATGATGCTGCCACGTCGTAATCTGATGCTGCCACGTCGTGATATGATGATGCCACGTCGTGAAGTGATGCTGCCACGTCGTGAAATGATGCTGCCACGTCGTAATCTGATGCTGCCACGTCGTGATATGATGCTGCCACGTCATTGCACGTCATGCCACGTCGTGAAATGATGCTGCCACGTGATTCCACGTCATGCCACGTCGTGAAATGATGCTGCCACGTCGTGATATGAAGCTGCCACGTCGTGATATTATGCTGCCACGTCATTCCACGTCATGCCACGTCGTGAAATGATGCTCCCACGTCATTCCACGTCATGCCACGTCGTGAAATGATGCTGCCACGTCTTGATATGATGCTGCCACGTCGTGATATGATGCTGCCACGTCGTGACAAAGAGCTGCCACGTCGTAAAATGATGCTGCCACGTCATTCCACGTCATGCCACGTCGTGAAATGATGCTGCCACGTCGTGATATGATGCTGCCACGACGTGATATGATGCTGCCACGTCGTGATATGATGCTGCCACGTCGTGTTATGATGCTGCCACGTCGTGATATGATGATGCCACGTCGTGAAATGATGCTGCCACGTCGTGATATGATGCTGCCACGTCGTGAAATGATGCTGCCACGTCATGAAAAAGAGCTGCCACGTCGTAATATGATGCTGCCACGTCATTCCACGTCATGCCACGTCGTGAAATGATGCTCCCACGTCATTCCACGTCATGCCACGTCGTGAAATAATGCTGCCACGTCGTGATATGATGCTGCCACGTCATTGCACGTCATGCCACGTCGTGAAATGATGCTGCCACGTCATTCCACGTCATGCCACGTCGTGAAATGATGCTGCCACGTCATTCCACGTCATGCCACGTCGTGAAATGATGCTGCCACGTCGTGATATGATGCTGCCACGTCGTGAAAAAAAGCTGCCACGTCGTAATATGATGCTGCCACGTCGTGAAATGATGCTGCCACGTCGTAATCTGATGCTGCCACGTCGTGATATGATGCTGCCACGTCATTGCACGTCATGCCACGTCGTGAAATGATGCTGCCACGTCATTCCACGTCATGCCACGTCGTGAAATGATGCTGCCACGTCATTCCACGTCATGCCACGTCGTGAAATGATGCTGCCACGTCGTGATATGATGCTGCCACGTCGTGAAAAAAAGCTGCCACGTCGTAATATGATGCTGCCACGTCATTCCACGTCATGCCACGTAGTGATATGATGCTGCCACGTCGTGTTATGATGCTGCCACGTCGTAATATGATGCTGCCACGTCATTCCACGTCATGCCACGTCGTGAAATGATGCTGCCACGTCGTGATATGATGCTGCCACGTCGTGAAAAAAAGCTGCCACGTCGTAATATGATGCTGCCACGTCATTCCACGTCATGCCACGTCGTGAAATGATGCTGCCACGTCGTGATATGATGCTGCCACGTCGTGATATGATGCTGCCACGTCGTGATATGATGCTGCCACGTCGTGAAATGATGCTGCCACGTCGTAATCTGATGCTGCCACGTCGTGATATGATGCTGCCACGTCATTGCACGTCATGCCACGTCGTGAAATGATGCTGCCACGTGATTCCACGTCATGCCACGTCGTGAAATGATGCTGCCATGTCGTGATATGAAGCTGCCACGTCGTGATATGATGCTGCCACGTCGTTAAATGATGCTGCCACGTCGTGATATGATGATGCCACGTCGTGAAGTAATGCTGCCACGTCGTGATATGATGCTGCCACGTCGTGATATGATGCTGCCACGTCGTGAAATGATGCTGCCACGTCGTAATCTGATGCTGCCACGTCGTGATATGATGCTGCCACGTCATTCCACGTCATGCCACGTCGTGAAATGATGCTGCCACGTCGTGATGTGATGCTGCCACGTCGTGATATGATGCTGCCACGTCGTGATATGATGCTGCCACGTCGTGTTATGAGGCTGCCACGTCGTGATGTGATGCTGCCACGTCGTGAAATGATGCTGCCACGTCGTAATCTGATGCTGCCACGTCGTGATATGATGCTGCCACGTCATTGCACGTCATGCCACGTCGTGAAATGATGCTGCCACGTCATTCCACGTCATGCCACGTCGTGAAATGATGCTGCCACGTCATTCCACGTCATGCCACGTCGTGAAATGATGCTGCCACGTCGTGATATGATGCTGCCACGTCGTGAAAAAAAGCTGCCACGTCGTAATATGATGCTGCCACGTCATTCCACGTCATGCCACGTAGTGATATGATGCTGCCACGTCGTGTTATGATGCTGCCACGTCGTAATATGATGCTGCCACGTCATTCCACGTCATGCCACGTCGTGAAATGATGCTGCCACGTCGTGATATGATGCTGCCACGTCGTGAAAAAAAGCTGCCACGTCGTAATATGATGCTGCCACGTCATTCCACGTCATGCCACGTCGTGAAATGATGCTGCCACGTCGTGATATGATGCTGCCACGTCGTGATATGATGCTGCCACGTCGTGATATGATGCTGCCACGTCGTGATATGATGCTGCCACGTCGTGATATGATGCTGCCACGTTGTGAAATGATGCTGCCACGTCGTAATCTGATGCTGCCACGTCGTGATATGATGATGCCACGTCGTGAAATGATGCTGCCACGTCGTAATCTGATGCTGCCACGTCGTGATATGATGATGCCACGTCGTGAAATGATGCTGCCACGTCGTGATATGATGCTGCCACGTCGTGAAATGATGCTGCCACGTCGTGATATGATGATGCCACGTCGTGAAGTGATGCTGCCACGTCGTGAAATGATGCTGCCACGTCGTAATCTGATGCTGCCACGTCGTGATATGATGCTGCCACGTCATTGCACGTCATGCCACGTCGTGAAATGATGCTGCCACGTGATTCCACGTCATGCCACGTCGTGAAATGATGCTGCCACGTCGTGATATGAAGCTGCCACGTCGTGATATTATGCTGCCACGTCATTCCACGTCATGCCACGTCGTGAAATGATGCTCCCACGTCATTCCACGTCATGCCACGTCGTGAAATGATGCTGCCACGTCTTGATATGATGCTGCCACGTCGTGATATGATGCTGCCACGTCGTGACAAAGAGCTGCCACGTCGTAAAATGATGCTGCCACGTCATTCCACGTCATGCCACGTCGTGAAATGATGCTGCCACGTCGTGATATGATGCTGCCACGACGTGATATGATGCTGCCACGTCGTGATATGATGCTGCCACGTCGTGTTATGATGCTGCCACGTCGTGATATGATGATGCCACGTCGTGAAATGATGCTGCCACGTCGTGATATGATGCTGCCACGTCGTGAAATGATGCTGCCACGTCATGAAAAAGAGCTGCCACGTCGTAATATGATGCTGCCACGTCATTCCACGTCATGCCACGTCGTGAAATGATGCTCCCACGTCATTCCACGTCATGCCACGTCGTGAAATAATGCTGCCACGTCGTGATATGATGCTGCCACGTCATTGCACGTCATGCCACGTCGTGAAATGATGCTGCCACGTCATTCCACGTCATGCCACGTCGTGAAATGATGCTGCCACGTCATTCCACGTCATGCCACGTCGTGAAATGATGCTGCCACGTCGTGATATGATGCTGCCACGTCGTGAAAAAAAGCTGCCACGTCGTAATATGATGCTGCCACGTCATTCCACGTCATGCCACGTAGTGATATGATGCTGCCACGTCGTGTTATGATGCTGCCACGTCGTAATATGATGCTGCCACGTCATTCCACGTCATGCCACGTAGTGATATGATGCTGCCACGTCGTGATATGATGCTGCCACGTCGTGATGTGATGCTGCCACGTCGTGATATGATGCTGCCACGTCGTGATATGATGCTGCCACGTCGTGTTATGAGGCTGCCACGTCGTGATATGATGCTGCCACGTCGTGAAATGATGCTGCCACGTCGTAATCTGATGCTGCCACGTCGTGATATGATGCTGCCACGTCATTGCACGTCATGCCACGTCGTGAAATGATGCTGCCACGTCATTCCACGTCATGCCACGTCGTGAAATGATGCTGCCACGTCATTCCACGTCATGCCACGTCGTGAAATGATGCTGCCACGTCGTGATATGATGCTGCCACGTCGTGAAAAAAAGCTGCCACGTCGTAATATGATGCTGCCACGTCATTCCACGTCATGCCACGTAGTGATATGATGCTGCCACGTCGTGTTATGATGCTGCCACGTCGTAATATGATGCTGCCACGTCATTCCACGTCATGCCACGTCGTGAAATGATGCTGCCACGTCGTGATATGATGCTGCCACGTCGTGAAAAAAAGCTGCCACGTCGTAATATGATGCTGCCACGTCATTCCACGTCATGCCACGTCGTGAAATGATGCTGCCACGTCGTGATATGATGCTGCCACGTCGTGATATGATGCTGCCACGTCGTGATATGATGCTGCCACGTCGTGAAATGATGCTGCCACGTCGTAATCTGATGCTGCCACGTCGTGATATGATGCTGCCACGTCATTGCACGTCATGCCACGTCGTGAAATGATGCTGCCACGTGATTCCACGTCATGCCACGTCGTGAAATGATGCTGCCATGTCGTGATATGAAGCTGCCACGTCGTGATATGATGCTGCCACGTCGTTAAATGATGCTGCCACGTCGTGATATGATGATGCCACGTCGTGAAGTAATGCTGCCACGTCGTGATATGATGCTGCCACGTCGTGATATGATGCTGCCACGTCGTGAAATGATGCTGCCACGTCGTAATCTGATGCTGCCACGTCGTGATATGATGCTGCCACGTCATTCCACGTCATGCCACGTCGTGAAATGATGCTGCCACGTCGTGATGTGATGCTGCCACGTCGTGATATGATGCTGCCACGTCGTGATATGATGCTGCCACGTCGTGATATGATGCTGCCACGTCGTGTTATGATGCTGCCACGTCGTGATATGATGCTGCCACGTCGTGAAATGATGCTGCCACGTCGTAATCTGATGCTGCCACGTCGTGATATGATGCTGCCACGTCATTGCACGTCATGCCACGTCGTGAAATGATGCTGCCACGTCATTCCACGTCATGCCACGTCGTGAAATGATGCTGCCACGTCGTGATATGATGCTGCCACGTCGTGATATGATGCTGCCACGTCGTGATATGATGCTGCCACGTCGTGAAATGATGCTGCCACGTCGTAATCTGATGCTGCCACGTCGTGATATGATGCTGCCACGTCATTGCACGTCATGCCACGTCGTGAAATGATGCTGCCACGTGATTCCACGTCATGCCACGTCGTGATATGATGCTGCCACGTCGTGATATGAAGCTGCCACGTCGTGATATGATGCTGCCACGTCGTTAAATGATGCTGCCACGTCGTAATCTGATGCTGCCACGTCGTGATATGATGATGCCACGTCGTGAAGTAATGCTGCCACGTCGTGATATGATGCTGCCACGTCGTGATATGATGCTGCCACGTCGTGAAATGATGCTGCCACGTCGTAATCTGATGCTGCCACGTCGTGATATGATGCTGCCACGTCATTCCACGTCATGCCACGTCGTGAAATGATGCTGCCACGTCGTGATATGATGCTGCCACGTCGTGATATGATGCTGCCACGTCGTGAAATGATGCTGCCACGTCGTGATATGATGATGCCACGTCGTGAAGTGATGCTGCCACGTCGTGAAATGATGCTGCCACGTCGTAATCTGATGCTGCCACGTCGTGATATGATGATGCCACGTCGTGAAGTGATGCTGCCACGTCGTGAAATGATGCTGCCACGTCGTAATCTGATGCTGCCACGTCGTGATATGATGATGCCACGTCGTGAAATGATGCTGCCACGTCGTGATATGATGCTGCCACGTCGTGAAATGATGCTGCCACGTCGTAATCTGATGCTGCCACGTCGTGATATGATGCTGCCACGTCATTGCACGTCATGCCACGTCGTGAAATGATGCTGCCACGTGATTCCACGTCATGCCACGTCGTGAAATGATGCTGCCATGTCGTGATATGAAGCTGCCACGTCGTGATATGATGCTGCCACGTCGTTAAATGATGCTGCCACGTCGTGATATGATGATGTCACGTCGTGAAGTAATGCTGCCACGTCGTGATATGATGCTGCCACGTCGTGATATGATGCTGCCACGTCGTGAAATGATGCTGCCACGTCGTAATCTGATGCTGCCACGTCGTGATATGATGCTGCCACGTCATTCCACGTCATGCCACGTCGTGAAATGATGCTGCCACGTCGTGATGTGATGCTGCCACGTCGTGATATGATGCTGCCACGTCGTGATATGATGCTGCCACGTCGTGATATGATGCTGCCACGTCGTGTTATGATGCTGCCACGTCGTGATATGATGCTGCCACGTCGTGAAATGATGCTGCCACGTCGTAATCTGATGCTGCCACGTCGTGATATGATGCTGCCACGTCATTGCACGTCATGCCACGTCGTGAAATGATGCTGCCACGTCATTCCACGTCATGCCACGTCGTGAAATGATGCTGCCACGTCGTGATATGATGCTGCCACGTCGTGATATGATGCTGCCACGTCGTGATATGATGCTGCCACGTCGTGAAATGATGCTGCCACGTCGTAATCTGATGCTGCCACGTCGTGATATGATGCTGCCACGTCATTGCACGTCATGCCACGTCGTGAAATGATGCTGCCACGTGATTCCACGTCATGCCACGTCGTGATATGATGCTGCCACGTCGTGATATGAAGCTGCCACGTCGTGATATGATGCTGCCACGTCGTTAAATGATGCTGCCACGTCGTAATCTGATGCTGCCACGTCGTGATATGATGATGCCACGTCGTGAAGTAATGCTGCCACGTCGTGATATGATGCTGCCACGTCGTGATATGATGCTGCCACGTCGTGAAATGATGCTGCCACGTCGTAATCTGATGCTGCCACGTCGTGATATGATGCTGCCACGTCATTCCACGTCATGCCACGTCGTGAAATGATGCTGCCACGTCGTGATATGATGCTGCCACGTCGTGATATGATGCTGCCACGTCGTGAAATGATGCTGCCACGTCGTGATATGATGATGCCACGTCGTGAAGTGATGCTGCCACGTCGTGAAATGATGCTGCCACGTCGTAATCTGATGCTGCCACGTCGTGATATGATGATGCCACGTCGTGAAGTGATGCTGCCACGTCGTGAAATGATGCTGCCACGTCGTAATCTGATGCTGCCACGTCGTGATATGATGATGCCACGTCGTGAAATGATGCTGCCACGTCGTGATATGATGCTGCCACGTCGTGAAATGATGCTGCCACGTCATGAAAAAGAGCTGCCACGTCGTAATATGATGCTGCCACGTCATTCCACGTCATGCCACGTCGTGAAATGATGCTACCACGTCATTCCACGTCATGCCACGTCGTGAAATAATGCTGCCACGTCGTGATATGATGCTGCCACGTCATTGCACGTCATGCCACGTCGTGAAATGATGCTGCCACGTCATTCCACGTCATGCCACGTCGTGAAATGATGCTGCCACGTCATTCCACGTCATGCCACGTCGTGAAAGGATGCTGCCACGTCGTGATATGATGCTGCCACGTCGTGAAAAAGAGCTGCCACGTCGTAATATGATGCTGCCACGTCATTCCACGTCATGCCACGTCGTGAAATGATGCTACCACGTCATTCCACGTCATGCCACGTCGTGAAATGATGCTGCCACGTCGTGATATGAAGCTGCCACGTCGTGATATGATGCTGCCACGTCGTTAAATGATGCTGCCACGTCGTGATATGATGATGCCACGTCGTGAAGTAATGCTGCCACGTCGTGATATGATGCTGCCACGTCGTGATATGATGCTGCCACGTCGTGAAATGATGCTGCCACGTCGTAATCTGATGCTGCCACGTCGTGATATGATGCTGCCACGTCATTCCACGTCATGCCACGTCGTGAAATGATGCTGCCACGTCGTGATGTGATGCTGCCACGTCGTGAAATGATGCTGCCACGTCGTAATCTGATGCTGCCACGTCGTGATATGATGATGCCACGTCGTGAAGTGATGCTGCCACGTCGTGAAATGATGCTGCCACGTCGTAATCTGATGCTGCCACGTCGTGATATGATGATGCCACGTCGTGAAATGATGCTGCCACGTCGTGATATGATGCTGCCACGTCGTGAAATGATGCTGCCACGTCGTAATCTGATGCTGCCACGTCGTGATATGATGCTGCCACGTCATTGCACGTCATGCCACGTCGTGAAATGATGCTGCCACGTGATTCCACGTCATGCCACGTCGTGAAATGATGCTGCCATGTCGTGATATGAAGCTGCCACGTCGTGATATGATGCTGCCACGTCGTTAAATGATGCTGCCACGTCGTGATATGATGATGCCACGTCGTGAAGTAATGCTGCCACGTCGTGATATGATGCTGCCACGTCGTGATATGATGCTGCCACGTCGTGAAATGATGCTGCCACGTCGTAATCTGATGCTGCCACGTCGTGATATGATGCTGCCACGTCATTCCACGTCATGCCACGTCGTGAAATGATGCTGCCACGTCGTGATGTGATGCTGCCACGTCGTGATATGATGCTGCCACGTCGTGATATGATGCTGCCACGTCGTGATATGATGCTGCCACGTCGTGTTATGATGCTGCCACGTCGTGATATGATGCTGCCACGTCGTGAAATGATGCTGCCACGTCGTAATCTGATGCTGCCACGTCGTGATATGATGCTGCCACGTCATTGCACGTCATGCCACGTCGTGAAATGATGCTGCCACGTCATTCCACGTCATGCCACGTCGTGAAATGATGCTGCCACGTCGTGATATGATGCTGCCACGTCGTGATATGATGCTGCCACGTCGTGATATGATGCTGCCACGTCGTGAAATGATGCTGCCACGTCGTAATCTGATGCTGCCACGTCGTGATATGATGCTGCCACGTCATTGCACGTCATGCCACGTCGTGAAATGATGCTGCCACGTGATTCCACGTCATGCCACGTCGTGATATGATGCTGCCACGTCGTGATATGAAGCTGCCACGTCGTGATATGATGCTGCCACGTCGTTAAATGATGCTGCCACGTCGTAATCTGATGCTGCCACGTCGTGATATGATGATGCCACGTCGTGAAGTAATGCTGCCACGTCGTGATATGATGCTGCCACGTCGTGATATGATGCTGCCACGTCGTGAAATGATGCTGCCACGTCGTAATCTGATGCTGCCACGTCGTGATATGATGCTGCCACGTCATTCCACGTCATGCCACGTCGTGAAATGATGCTGCCACGTCGTGATATGATGCTGCCACGTCGTGATATGATGCTGCCACGTCGTGAAATGATGCTGCCACGTCGTGATATGATGATGCCACGTCGTGAAGTGATGCTGCCACGTCGTGAAATGATGCTGCCACGTCGTAATCTGATGCTGCCACGTCGTGATATGATGATGCCACGTCGTGAAGTGATGCTGCCACGTCGTGAAATGATGCTGCCACGTCGTAATCTGATGCTGCCACGTCGTGATATGATGATGCCACGTCGTGAAATGATGCTGCCACGTCGTGATATGATGCTGCCACGTCGTGAAATGATGCTGCCACGTCATGAAAAAGAGCTGCCACGTCGTAATATGATGCTGCCACGTCATTCCACGTCATGCCACGTCGTGAAATGATGCTACCACGTCATTCCACGTCATGCCACGTCGTGAAATAATGCTGCCACGTCGTGATATGATGCTGCCACGTCATTGCACGTCATGCCACGTCGTGAAATGATGCTGCCACGTCATTCCACGTCATGCCACGTCGTGAAATGATGCTGCCACGTCATTCCACGTCATGCCACGTCGTGAAAGGATGCTGCCACGTCGTGATATGATGCTGCCACGTCGTGAAAAAGAGCTGCCACGTCGTAATATGATGCTGCCACGTCATTCCACGTCATGCCACGTCGTGAAATGATGCTACCACGTCATTCCACGTCATGCCACGTCGTGAAATGATGCTGCCACGTCGTGATATGAAGCTGCCACGTCGTGATATGATGCTGCCACGTCGTTAAATGATGCTGCCACGTCGTGATATGATGATGCCACGTCGTGAAGTAATGCTGCCACGTCGTGATATGATGCTGCCACGTCGTGATATGATGCTGCCACGTCGTGAAATGATGCTGCCACGTCGTAATCTGATGCTGCCACGTCGTGATATGATGCTGCCACGTCATTCCACGTCATGCCACGTCGTGAAATGATGCTGCCACGTCGTGATGTGATGCTGCCACGTCGTGATATGATGCTGCCACGTCGTGATATGATGCTGCCACGTCGTGATATGATGCTGCCACGTCGTGTTATGATGCTGCCACGTCATTCCACGTCATGCCACGTCGTGAAATGATGCTGCCACGTCGTGATATGATGCTGCCACGTCGTGATATGATGCTGCCACGTCGTGATATGATGCTGCCACGTCGTGAAATGATGCTGCCACGTCGTAATCTGATGCTGCCACGTCGTGATATGATGCTGCCACGTCATTGCACGTCATGCCACGTCGTGAAATGATGCTGCCACGTGATTCCACGTCATGCCACGTCGTGATATGATGCTGCCACGTCGTGATATGAAGCTGCCACGTCGTGATATGATGCTGCCACGTCGTTAAATGATGCTGCCACGTCGTAATCTGATGCTGCCACGTCGTGATATGATGATGCCACGTCGTGAAGTAATGCTGCCACGTCGTGATATGATGCTGCCACGTCGTGATATGATGCTGCCACGTCGTGAAATGATGCTGCCACGTCGTAATCTGATGCTGCCACGTCGTGATATGATGCTGCCACGTCATTCCACGTCATGCCACGTCGTGAAATGATGCTGCCACGTCGTGATATGATGCTGCCACGTCGTGATATGATGCTGCCACGTCGTGAAATGATGCTGCCACGTCGTGATATGATGATGCCACGTCGTGAAGTGATGCTGCCACGTCGTGAAATGATGCTGCCACGTCGTAATCTGATGCTGCCACGTCGTGATATGATGATGCCACGTCGTGAAGTGATGCTGCCACGTCGTGAAATGATGCTGCCACGTCGTAATCTGATGCTGCCACGTCGTGATATGATGATGCCACGTCGTGAAATGATGCTGCCACGTCGTGATATGATGCTGCCACGTCGTGAAATGATGCTGCCACGTCATGAAAAAGAGCTGCCACGTCGTAATATGATGCTGCCACGTCATTCCACGTCATGCCACGTCGTGAAATGATGCTACCACGTCATTCCACGTCATGCCACGTCGTGAAATAATGCTGCCACGTCGTGATATGATGCTGCCACGTCATTCCACGTCATGCCACGTCGTGAAATGATGCTGCCACGTCATTCCACGTCATGCCACGTCGTGAAAGGATGCTGCCACATCGTGATATGATGCTGCCACGTCGTGAAAAAGAGCTGCCACGTCGTAATATGATGCTGCCACGTCATTCCACGTCATGCCACGTAGTGATATGATGCTGCCACGTCGTGTTATGATGCTGCCACGTCGTGATATGATGCTGCCACGTCGTGATATGATGCTGCCACGTCGTGATATGATGCTGCCACGTCGTGAAATGATGCTGCCACGTCGTAATCTGCAGCTGCCACGTCGTGATATGATGATGCCACGTCGTGAAGTGATGCTGCCACGTCGTGAAATGATGCTGCCACGTCGTAATCTGATGCTGCCACGTCGTGATATGATGCTGCCACGTCATTGCACGTCATGCCACGTCGTGAAATGATGCTGCCACGTGATTCCACGTCATGCCACGTCGTGAAATGATGCTGCCACGTCGTGATATGAAGCTGCCACGTCGTGATATGATGCTGCCACGTCATTCCACGTCATGCCACGTCGTGAAATGATGCTCCCACGTCATTCCACGTCATGCCACGTCGTGAAATGATGCTGCCACGTCGTGATATGATGCTGCCACGTCGTGATATGATGCTGCCACGTCGTGACAAAGAGCTGCCACGTCGTAATATGATGCTGCCACGTCATTCCACGTCATGCCACGTCGTGAAATGATGCTGCCACGTCGTGATATGATGCTGCCACGACGTGATATGATGCTGCCACGTCGTGATATGATGCTGCCACGTCGTGTTATGATGCTGCCACGTCGTGATATGATGCTGCCACGTCGTGAAATGATGCTGCCACGTCGTGAAATGATGCTGCCACGTCGTGATATGATGATGCCACGTCGTGAAGTGATGCTGCCACGTCGTGAAATGATGCTGCCACGTCGTAATCTGATGCTGCCACGTCGTGATATGATGATGCCACGTCGTGAAGTGATGCTGCCACGTCGTGAAATGATGCTGCCACGTCGTAATCTGATGCTGCCACGTCGTGATATGATGATGCCACGTCGTGAAATGATGCTGCCACGTCGTGATATGATGCTGCCACGTCGTGAAATGATGCTGCCACGTCATGAAAAAGAGCTGCCACGTCGTAATATGATGCTGCCACGTCATTCCACGTCATGATACGTCGTGAAATAATGCTCCCACGTCATTCCACGTCATGCCACGTCGTGAAATAATGCTGCCACGTCGTAATCTGATGCTGCCACGTCGTGATATGATGATGCCACGTCGTGAAATGATGCTGCCACGTCGTGATATGATGCTGCCACGTCGTGATATGATGCTGCCACGTCGTGACAAAGAGCTGCCACGTCGTGATATGATGCTGCCACGTCATTCCACGTCATGCCACGTCGTGAAATGATGCTGCCACGTCGTGATATGATGCTGCCACGACGTGATATGATGCTGCCACGTCGTGATATGATGCTGCCACGTCGTGTTATGATGCTGCCACGTCGTGATATGATGCTGCCACGTCGTGAAATGATGCTGCCACGTCGTGAAATGATGCTGCCACGTCGTGATATGATGATGCCACGTCGTGAAGTGATGCTGCCACGTCGTGAAATGATGCTGCCACGTCGTAATCTGATGCTGCCACGTCGTGATATGATGATGCCACGTCGTGAAATGATGCTGCCACGTCGTGATATGATGCTGCCACGTCGTGAAATGATGCTGCCACGTCGTGAAAAAGAGCTGCCACGTCGTAATATGATGCTGCCACGTCATTCCACGTCATGCCACGTAGTGATATGATGCTGCCACGTCGTGTTTTGATGCTGCCACGTCGTGATATGATGCTGCCACGTCGTGATATGATGCTGCCACGTCGTGATATGATGCTGCCACGACGTGATATGATGCTGCCACGTCGTGATATGATGCTGCCACGTCGTGTTATGATGCTGCCACGTCGTGATATGATGCTGCCACGTCGTGAAATGATGCTGCCACGTCGTGAAATGATGCTGCCACGTCGTGATATGATGATGCCACGTCGTGAAGTGATGCTGCCACGTCGTGAAATGATGCTGCCACGTCGTAATCTGATGCTGCCACGTCGTGATATGATGATGCCACGTCGTGAAGTGATGCTGCCACGTCGTGAAATGATGCTGCCACGTCGTAATCTGATGCTGCCACGTCGTGATATGATGATGCCACGTCGTGAAATGATGCTGCCACGTCGTGATATGATGCTGCCACGTCGTGAAATGATGCTGCCACGTCATGAAAAAGAGCTGCCACGTCGTAATATGATGCTGCCACGTCATTCCACGTCATGATACGTCGTGAAATAATGCTCCCACGTCATTCCACGTCATGCCACGTCGTGAAATAATGCTGCCACGTCGTAATCTGATGCTGCCACGTCGTGATATGATGATGCCACGTCGTGAAATGATGCTGCCACGTCGTGATATGATGCTGCCACGTCGTGATATGATGCTGCCACGTCGTGACAAAGAGCTGCCACGTCGTGATATGATGCTGCCACGTCATTCCACGTCATGCCACGTCGTGAAATGATGCTGCCACGTCGTGATATGATGCTGCCACGACGTGATATGATGCTGCCACGTCGTGATATGATGCTGCCACGTCGTGTTATGATGCTGCCACGTCGTGATATGATGCTGCCACGTCGTGAAATGATGCTGCCACGTCGTGAAATGATGCTGCCACGTCGTGATATGATGATCCCACGTCGTGAAGTGATGCTGCCACGTCGTGAAATGATGCTGCCACGTCGTAATCTGATGCTGCCACGTCGTGATATGATGATGCCACGTCGTGAAATGATGCTGCCACGTCGTGATATGATGCTGCCACGTCGTGAAATGATGCTGCCACGTCGTGAAAAAGAGCTGCCACGTCGTAATATGATGCTGCCACGTCATTCCACGTCATGCCACGTAGTGATATGATGCTGCCACGTCGTGTTTTGATGCTGCCACGTCGTGATATGATGCTGCCACGTCGTGATATGATGCTGCCACGTCGTGATATGATGCTGCCACGACGTGATATGATGCTGCCACGTCGTGATATGATGCTGCCACGTCGTGTTATGATGCTGCCACGTCGTGATATGATGCTGCCACGTCGTGAAATGATGCTGCCACGTCGTGAAATGATGCTGCCACGTCGTGATATGATGATGCCACGTCGTGAAGTGATGCTGCCACGTCGTGAAATGATGCTGCCACGTCGTAATCTGATGCTGCCACGTCGTGATATGATGATGCCACGTCGTGAAATGATGCTGCCACGTCGTGATATGATGCTGCCACGTCGTGAAATGATGCTGCCACGTCATGAAAAAGAGCTGCCACGTCGTAATATGATGCTGCCACGTCATTCCACGTCATGATACGTCGTGAAATAATGCTCCCACGTCATTCCACGTCATGCCACGTCGTGAAATAATGCTGCCACGTCGTAATCTGATGCTGCCACGTCGTGATATGATGATGCCACGTCGTGAAATGATGCTGCCACGTCGTGATATGATGCTGCCACGTCGTGATATGATGCTGCCACGTCGTGACAAAGAGCTGCCACGTCGTGATATGATGCTGCCACGTCGTGACAAAGAGCTGCCACGTCGTGATATGATGCTGCCACGTCATTCCACGTCATGCCACGTCGTGAAATGATGCTGCCACGTCGTGATATGATGCTGCCACGACGTGATATGATGCTGCCACGTCGTGATATGATGCTGCCACGTCGTGTTATGATGCTGCCACGTCGTGATATGATGCTGCCACGTCGTGAAATGATGCTGCCACGTCGTGATATGATGATGCCACGTCGTGATATGATGCTGCCACGTCATTCCACGTCATGCCACGTAGTGATATGATGCTGCCACGTCGTGTTTTGATGCTGCCACGTCGTGATATGATGCTGCCACGTCGTGATATGATGCTGCCACGTCGTGATATGATGCTGCCACGTCGTGAAATGATGCTGCCACGTCGTAATCTGCAGCTGCCACGTCGTGATATGATGATGCCACGTCGTGAAGTGATGCTGCCACGTCGTGAAATGATGCTGCCACGTCGTAATCTGATGCTGCCACGTCGTGATATGATGCTGCCACGTCATTGCACGTCATGCCACGTCGTGAAATGATGCTGCCACGTGATTCCACGTCATGCCACGTCGTGAAATGATGCTGCCACGTCGTGATATGAAGCTGCCACGTCGTGATATGATGCTGCCACGTCATTCCACGTCATGCCACGTCGTGAAATGATGCTCCCACGTCATTCCACGTCATGCCACGTCGTGAAATGATGCTGCCACGTCGTGATATGATGCTGCCACGTCGTGATATGATGCTGCCACGTCGTGACAAAGAGCTGCCACGTCGTAATATGATGCTGCCACGTCATTCCACGTCATGCCACGTCGTGAAATGATGCTGCCACGTCGTGATATGATTCTGCCACGACGTGATATGATGCTGCCACGTCGTGATATGATGCTGCCACGTCGTGTTATGATGCTGCCACGTCGTGATATGATGCTGCCACGTCGTGAAATGATGCTGCCACGTCGTGAAATGATGCTGCCACGTCGTGATATGATGATGCCACGTCGTGAAGTGATGCTGCCACGTCGTGAAATGATGCTGCCACGTCGTAATCTGATGCTGCCACGTCGTGATATGATGATGCCACGTCGTGAAGTGATGCTGCCACGTCGTGAAATGATGCTGCCACGTCGTAATCTGATGCTGCCACGTCGTGATATGATGATGCCACATCGTGAAATGATGCTGCCACGTCGTGATATGATGCTGCCACGTCGTGAAATGATGCTGCCACGTCATGAAAAAGAGCTGCCACGTCGTAATATGATGCTGCCACGTCATTCCACGTCATGCCACGTCGTGAAATGATGCTCCCACGTCATTCCACGTCATGCCACGTCGTGAAATAATGCTGCCACGTCGTGATATGATGCTGCCACGTCATTGCACGTCATGCCACGTCGTGAAATGATGCTGCCACGTCATTCCACGTCATGCCACGTCGTGAAATGATGCTGCCACGTCATTCCACGTCATGCCTCGTCGTGAAATGATGCTGCCACGTCGTGATATGATGCTGCCACGTCGTAATATGATGCTGCCACGTCATTCCACGTCATGCCACGTAGTGATATGATGCTGCCACGTCGTGTTATGATGCTGCCACGTCGTGATATGATGCTGCCACGTCGTGATATGATGCTGCCACGTCGTGATATGATGCTGCCACGTCGTGAAATGATGCTGCCACGTCGTAATCTGCAGCTGCCACGTCGTGATATGATGATGCCACGTCGTGAAGTGATGCTGCCACGTCGTGAAATGATGCTGCCACGTCATTCCACGTCATGCCACGTCGTGAAATGATGCTCCCACGTCATTCCACGTCATGCCAAGTCGTGAAATGATGCTGCCACGTCGTGATATGATGCTGCCACGTCGTGATATGATGCTGCCACGTCGTGAAATGATGCTGCCACGTGATTCCACGTCATGCCACGTCGTGAAATGATGCTGCCACGTCGTGATATGAAGCTGCCACGTCGTGATATGATGCTGCCACGTCATTCCACGTCATGCCACGTCGTGAAATGATGCTCCCACGTCATTCCACGTCATGCCACGTCGTGAAATGATGCTGCCACGTCGTGATATGATGCTGCCACGTCGTGATATGATGCTGCCACGTCGTGACAAAGAGCTGCCACGTCGTAATATGATGCTGCCACGTCATTCCACGTCATGCCACGTCGTGAAATGATGCTGCCACGTCGTGATATGATGCTGCCACGACGTGAAGTGATGCTGCCACGTCGTGAAATGATGCTGCCACGTCGTAATCTGATGCTGCCACGTCGTGATATGATGCTGCCACGTCATTGCACGTCATGCCACGTCGTGAAATGATGCTGCCACGTGATTCCACGTCATGCCACGTCGTGAAATGATGCTGCCACGTCGTGATATGAAGCTGCCACGTCGTGATATGATGCTGCCACGTCATTCCACGTCATGCCACGTCGTGAAATGATGCTCCCACGTCATTCCACGTCATGCCACGTCGTGAAATGATGCTGCCACGTCGTGATATGATGCTGCCACGTCGTGATATGATGCTGCCACGTCGTGACAAAGAGCTGCCACGTCGTAATATGATGCTGCCACGTCATTCCACGTCATGCCACGTCGTGAAATGATGCTGCCACGTCGTGATATGATTCTGCCACGACGTGATATGATGCTGCCACGTCGTGATATGATGCTGCCACGTCGTGTTATGATGCTGCCACGTCGTGATATGATGCTGCCACGTCGTGAAATGATGCTGCCACGTCGTGAAATGATGCTGCCACGTCGTGATATGATGATGCCACGTCGTGAAGTGATGCTGCCACGTCGTGAAATGATGCTGCCACGTCGTAATCTGATGCTGCCACGTCGTGATATGATGATGCCACGTCGTGAAGTGATGCTGCCACGTCGTGAAATGATGCTGCCACGTCGTAATCTGATGCTGCCACGTCGTGATATGATGATGCCACATCGTGAAATGATGCTGCCACGTCGTGATATGATGCTGCCACGTCGTGAAATGATGCTGCCACGTCATGAAAAAGAGCTGCCACGTCGTAATATGATGCTGCCACGTCATTCCACGTCATGCCACGTCGTGAAATGATGCTCCCACGTCATTCCACGTCATGCCACGTCGTGAAATAATGCTGCCACGTCGTGATATGATGCTGCCACGTCATTGCACGTCATGCCACGTCGTGAAATGATGCTGCCACGTCATTCCACGTCATGCCACGTCGTGAAATGATGCTGCCACGTCATTCCACGTCATGCCTCGTCGTGAAATGATGCTGCCACGTCGTGATATGATGCTGCCACGTCGTAATATGATGCTGCCACGTCATTCCACGTCATGCCACGTAGTGATATGATGCTGCCACGTCGTGTTATGATGCTGCCACGTCGTGATATGATGCTGCCACGTCGTGATATGATGCTGCCACGTCGTGATATGATGCTGCCACGTCGTGAAATGATGCTGCCACGTCGTAATCTGCAGCTGCCACGTCGTGATATGATGATGCCACGTCGTGAAGTGATGCTGCCACGTCGTGAAATGATGCTGCCACGTCATTCCACGTCATGCCACGTCGTGAAATGATGCTCCCACGTCATTCCACGTCATGCCAAGTCGTGAAATGATGCTGCCACGTCGTGATATGATGCTGCCACGTCGTGATATGATGCTGCCACGTCGTGAAATGATGCTGCCACGTGATTCCACGTCATGCCACGTCGTGAAATGATGCTGCCACGTCGTGATATGAAGCTGCCACGTCGTGATATGATGCTGCCACGTCATTCCACGTCATGCCACGTCGTGAAATGATGCTCCCACGTCATTCCACGTCATGCCACGTCGTGAAATGATGCTGCCACGTCGTGATATGATGCTGCCACGTCGTGATATGATGCTGCCACGTCGTGACAAAGAGCTGCCACGTCGTAATATGATGCTGCCACGTCATTCCACGTCATGCCACGTCGTGAAATGATGCTGCCACGTCGTGATATGATGCTGCCACGACGTGATATGATGCTGCCACGTCGTGATATGATGCTGCCACGTCGTGAAATGATGCTGCCACGTCGTAATCTGATGCTGCCACGTCGTGATATGATGATGCCACGTCGTGAAGTAATGCTGCCACGTCGTGATATGATGCTGCCACGTCGTGATATGATGCTGCCACGTCGTGAAATGATGCTGCCACGTCGTAATCTGATGCTGCCACGTCGTGATATGATGCTGCCACGTCATTCCACGTCATGCCACGTCGTGAAATGATGCTGCCACGTCGTGATATGATGCTGCCACGTCGTGATATGATGCTGCCACGTCGTGAAATGATGCTGCCACGTCGTGAAATGATGCTGCCACGTCGTGATATGATGATGCCACGTCGTGAATTGATGCTGCCACGTCGTGAAATGATGCTGCCACGTCGTAATCTGATGCTGCCACGTCGTGATATGATGATGCCACGTCGTGAAGTGATGCTGCCACGTCGTGAAATGATGCTGCCACGTCGTAATCTGATGCTGCCACGTCGTGATATGATGCTGCCACGTCGTGAAATGATGCTGCCACGTCATGAAAAAGAGCTGCCACGTCGTAATATGATGCTGCCACGTCATTCCACGTCATGCCACGTCGTGAAATGATGCTGCCACGTCATTGCACGTCATGCCACGTCGTGAAATGATGCTGCCACGTCATTCCACGTCATGCCACGTCGTGAAATGATGCTGCCACGTCGTGATTTGATGCTGCCACGTCGTGAAAAAGAGCTGCCACGTCGTAATATGATGCTGCCACGTCATTCCACGTCATGCCACGTAGTGATATGATGCTGCCACGTCGTGTTATGATGCTGCCACGTCGTGATATGATGCTGCCACGTCGTGAAAAAGAGCTGCCACGTCGTAATATGATGCTGCCACGTCATTCCACGTCATGCCACGTCGTGAAATGATGCTGCCACGTCGTGATATGATGCTGCCACGACGTGATATGATGCTGCCACGTCGTGATATGATGCTGCCACGTCGTTAAATGATGCTGCCACGTCGTAATCTGATGCTGCCACGTCGTGATGTGATGCTGCCACGTCGTGATATGATGCTGCCACGTCGTGATATGATGCTGCCACGTCGTGATATGATGCTGCCACGTCGTGTTATGATGCTGCCACGTCGTGATATGATGCTGCCACGTCGTGAAATGATGCTGCCACGTCGTAATCTGATGCTGCCACGTCGTGATATGATGCTGCCACGTCATTGCACGTCATGCCACGTCGTGAAATGATGCTGCCACGTCATTCCACGTCATGCCACGTCGTGAAATGATGCTGCCACGTCGTGATATGATGCTGCCACGTCGTGATATGATGCTGCCACGTCGTGATATGATGCTGCCACGTCGTGAAATGATGCTGCCACGTTGTAATCTGATGCTGCCACGTCGTGATATGATGCTGCCACGTCATTGCACGTCATGCCACGTCGTGAAATGATGCTGCCACGTGATTCCACGTCATGCCACGTCGTGAAATGATGCTGCCACGTCGTGATATGAAGCTGCCACGTCGTGATATGATGCTGCCACGTCGTTAAATGATGCTGCCACGTCGTAATCTGATGCTGCCACGTCGTGATATGATGATGCCACGTCATTCCACGTCATGCCACGTCGTGAAATAATGCTGCCACGTCGTGATATGATGCTGCCACGTCGTGATATGATGCTGCCACGTCGTGAAATGATGCTGCCACGTGATTCCACGTCATGCCACGTCGTGAAATGATGCTGCCACGTCGTGATATGATGCTGCCACGTCGTGATATGATGATGCCACGTCGTGAAATGATGCTGCCACGTGATTCCACGTCATGCCACGTCGTGAAATGATGCTGCCACGTCGTGATATGATGCTGCCACGTCGTGATATGATGATGCCACGTCGTGAAATGATGCTGCCACGTGATTCCACGTCATGCCACGTCGTGAAATAATGCTGCCACGTCGTGATATGATGCTGCCACGTCGTGATATGATGCTGCCACGTCGTGAAATGATGCTGCCACGTGATTCCACGTCATGCCACGTCGTGAAATAATGCTGCCACGTCGTGATATGATGCTGCCACGTCGTGATATGATGCTGCCACGTCGTGAAATGATGCTGCCACGTGATTCCACGTCATGCCACGTCGTGAAATGATGCTGCCACGTCGTAATCTGATGCTGCCACGTCGTGATATGATGCTGCCACGTCATTCCACGTCATGCCACGTCGTGAAATAATTCTGCCACGTCGTGATATGATGCTGCCACGTCGTGATATGATGCTGCCACGTCGTGAAATGATGCTGCCACGTCGTGATATGATGATGCCACGTCGTGAAGTGATGCTGCCACGTCGTGAAATGATGCTGCCACGTCGTAATCTGATGCTGCCACGTCGTGATATGATGATGCCACGTCGTGAAGTGATGCTGCCACGTCGTGAAATGATGCTGCCACGTCGTAATCTGATGCTGCCACGTCGTGATATGATGATGCCACGTCGTGAAGTAATGCTGCCACGTCGTGATATGATGCTGCCACGTCGTGATATGATGCTGCCACGTCGTGAAATGATGCTGCCACGTCGTAATCTGATGCTGCCACGTCGTGATATGATGCTGCCACGTCATTCCACGTCATGCCACGTCGTGAAATGATGCTGCCACGTCGTGATATGATGCTGCCACGTCGTGATATGATGCTGCCACGACGTGAAATGATGCTGCCACGTCGTGATATGATGCTGCCACGTCGTGAAATGATGCTGCCACGTCATGAAAAAGAGCTGCCACGTCGTAATATGATGCTGCCACGTCATTCCACGTCATGCCACGTCGTGAAATGATGCTACCACGTCATTCCACGTCATGCCACGTCGTGAAATAATGCTGCCACGTCGTGATATGATGCTGCCACGTCATTGCACGTCATGCCACGTCGTGAAATGATGCTGCCACGTCATTCCACGTCATGCCACGTCGTGAAATGATGCTGCCACGTCATTCCACGTCATGCCACGTCGTGAAAGGATGCTGCCACGTCGTGATATGATGCTGCCACGTCGTGAAAAAGAGCTGCCACGTCGTAATATGATGCTGCCACGTCATTCCACGTCATGCCACGTAGTGATATGATGCTGCCACGTCGTGTTATGATGCTGCCACGTCGTGATATGATGCTGCCACGTCGTGATATGATGCTGCCACGTCGTGATATGATGCTGCCACGTCGTGAAATGATGCTGCCACGTCGTAATCTGCAGCTGCCACGTCGTGATATGATGATGCCACGTCGTGAAGTGATGCTGCCACGTCGTGAAATGATGCTGCCACGTCGTAATCTGATGCTGCCACGTCGTGATATGATGCTGCCACGTCATTGCACGTCATGCCACGTCGTGAAATGATGCTGCCACGTGATTCCACGTCATGCCACGTCGTGAAATGATGCTGCCACGTCGTGATATGAAGCTGCCACGTCGTGATATGATGCTGCCACGTCATTCCACGTCATGCCACGTCGTGAAATGATGCTCCCACGTCATTCCACGTCATGCCACGTCGTGAAATGATGCTGCCACGTCTTGATATGATGCTGCCACGTCGTGATATGATGCTGCCACGTCGTGACAAAGAGCTGCCACGTCGTAAAATGATGCTGCCACGTCATTCCACGTCATGCCACGTCGTGAAATGATGCTGCCACGTCGTGATATGATGCTGCCACGACGTGATATGATGCTGCCACGTCGTGATATGATGCTGCCACGTCGTGTTATGATGCTGCCACGTCGTGATATGATGCTGCCACGTCGTGAAATGATGCTGCCACGTCGTGAAATGATGCTGCCACGTCGTGATATGATGGTGCCACGTCGTGAAGTGATGCTGCCACGTCGTGAAATGATGCTGCCACGTCGTAATCTGATGCTGCCACGTCGTGATATGATGATGCCACGTCGTGAAGTGATGCTGCCACGTCGTGAAATGATGCTGCCACGTCGTAATCTGATGCTGCCACGTCGTGATATGATGATGCCACGTCGTGAAATGATGCTGCCACGTCGTGATATGATGCTGCCACGTCGTGAAATGATGCTGCCACGTCATGAAAAAGAGCTGCCACGTCGTAATATGATGCTGCCACGTCATTCCACGTCATGCCACGTCGTGAAATGATGCTCCCACGTCATTCCACGTCATGCCACGTCGTGAAATAATGCTGCCACGTCATTGCACGTCATGCCACGTCGTGAAATGATGCTGCCACGTCATTCCACGTCATGCCACGTCGTGAAATGATGCTGCCACGTCATTCCACGTCATGCCACGTCGTGAAATGATGCTGCCACGTCGTGATATGATGCTGCCACGTCGTGAAAAAAAGCTGCCACGTCGTAATATGATGCTGCCACGTCATTGCACGTCATGCCACGTCGTGAAATGATGCTGCCACGTGATTCCACGTCATGCGACGTCGTGAAATGATGCTGCCACGTCGTGATATGAAGCTGCCACGTCGTGATATGATGCTGCCACGTCGTTAAATGATGCTGCCACGTCGTAATCTGATGCTGCCACGTCGTGATATGATGATGCCACGTCGTGAAGTAATGCTGCCACGTCGTGATATGATGCTGCCACGTCGTGATATGATGCTGCCACGTCGTGAAATGATGCTGCCACGTCGTAATCTGATGCTGCCACGTCGTGATATGATGCTGCCACGTCATTCCACGTCATGCCACGTCGTGAAATGATGCTGCCACGTCGTGATGTGATGCTGCCACGTCGTGATATGATGCTGCCACGTCGTGATATGATGCTGCCACGTCGTGATATGATGCTGCCACGTCGTGTTATGATGCTGCCACGTCGTGATATGATGCTGCCACGTCGTGAAATGATGCTGCCACGTCGTGTTATGATGCTGCCACGTCGTGATATGATGCTGCCACGTCGTGATATGATGCTGCCACGTCGTGATATGATGCTGCCACGTCGTGAAATGATGCTGCCACGTCGTAATCTGCAGCTGCCACGTCGTGATATGATGATGCCACGTCGTGAAGTGATGCTGCCACGTCGTGAAATGATGCTGCCACGTCGTAATCTGATGCTGCCACGTCGTGATATGATGCTGCCACGTCATTGCACGTCATGCCACGTCGTGAAATGATGCTGCCACGTGATTCCACGTCATGCCACGTCGTGAAATGATGCTGCCACGTCGTGATATGAAGCTGCCACGTCGTGATATGATGCTGCCACGTCATTCCACGTCATGCCACGTCGTGAAATGATGCTCCCACGTCATTCCACGTCATGCCACGTCGTGAAATGATGCTGCCACGTCGTGATATGATGCTGCCACGTCGTGATATGATGCTGCCACGTCGTGACAAAGAGCTGCCACGTCGTAATATGATGCTGCCACGTCATTCCACGTCATGCCACGTCGTGAAATGATGCTGCCACGTCGTGATATGATGCTGCCACGACGTGATATGATGCTGCCACGTCGTAATCTGATGCTGCCACGTCGTGATATGATGATGCCACGTCGTGAAGTAATGCTGCCACGTCGTGATATGATGCTGCCACGTCGTGATATGATGCTGCCACGTCGTGAAATGATGCTGCCACGTCATTCCACGTCATGCCACGTCGTGAAATGATGCTGCCACGTCGTGATATGATGCTGCCACGTCGTGAAATGATGCTGCCACGTCGTAATCTGATGCTGCCACGTCGTGATATGATGATGCCACGTCGTGAAGTAATGCTGCCACGTCGTGATATGATGCTGCCACGTCGTAATCTGATGCTGCCACGTCGTGATATGATGATGCCACGTCGTGAAATGATGCTGCCACGTCGTGATATGATGCTGCCACGTCGTGAAATGATGCTGCCACGTCATGAAAAAGAGCTGCCACGTCGAAATATGATGCTGCCACGTCATTCCACGTCATGCCACGTCGTGAAATGATGCTCCCACGTCATTCCACGTCATGCCACGTCGTGAAATAATGCTGCCACGTCGTGATATGATGCTGCCACGTCATTGCACGTCATGCCACGTCGTGAAATGATGCTGCCACGTCATTCCACGTCATGCCACGTCGTGAAATGATGCTGCCACGTCATTCCACGTCATGCCACGTCGTGAAATGATGCTGCCACGTCGTGATATGATGCTGCCACGTCGTGACAAAGAGCTGCCACGTCGTAATATGATGCTGCCACGTCATTCCACGTCATGCCACGTCGTGAAATGATGCTGCCACGTCGTGATATGATGCTGCCACGACGTGATATGATGCTGCCACGTCGTGATATGATGCTGCCACGTCGTGATATGATGCTGCCACGTCGTGAAATGATGCTGCCACGTCGTAATCTGCAGCTGCCACGTCGTGATATGATGCTGCCACGTCATTGCACGTCATGCCACGTCGTGAAATGATGCTGCCACGTGATTCCACGTCATGCCACGTCGTGAAATGATGCTGCCACGTCGTGATATGAAGCTGCCACGTCGTGAAATGATGCTGCCACGTCGTAATCTGATGCTGCCACGTCGTGATATGATGCTGCCACGTCGTAATCTGATGCTGCCACGTCGTGATATGATGATGCCACGTCGTGAAGTAATGCTGCCACGTCGTGATATGATGCTGCCACGTCGTAATATGATGCTGCCACGTCATTCCACGTCATGCCACGTCGTGAAATGATGCTGCCACGTCGTGATATGATGCTGCCACGTCGTGATATGATGCTGCCACGTCGTGAAATGATGCTGCCACGTCGTGATATGATGCTGCCACGTCGTGATATGATGCTGCCACGTCGTGAAATGATGCTGCCAGGTCGTAAAATGATGCTGCCACGTCGTAATCTGATGCTGCCACGTCATTCCACGTCATGCCACGTCGTGAAATGATACTGCCACGTCATTGCACGTCATGCCACGTCGTGAAATGATGCTGCCACGTCATTCCACGTCATGCCACATCGTGAAATGATGCTGCCACGTCGTGATTTGATGCTGCCACGTCGTGAAAAAGAGCTGCCACGTCGTAATATGATGCTGCCACGTCATTGCACGTCATGCCACGTCATGCCACGTCGTGATATGATGCTGCCACGTCGCGATATGATGCTGCCACGTCGTGATATGATGCTGCCACGTCGTGAAAAAGAGCTGCCACGTCGTAATATGATGCTGCCACGTCATTCCACGTCATGCCACGTCGTGAAATGATGCTGCCACGTCGTGATATGATGCTGCCACGACGTGATATGATGCTGCCACGTCGTGATATGATGCTGCCACGTCGTTAAATGATGCTGCCACGTCGTAATCTGATGCTGCCACGTCGTGATATGATGATGCCACGTCGTGAAGTAATGCTGCCACGTCGTGATATGATGCTGCCACGTCGTGAAATGATGCTGCCACGTCGTGAAATGATGCCGCCACGTCGTAATCTGATGCTGCCACGTCGTGATATGATGCTGCCACGTCATTCCACGTCATGCCACGTCGTGAAATGATGCTGCCACGTCGTGATGTGATGCTGCCACGTCGTGATATGATGCTGCCACGTCGTGATATGATGCTGCCACGTCGTGATGTGATGCTGCCACGTCGTGATATGATGCTGCCACGTCGTGATATGATGCTGCCACGTCGTGATATGATGCTGCCACGTCGTGTTATGATGCTGCCACGTCGTGATATGATGCTGCCACGTCATTGCACGTCATGCCACGTCGTGATATGATGCTGCCACGTCGTGATATGATGCTGCCACGTCGTGAAAAAGAGCTGCCACGTCGTAATATGATGCTGCCACGTCATTCCACGTCATGCCACGTCGTGAAATGATGCTGCCACGTCGTGATATGATGCTGCCACGACGTGATATGATGCTGCCACGTCGTGATATGATGCTGCCACGTCGTTAAATGATGCTGCCACGTCGTAATCTGATGCTGCCACGTCGTGATATGATGATGCCACGTCGTGAAGTAATGCTGCCACGTCGTGATATGATGCTGCCACGTCGTGATATGATGCTGCCACGTCGTGAAATGATGCTGCCACGTCGTAATCTGATGCTGCCACGTCGTGATATGATGCTGCCACGTCATTCCACGTCATGCCACGTCGTGAAATGATGCTGCCACGTCGTGATGTGATGCTGCCACGTCGTGATATGATGCTGCCACGTCGTGATATGATGCTGCCACGTCGTGATATGATGCTGCCACGTCGTGTTATGATGCTGCCACGTCGTGATATGATGCTGCCACGTCGTGAAATGATGCTGCCACGTCGTAATCTGATGCTGCCACGTCGTGATATGATGCTGCCACGTCATTGCACGTCATGCCACGTCGTGAAATGATGCTGCCACGTCATTCCACGTCATGCCACGTCGTGAAATAATGCTGCCACGTCGTGATGTGATGCTGCCACGTCGTGATATGATGCTGCCACGTCGTGATATGATGCTGCCACGTCGTGATATGATGCTGCCACGTCGTGATATGATGCTGCCACGTCGTGAAATGATGCTGCCACGTCGTAATCTGATGCTGCCACGTCGTGATATGATGCTGCCACGTCATTCCACGTCATGCCACGTCGTGAAATAATGCTGCCACGTCGTGATGTGATGCTGCCACGTCGTGATATGATGCTGCCACGTCGTGATATGATGCTGCCACGTCGTGATATGATGCTGCCACGTCGTGATATGATGCTGCCACGTCGTGATATGATGCTGCCACGTCGTGATATGATGCTGCCACGTCGTGAAATGATGCTGCCACGTCGTAATCTGATGCTGCCACGTCGTGAAATGATGCTGCCACGTCATTCCACGTCATGCCACGTCGTGAAATAATGCTGCCACGTCGTGATGTGATGCTGCCACGTCGTGATATGATGCTGCCACGTCGTGATATGATGCTGCCACGTCGTGATATGATGCTGCCACGTCGTGATATGATGCTGCCACGTCGTGATATGATGCTGCCACGTCGTGAAATGATGCTGCCACGTCGTGAAATGATGCTGCCACGTCGTGATCTGATGCTGCCACGTCGTGATATGATGATGCCACGTCGTGAAGTGATGCTGCCACGTCGTGAAATGATGCTGCCACGTCGTAATCTGATGCTGCCACGTCGTGATATGATGATGCCACGTCGTGAAATGATGCTGCCACGTCGTGATATGATGCTGCCACGTCGTGAAATGATGCTGCCACGTCATGAAAAAGAGCTGCCACGTCGTAATATGATGCTGCCACGTCATTCCACGTCATGCCACGTCGTGAAATGATGCTCCCACGTCATTCCACGTCATGCCACGTCGTGAAATAATGCTGCCACGTCGTGATATGATGCTGCCACGTCATTGCACGTCATGCCACGTCGTGAAATGATGCTGCCACGTCATTCCACGTCATGCCACGTCGTGAAATGATGCTGCCACGTCATTCCACGTCATGCCACGTCGTGAAATGATGCTGCCACGTCGTGATATGATGCTGCCACGTCGTGAAAAAAAGCTGCCACGTCGTAATATGATGCTGCCACGTCATTCCACGTCATGCCACGTAGTGATATGATGCTGCCACGTCGTGTTATGATGCTGCCACGTCGTAATATGATGCTGCCACGTCATTCCACGTCATGCCACGTAGTGATATGATGCTGCCACGTCGTGATATGATGCTGCCACGTCGTGATATGATGCTGCCACGTCGTGATATGATGCTGCCACGTCGTGATATGATGCTGCCACGTCGTGTTATGATGCTGCCACGTCGTGATATGATGCTGCCACGTCGTGAAATGATGCTGCCACGTCGTAATCTGATGCTGCCACGTCGTGATATGATGCTGCCACGTCATTGCACGTCATGCCACGTCGTGAAATGATGCTGCCACGTCATTCCACGTCATGCCACGTCGTGAAATGATGCTGCCACGTCGTGATATGATGCTGCCACGTCGTGATATGATGCTGCCACGTCGTGAAATGATGCTGCCACGTCGTAATCTGATGCTGCCACGTCGTGATATGATGATGCCACGTCGTGAAATGATGCTGCCACGTCGTGATATGATGCTGCCACGTCGTGAAATGATGCTGCCACGTCATGAAAAAGAGCTGCCACGTCGTAATATGATGCTGCCACGTCATTCCACGTCATGCCACGTCGTGAAATGATGCTCCCACGTCATTCCACGTCATGCCACGTCGTGAAATAATGCTGCCACGTCGTGATATGATGCTGCCACGTCATTGCACGTCATGCCACGTCGTGAAATGATGCTGCCACGTCATTCCACGTCATGCCACGTCGTGAAATGATGCTGCCACGTCATTCCACGTCATGCCACGTCGTGAAATGATGCTGCCACGTCGTGATATGATGCTGCCACGTCGTGAAAAAAAGCTGCCACGTCGTAATATGATGCTGCCACGTCATTCCACGTCATGCCACGTAGTGATATGATGCTGCCACGTCGTGTTATGATGCTGCCACGTCGTAATATGATGCTGCCACGTCATTCCACGTCATGCCACGTAGTGATATGATGCTGCCACGTCGTGATATGATGCTGCCACGTCGTGATATGATGCTGCCACGTCGTGATATGATGCTGCCACGTCGTGATATGATGCTGCCACGTCGTGTTATGATGCTGCCACGTCGTGATATGATGCTGCCACGTCGTGAAATGATGCTGCCACGTCGTAATCTGATGCTGCCACGTCGTGATATGATGCTGCCACGTCATTGCACGTCATGCCACGTCGTGAAATGATGCTGCCACGTCATTCCACGTCATGCCACGTCGTGAAATGATGCTGCCACGTCGTGATATGATGCTGCCACGTCGTGATATGATGCTGCCACGTCGTGAAATGATGCTGCCACGTCGTAATCTGATGCTGCCACGTCGTGATATGATGCTGCCACGTCATTGCACGTCATGCCACGTCGTGAAATGATGCTGCCACGTGATTCCACGTCATGCCACGTCGTGAAATGATGCTGCCACGTCGTGATATGAAGCTGCCACGTCGTGATATGATGCTGCCACGTCGTTAAATGATGCTGCCACGTCGTAATCTGATGCTGCCACGTCGTGATATGATGATGCCACGTCGTGAAGTAATGCTGCCACGTCGTGATATGATGCTGCCACGTCGTGATATGATGCTGCCACGTCGTGAAATGATGCTGCCACGTCGTAATCTGATGCTGCCACGTCGTGATATGATGCTGCCACGTCATTCCACGTCATGCCACGTCGTGAAATGATGCTGCCACGTCGTGATGTGATGCTGCCACGTCGTGATATGATGCTGCCACGTCGTGATATGATGCTGCCACGTCGTGATATGATGCTGCCACGTCGTGTTATGATGCTGCCACGTCGTGATATGATGCTGCCACGTCGTGAAATGATGCTGCCACGTCGTGTTATGATGCTGCCACGTCGTGATATGATGCTGCCACGTCGTGATATGATGCTGCCACGTCGTGATATGATGCTGCCACGTCGTGAAATGATGCTGCCACGTCGTAATCTGATGCTGCCACGTCGTGATATGATGCTGCCACGTCATTGCACGTCATGCCACGTCGTGAAATGATGCTGCCACGTGATTCCACGTCATGCCACGTCGTGAAATGATGCTGCCACGTCGTGATATGAAGCTGCCACGTCGTGATATGATGCTGCCACGTCATTCCACGTCATGCCACGTCGTGAAATGACGCTCCCACGTCATTCCACGTCATGCCACGTCGTGAAATGATGCTGCCACGTCGTGATATGATGCTGCCACGTCGTGATATGATGCTGCCACGTCGTGACAAAGAGCTGCCACGTCGTAATATGATGCTGCCACGTCATTCCACGTCATGCCACGTCGTGAAATGATGCTGCCACGTCGTGATATGATGCTGCCACGACGTGATATGATGCTGCCACGTCGTAATCTGATGCTGCCACGTCGTGATATGATGATGCCACGTCTTGAAGTAATGCTGCCACGTCGTGATATGATGCTGCCACGTCGTGATATGATGCTGCCACGTCGTGAAATGATGCTGCCACGTCATTCCACGTCATGCCACGTCGTGAAATGATGCTGCCACGTCGTGATATGATGCTGCCACGTCGTGAAATGATGCTGCCACGTCGTAATCTGATGCTGCCACGTCGTGATATGATGATGCCACGTCGTGAAGTAATGCTGCCACGTCGTGATATGATGCTGCCACGTCGTAATCTGATGCTGCCACGTCGTGATATGATGATGCCACGTCGTGAAATGATGCTGCCACGTCGTGATATGATGCTGCCACGTCGTGAAATGATGCTGCCACGTCATGAAAAAGAGCTGCCACGTCGTAATATGATGCTGCCACGTCATTCCACGTCATGCCACGTCGTGAAATAATGCTGCCACGTCGTGATATGATGCTGCCACGTCATTGCACGTCATGCCACGTCGTGAAATGATGCTGCCACGTCATTCCACGTCATGCCACGTCGTGAAATGATGCTGCCACGTCATTCCACGTCATGCCACGTCGTGAAATGATGCTGCCACGTCGTGATATGATGCTGCCACGTCGTGACAAAGAGCTGCCACGTCGTAATATGATGCTGCCACGTCATTCCACGTCATGCCACGTCGTGAAATAATGCTGCCACGTCGTGATATGATGCTGCCACGTCATTGCACGTCATGCCACGTCGTGAAATGATGCTGCCACGTCATTCCACGTCATGCCACGTCGTGAAATGATGCTCCCACGTCATTCCACGTCATGCCACGTCGTGAAATAATGCTGCCACGTCGTGATATGATGCTGCCACGTCATTGCACGTCATGCCACGTCGTGAAATGATGCTGCCACGTCATTCCACGTCATGCCACGTCGTGAAATGATGCTGCCACGTCATTCCACGTCATGCCACGTCGTGAAATGATGCTGCCACGTCGTGATATGATGCTGCCACGTCGTGACAAAGAGCTGCCACGTCGTAATATGATGCTGCCACGTCATTCCACGTCATGCCACGTCGTGAAATGATGCTGCCACGTCGTGATATGATGCTGCCACGACGTGATATGATGCTGCCACGTCGTGATATGATGCTGCCACGTCGTGAAATGATGCTGCCACGTCGTAATCTGATGCTGCCACGTCGTGATATGATGATGCCACGTCGTGAAGTAATGCTGCCACGTCGTGATATGATGCTGCCACGTCGTGATATGATGCTGCCACGTCGTGAAATGATGCTGCCACGTCGTAATCTGATGCTGCCACGTCGTGATATGATGCTGCCACGTCATTCCACGTCATGCCACGTCGTGAAATGATGCTGCCACGTCGTGATATGATGCTGCCACGTCGTGATATGATGCTGCCACGTCGTGTTATGATGCTGCCACGTCGTGATATGATGCTGCCACGTCGTGAAATGATGCTGCCATGTCGTGAAATGATGCTGCCACGTCGTGATATGATGATGCCACGTCGTGAAGTGATGCTGCCACGTCGTGAAATGATGCTGCCACGTCGTAATCTGATGCTGCCACGTCGTGATATGATGATGCCACGTCGTGAAGTGATGCTGCCACGTCGTGAAATGATGCTGCCACGTCGTAATCTGATGCTGCCACGTCATTCCACGTCATGCCACGTAGTGATATGATGCTGCCACGTCGTGTTATGATGCTGCCACGTCGTGATATGATGCTGCCACGTCGTGATATGATGCTGCCACGTCGTGATATGATGCTGCCACGTCGTGAAATGATGCTGCCACGTCGTAATCTGCAGCTGCCACGTCGTGATATGATGCTGCCACGTCATTGCACGTCATGCCACGTCGTGAAATGATGCTGCCACGTCATTCCACGTCATGCCACGTCGTGAAATGATGCTGCCACGTCGTGAAATGATGCTGCCACGTCGTGAAATGATGCTGCCACGTCGTAATCTGATGCTGCCACGTCGTGATATGATGCTGCCACGTCATTGCACGTCATGCCACGTCGTGAAATGATGCTGCCACGTGATTCCACGTCATGCCACGTCGTGAAATGATGCTGCCACGTCGTGATATGAAGCTGCCACGTCGTGATATGATGCTGCCACGTCATTCCACGTCATGCCACGTCGTGAAATGATGCTCCCACGTCATTCCACGTCATGCCAAGTCGTGAAATGATGCTGCCACGTCGTGATATGATGCTGCCACGTCGTAATCTGATGCTGCCACGTCGTGAAATGATGCTGCCACGTCGTAATCTGATGCTGCCACGTCGTGATATGATGCTGCCACGTCGTAATCTGATGCTGCCACGTCGTGATATGATGATGCCACGTCGTGACAAAGAGCTGCCACGTCGTAATATGATGCTGCCACGTCGTGAAATAATGCTGCCACGTCGTGATGTGATGCTGCCACGTCGTGATATGATGCTGCCACGTCGTGATATGATGCTGCCACGTCGTGATATGATGCTGCCACGTCGTGATATGATGCTGCCACGTCGTGAAATGATGCTGCCACGTCGTAATCTGATGCTGCCACGTCGTGATATGATGCTGCCACGTCATTCCACGTCATGCCACGTCGTGAAATGATGCTGCCACGTCGTGATGTGATGCTGCCACGTCGTGATATGATGCTGCCACGTCGTGATATGATGCTGCCACGTCGTGATATGATGCTGCCACGTCGTGATATGATGCTGCCACGTCGTGAAATGATGCTGCCACGTCGTAATCTGATGCTGCCACGTCGTGATATGATGCTGCCACGTCATTGCACGTCATGCCACGTCGTGAAATGATGCTGCCACGTGATTCCACGTCATGCCACGTCGTGAAATGATGCTGCCACGTCGTGATATGAAGCTGCCACGTCGTGATATGATGATGCCACGTCGTGAAGTAATGCTGCCACGTCGTGATATGATGCTGCCACGTCGTGATATGATGCTGCCACGTCGTGAAATGATGCTGCCACGTCGTAATCTGATGCTGCCACGTCGTGATATGATGCTGCCACGTCATTCCACGTCATGCCACGTCGTGAAATGATGCTGCCACGTCGTGATATGATGCTGCCACGTCGTGATATGATGCTGCCACGTCGTGACAAAGAGCTGCCACGTCGTAATATGATGCTGCCACGTCATTCCACGTCATGCCACGTCGTGAAATGATGCTGCCACGTCGTGATATGATGCTGCCACGACGTGATATGATGCTGCCACGTCGTGATATGATGCTGCCACGTCGTGAAATGATGCTGCCACGTCGTAATCTGATGCTGCCACGTCGTGATATGATGCTGCCACGTCATTGCACGTCATGCCACGTCGTGAAATGATGCTGCTACGTGATTCCACGTCATGCCACGTCGTGAAATGATGCTGCCACGTCGTGATATGAAGCTGCCACGTCGTGATATGATGCTGCCACGTCGTGATATGATGCTGCCACGTCGTGATATGATGCTGCCACGTCGTGTTATGATGCTGCCACGTCGTGATATGATGCTGCCACGTCGTGAAATGATGCTGCCACGTCGTGTTATGATGCTGCCACGTCGTGATATGATGCTGCCACGTCGTGATATGATGCTGCCACGTCGTGATATGATGCTGCCACGTCGTGAAATGATGCTGCCACGTCGTAATCTGATGCTGCCACGTCGTGATATGATGCTGCCACGTCATTGCACGTCATGCCACGTCGTGAAATGATGCTGCCACGTGATTCCACGTCATGCCACGTCGTGAAATGATGCTGCCACGTCGTGATATGAAGCTGCCACGTCGTGATATGATGCTGCCACGTCATTCCACGTCATGCCACGTCGTGAAATGACGCTCCCACGTCATTCCACGTCATGCCACGTCGTGAAATGATGCTGCCACGTCGTGATATGATGCTGCCACGTCGTGATATGATGCTGCCACGTCGTGACAAAGAGCTGCCACGTCGTAATATGATGCTGCCACGTCATTCCACGTCATGCCACGTCGTGAAATGATGCTGCCACGTCGTGATATGATGCTGCCACGACGTGATATGATGCTGCCACGTCGTAATCTGATGCTGCCACGTCGTGATATGATGATGCCACGTCTTGAAGTAATGCTGCCACGTCGTGATATGATGCTGCCACGTCGTGATATGATGCTGCCACGTCGTGAAATGATGCTGCCACGTCATTCCACGTCATGCCACGTCGTGAAATGATGCTGCCACGTCGTGATATGATGCTGCCACGTCGTGAAATGATGCTGCCACGTCGTAATCTGATGCTGCCACGTCGTGATATGATGATGCCACGTCGTGAAGTAATGCTGCCACGTCGTGATATGATGCTGCCACGTCGTAATCTGATGCTGCCACGTCGTGATATGATGATGCCACGTCGTGAAATGATGCTGCCACGTCGTGATATGATGCTGCCACGTCGTGAAATGATGCTGCCACGTCATGAAAAAGAGCTGCCACGTCGTAATATGATGCTGCCACGTCATTCCACGTCATGCCACGTCGTGAAATAATGCTGCCACGTCGTGATATGATGCTGCCACGTCATTGCACGTCATGCCACGTCGTGAAATGATGCTGCCACGTCATTCCACGTCATGCCACGTCGTGAAATGATGCTGCCACGTCATTCCACGTCATGCCACGTCGTGAAATGATGCTGCCACGTCGTGATATGATGCTGCCACGTCGTGACAAAGAGCTGCCACGTCGTAATATGATGCTGCCACGTCATTCCACGTCATGCCACGTCGTGAAATAATGCTGCCACGTCGTGATATGATGCTGCCACGTCATTGCACGTCATGCCACGTCGTGAAATGATGCTGCCACGTCATTCCACGTCATGCCACGTCGTGAAATGATGCTCCCACGTCATTCCACGTCATGCCACGTCGTGAAATAATGCTGCCACGTCGTGATATGATGCTGCCACGTCATTGCACGTCATGCCACGTCGTGAAATGATGCTGCCACGTCATTCCACGTCATGCCACGTCGTGAAATGATGCTGCCACGTCATTCCACGTCATGCCACGTCGTGAAATGATGCTGCCACGTCGTGATATGATGCTGCCACGTCGTGACAAAGAGCTGCCACGTCGTAATATGATGCTGCCACGTCATTCCACGTCATGCCACGTCGTGAAATGATGCTGCCACGTCGTGATATGATGCTGCCACGACGTGATATGATGCTGCCACGTCGTGATATGATGCTGCCACGTCGTGAAATGATGCTGCCACGTCGTAATCTGATGCTGCCACGTCGTGATATGATGATGCCACGTCGTGAAGTAATGCTGCCACGTCGTGATATGATGCTGCCACGTCGTGATATGATGCTGCCACGTCGTGAAATGATGCTGCCACGTCGTAATCTGATGCTGCCACGTCGTGATATGATGCTGCCACGTCATTCCACGTCATGCCACGTCGTGAAATGATGCTGCCACGTCGTGATATGATGCTGCCACGTCGTGATATGATGCTGCCACGTCGTGTTATGATGCTGCCACGTCGTGATATGATGCTGCCACGTCGTGAAATGATGCTGCCATGTCGTGAAATGATGCTGCCACGTCGTGATATGATGATGCCACGTCGTGAAGTGATGCTGCCACGTCGTGAAATGATGCTGCCACGTCGTAATCTGATGCTGCCACGTCGTGATATGATGATGCCACGTCGTGAAGTGATGCTGCCACGTCGTGAAATGATGCTGCCACGTCGTAATCTGATGCTGCCACGTCATTCCACGTCATGCCACGTAGTGATATGATGCTGCCACGTCGTGTTATGATGCTGCCACGTCGTGATATGATGCTGCCACGTCGTGATATGATGCTGCCACGTCGTGATATGATGCTGCCACGTCGTGAAATGATGCTGCCACGTCGTAATCTGCAGCTGCCACGTCGTGATATGATGCTGCCACGTCATTGCACGTCATGCCACGTCGTGAAATGATGCTGCCACGTCATTCCACGTCATGCCACGTCGTGAAATGATGCTGCCACGTCGTGAAATGATGCTGCCACGTCGTGAAATGATGCTGCCACGTCGTAATCTGATGCTGCCACGTCGTGATATGATGCTGCCACGTCATTGCACGTCATGCCACGTCGTGAAATGATGCTGCCACGTGATTCCACGTCATGCCACGTCGTGAAATGATGCTGCCACGTCGTGATATGAAGCTGCCACGTCGTGATATGATGCTGCCACGTCATTCCACGTCATGCCACGTCGTGAAATGATGCTCCCACGTCATTCCACGTCATGCCAAGTCGTGAAATGATGCTGCCACGTCGTGATATGATGCTGCCACGTCGTAATCTGATGCTGCCACGTCGTGAAATGATGCTGCCACGTCGTAATCTGATGCTGCCACGTCGTGATATGATGCTGCCACGTCGTAATCTGATGCTGCCACGTCGTGATATGATGATGCCACGTCGTGACAAAGAGCTGCCACGTCGTAATATGATGCTGCCACGTCGTGAAATAATGCTGCCACGTCGTGATGTGATGCTGCCACGTCGTGATATGATGCTGCCACGTCGTGATATGATGCTGCCACGTCGTGATATGATGCTGCCACGTCGTGATATGATGCTGCCACGTCGTGAAATGATGCTGCCACGTCGTAATCTGATGCTGCCACGTCGTGATATGATGCTGCCACGTCATTCCACGTCATGCCACGTCGTGAAATGATGCTGCCACGTCGTGATGTGATGCTGCCACGTCGTGATATGATGCTGCCACGTCGTGATATGATGCTGCCACGTCGTGATATGATGCTGCCACGTCGTGATATGATGCTGCCACGTCGTGAAATGATGCTGCCACGTCGTAATCTGATGCTGCCACGTCGTGATATGATGCTGCCACGTCATTGCACGTCATGCCACGTCGTGAAATGATGCTGCCACGTGATTCCACGTCATGCCACGTCGTGAAATGATGCTGCCACGTCGTGATATGAAGCTGCCACGTCGTGATATGATGATGCCACGTCGTGAAGTAATGCTGCCACGTCGTGATATGATGCTGCCACGTCGTGATATGATGCTGCCACGTCGTGAAATGATGCTGCCACGTCGTAATCTGATGCTGCCACGTCGTGATATGATGCTGCCACGTCATTCCACGTCATGCCACGTCGTGAAATGATGCTGCCACGTCGTGATATGATGCTGCCACGTCGTGATATGATGCTGCCACGTCGTGACAAAGAGCTGCCACGTCGTAATATGATGCTGCCACGTCATTCCACGTCATGCCACGTCGTGAAATGATGCTGCCACGTCGTGATATGATGCTGCCACGACGTGATATGATGCTGCCACGTCGTGATATGATGCTGCCACGTCGTGAAATGATGCTGCCACGTCGTAATCTGATGCTGCCACGTCGTGATATGATGCTGCCACGTCATTGCACGTCATGCCACGTCGTGAAATGATGCTGCTACGTGATTCCACGTCATGCCACGTCGTGAAATGATGCTGCCACGTCGTGATATGAAGCTGCCACGTCGTGATATGATGCTGCCACGTCATTCCACGTCATGCCACGTCGTGAAATGATGCTGCCACGTCGTGATATGATGCTGCCACGTCGTGATATGATGCTGCCACGTCGTGACAAAGAGCTGCCACGTCGTAATATGATGCTGCCTCGTCATTCCACGTCATGCCACGTCGTGAAATGATGCTGCCACGTCGTGATATGATGCTGCCACGACGTGATATGATGCTGCCACGTCGTGATATGATGCTGCCACGTCGTGATATGATGCTGCCACGTCGTGAAATGATGCTGCCACGTCGTAATCTGCAGCTGCCACGTCGTGATATGATGCTGCCACGTCATTGCACGTCATGCCACGTCGTGAAATGATGCTGCCACGTCATTCCACGTCATGCCACGTCGTGAAATGATGCTGCCACGTCGTGATATGATGCTGCCACGTCGTGAAATGATGCTGCCACGTCGTAATCTGATGCTGCCACGTCGTGATATGATGCTGCCACGTCATTGCACGTCATGCCACGTCGTGAAATGATGCTGCCACGTGATTCCACGTCATGCCACGTCGTGAAATGATGCTGCCACGTCGTGATATGAAGCTGCCACGTCGTGATATGATGCTGCCACGTCATTCCACGTCATGCCACGTCGTGAAATGATGCTCCCACGTCATTCCACGTCATGCCAAGTCGTGAAATGATGCTGCCACGTCGTGATATGATGCTGCCACGTCGTGATATGATGCTGCCACGTCGTGAAATGATGCTGCCACGTCGTAATCTGATGCTGCCACGTCGTGATATGATGCTGCCACGTCGTAATCTGATGCTGCCACGTCGTGATATGATGATGCCACGTCGTGAAGTAATGCTGCCACGTCGTGATATGATGCTGCCACGTCGTAATATGATGCTGCCACGTCATTCCACGTCATGCCACGTCGTGAAATGATGCTGCCACGTCGTGATATGATGCTGCCACGTCGTGATATGATGCTGCCACGTCGTGATATGATGCTGCCACGTCGTGATATGATGCTGCCACGTCGTGTTATGATGCTGCCACGTCGTGATATGATGCTGCCACGTCGTGAAATGATGCTGCCACGTCGTGATATGATGATGCCACGTCGTGAAGTGATGCTGCCAGGTCGTAAAATGATGCTGCCACGTCGTAATCTGATGCTGCCACGTCATTCCACGTCATGCCACGTCGTGAAATGATGCTGCCACGTCATTGCACGTCATGCCACGTCGTGAAATGATGCTCCCACGTCATTCCACGTCATGCCAAGTCGTGAAATGATGCTGCCACGTCGTGATATGATGCTGCCACGTCGTGATATGATGCTGCCACGTCGTGAAATGATGCTGCCACGTCGTAATCTGCAGCTGCCACGTCGTGATATGATGCTGCCACGTCATTGCACGTCATGCCACGTCGTGAAATGATGCTGCCACGTCATTCCACGTCATGCCACGTCGTGAAATGATGCTGCCACGTCGTGATATGATGCTGCCACGTCGTGATATGATGCTGCCACGTCGTGATATGATGCTGCCACGTCGTGAAATGATGCTGCCACGTCGTAATCTGATGCTGCCACGTCGTGATATGATGCTGCCACGTCATTGCACGTCATGCCACGTCGTGAAATGATGCTGCCACGTGATTCCACGTCATGCCACGTCGTGAAATGATGCTGCCACGTCGTGATATGAAGCTGCCACGTCGTGATATGATGCTGCCACGTCATTCCACGTCATGCCACGTCGTGAAATGATGCTCCCACGTCATTCCATGTCATGCCAAGTCGTGAAATGATGCTGCCACGTCGTGATATGATGCTGCCACGTCGTGATATGATGCTGCCACGTCGTGAAATGATGCTGCCACGTCGTAATCTGATGCTGCCACGTCGTGATATGATGCTGCCACGTCGTAATCTGATGCTGCCACGTCGTGATATGATGATGCCACGTCGTGAAGTAATGCTGCCACGTCGTGATATGATGCTGCCACGTCGTAATATGATGCTGCCACGTCATTCCACGTCATGCCACGTCGTGAAATGATGCTGCCACGTCGTGATATGATGCTGCCACGTCGTGATATGATGCTGCCACGTCATTCCACGTCATGCCACGTCGTGAAATGATGCTCCCACGTCATTCCACGTCATGCCAAGTCGTGAAATGATGCTGCCACGTCGTGATATGATGCTGCCACGTCGTGATATGATGCTGCCACGTCGTGAAATGATGCTGCCACGTCGTAATCTGATGCTGCCGCGTCGTGATATGATGCTGCCACGTCGTGAAATGATGCTGCCACGTCGTGATATGATGATGCCACGTCGTGAAGTGATGCTGCCAGGTCGTAAAATGATGCTGCCACGTCGTAATCTGATGCTGCCACGTCATTCCACGTCATGCCACGTCGTGAAATGATGCTGCCACGTCATTGCACGTCATGCCACGTCGTGAAATGATGCTGCCACGTCATTCCACGTCATGCCACATCGTGAAATGATGCTGCCACGTCGTGATTTGATGCTGCCACGTCGTGAAAAAGAGCTGCCACGTCGTAATATGATGCTGCCACGTCATTGCACGTCATGCCACGTCATGCCACGTCGTGATATGATGCTGCCACGTCGTGATATGATGCTGCCACGTCGTGATATGATGCTGCCACGTCGTGAAAAAGAGCTGCCACGTCGTAATATGATGCTGCCACGTCATTCCACGTCATGCCACGTCGTGAAATGATGCTGCCACGTCGTGATATGATGCTGCCACGACGTGATATGATGCTGCCACGTCGTGATATGATGCTGCCACGTCGTTAAATGATGCTGCCACGTCGTAATCTGATGCTGCCACGTCGTGATATGATGATGCCACGTCGTGAAGTAATGCTGCCACGTCGTGATATGATGCTGCCACGTCGTGATATGATGCTGCCACGTCGTGATATGATGCTGCCACGTCGTAATCTGATGCTGCCACGTCGTGATATGATGCTGCCACGTCATTCCACGTCATGCCACGTCGTGAAATGATGCTGCCACGTCGTGATGTGATGCTGCCACGTCGTGATATGATGCTGCCACGTCGTAATCTGATGCTGCCACGTCGTGATATGATGATGCCACGTCGTGAAGTAATGCTGCCACGTCGTGATATGATGCTGCCACGTCGTGAAATGATGCTGCCACGTCGTGAAATGATGCCGCCACGTCGTAATCTGATGCTGCCACGTCGTGATATGATGCTGCCACGTCATTCCACGTCATGCCACGTCGTGAAATGATGCTGCCACGTCGTGATGTGATGCTGCCACGTCGTGATATGATGCTGCCACGTCGTGATATGATGCTGCCACGTCGTGATGTGATGCTGCCACGTCGTGATATGATGCTGCCACGTCGTGATATGATGCTGCCACGTCGTGATATGATGCTGCCACGTCGTGTTATGATGCTGCCACGTCGTGATATGATGCTGCCACGTCATTGCACGTCATGCCACGTCGTGATATGATGCTGCCACGTCATTGCACGTCATGCCACGTCGTGATATGATGCTGCCACGTCGTGATATGATGCTGCCACGTCGTGAAAAAGAGCTGCCACGTCGTAATATGATGCTGCCACGTCATTCCACGTCATGCCACGTCGTGAAATGATGCTGCCACGTCGTGATATGATGCTGCCACGTCATTCCACGTCATGCCACGTCGTGAAATGATGCTGCCACGTCGTGATGTGATGCTGCCACGTCGTGATATGATGCTGCCACGACGTGATATGATGCTGCCACGTCGTGATATGATGCTGCCACGTCGTTAAATGATGCTGCCACGTCGTAATCTGATGCTGCCACGTCGTGATATGATGATGCCACGTCGTGAAGTAATGCTGCCACGTCGTGATATGATGCTGCCACGTCGTGATATGATGCTGCCACGTCGTGAAATGATGCTGCCACGTCGTAATCTGATGCTGCCACGTCGTGATATGATGCTGCCACGTCATTCCACGTCATGCCACGTCGTGAAATGATGCTGCCACGTCGTGATGTGATGCTGCCACGTCGTGATATGATGCTGCCACGTCGTGATATGATGCTGCCACGTCGTGATATGATGCTGCCACGTCGTGTTATGATGCTGCCACGTCGTGATATGATGCTGCCACGTCGTGAAATGATGCTGCCACGTCGTAATCTGATGCTGCCACGTCGTGATATGATGCTGCCACGTCATTGCACGTCATGCCACGTCGTGAAATGATGCTGCCACGTCATTCCACGTGATGCCACGTCGTGAAATAATGCTGCCACGTCGTGATGTGATGCTGCCACGTCGTGATATGATGCTGCCACGTCGTGATATGATGCTGCCACGTCGTGATATGATGCTGCCACGTCGTGATATGATGCTGCCACGTCGTGAAATGATGCTGCCACGTCGTAATCTGATGCTGCCACGTCGTGATATGATGCTGCCACGTCATTCCACGTCATGCCACGTCGTGAAATGATGCTGCCACGTCGTGATGTGATGCTGCCACGTCGTGATATGATGCTGCCACGTCGTGATATGATGCTGCCACGTCGTGATATGATGCTGCCACGTCGTGATATGATGCTGCCACGTCGTGAAATGATGCTGCCACGTCGTAATCTGATGCTGCCACGTCGTGATATGATGCTGCCACGTCATTGCACGTCATGCCACGTCGTGAAATGATGCTGCCACGTGATTCCACGTCATGCCACGTCGTGAAATGATGCTGCCACGTCGTGATATGAAGCTGCCACGTCGTGATATGATGCTGCCACGTCGTTAAATGATGCTGCCACGTCGTAATCTGATGCTGCCACGTCGTGGTATGATGATGCCACGTCGTGAAGTAATGCTGCCACGTCGTGATATGATGCTGCCACGTCGTGATATGATGCTGCCACGTCGTGAAATGATGCTGCCACGTCGTAATCTGATGCTGCCACGTCGTGATATGATGCTGCCACGTCATTCCACGTCATGCCACGTCGTGAAATGATGCTGCCACGTCGTGATATGATGCTGCCACGTCGTGATATGATGCTGCCACGTCGTGACAAAGAGCTGCCACGTCGTAATATGATGCTGCCACGTCATTCCACGTCATGCCACGTCGTGAAATGATGCTGCCACGTCGTGATATGATGCTGCCACGACGTGATATGATGCTGCCACGTCGTGATATGATGCTGCCACGTCGTGAAATGATGCTGCCACGTCGTAATCTGATGCTGCCACGTCGTGATATGATGCTGCCACGTCATTGCACGTCATGCCACGTCGTGAAATGATGCTGCTACGTGATTCCACGTCATGCCACGTCGTGAAATGATGCTGCCACGTCGTGATATGAAGCTGCCACGTCGTGATATGATGCTGCCACGTCATTCCACGTCATGCCACGTCGTGAAATGATGCTCCCACGTCATTCCACGTCATGCCACGTCGTGAAATGATGCTGCCACGTCGTGATATGATGCTGCCACGTCGTGATATGATGCTGCCACGTCGTGACAAAGAGCTGCCACGTCGTAATATGATGCTGCCTCGTCATTCCACGTCATGCCACGTCGTGAAATGATGCTGCCACGTCGTGATATGATGCTGCCACGACGTGATATGATGCTGCCACGTCGTGATATGATGCTGCCACGTCGTGAAGTAATGCTGCCACGTCGTGATATGATGCTGCCACGTCGTGATATGATGCTGCCACGTCGTGAAATGATGCTGCCACGTCGTAATCTGATGCTGCCACGTCGTGATATGATGCTGCCACGTCATTCCACGTCATGCCACGTCGTGAAATGATGCTGCCACGTCGTGATATGATGCTGCCACGTCGTGATATGATGCTGCCACGTCGTGATATGATGCTGCCACGTCGTGATATGATGCTGCCACGTCGTGTTATGATGCTGCCACGTCGTGATATGATGCTGCCACGTCGTGAAATGATGCTGCCACGTCGTGAAATGATGCTGCCACGTCGTGATATGATGATGCCACGTCGTGAAGTGATGCTGCCACGTCGTGAAATGATGCTGCCACGTCGTATTCTGATGCTGCCACGTCGTGATATGATGATGCCACGTCGTGAAATGATGCTGCCACGTCGTGAAATGATGCTGCCACGTCGTAATCTGATGCTGCCACGTCGTGATATGATGATGCCACGTCGTGAGATGATGCTGCCACGTCGTGATATGATGCTGCCACGTCGTGAAATGATGCTGCCACGTCATGAAAAAGAGCTGCCACGTCGTAATATGATGCTGCCACGTCATTCCACGTCATGCCACGTCGTGAAATGATGCTCCCACGTCATTCCACGTCATGCCACGTCGTGAAATAATGCTGCCACGTCGTGATATGATGCTGCCACGTCATTGCACGTCATGCCACGTCGTGAAATGATGCTGCCACGTCATTCCACGTCATGCCACGTCGTGAAATGATGCTGCCACGTCATCCCACGTCATGCCACGTCGTGAAATGATGCTGCCACGTCGTGAAAAAGAGCTGCCACGTCGTAATATGATGCTGCCACGTCATTCCACGTCATGCCACGTAGTGATATGATGCTGCCACGTCGTGCTATGATGCTGCCACGTCGTGATATGATGCTGCCACGTCGTGATATGATGCTGCCACGTCGTGATATGATGCTGCCACGTCGTGAAATGATGCTGCCACGTCGTAATCTGCAGCTGCCACGTCGTGATATGATGCTGCCACGTCATTGCACGTCATGCCACGTCGTGAAATGATGCTGCCACGTCATTCCACGTCATGCCACGTCGTGAAATGATGCTGCCACGTCGTGATATGATGCTGCCACGTCGTGATATGATGCTGCCACGTCGTGATATGATGCTGCCACGTCGTGAAATGATGCTGCCACGTCGTAATCTGATGCTGCCACGTCGTGATATGATGCTGCCACGTCATTGCACGTCATGCCACGTCGTGAAATCATGCTGCCACGTGATTCCACGTCATGCCACGTCGTGAAATGATGCTGCCACGTCGTGATATGAAGCTGCCACGTCGTGATATTTTGCTGCCACGTCATTCCACGTCATGCCACGTCGTGAAATGATGCTGCCACGTCATCCCACGTCATGCCACGTCGTGAAATGATGCTGCCACGTCGTGAAAAAGAGCTGCCACGTCGTAATATGATGCTGCCACGTCATTCCACGTCATGCCACGTCGTGATATGATGCTGCCACGTCGTGAAATGATGCTGCCACGTCGTAATCTGATGCTGCCACGTCGTGATATGATGCTGCCACGTCATTCCACGTCATGCCACGTCGTGAAATGATGCTGCCACGTCGTGATGTGATGCTGCCACGTCGTGATATGATGCTGCCACGTCGTGATATGATGCTGCCACGTCGTGATATGATGCTGCCACGTCGTGATATGATGCTGCCACGTCGTGAAATGATGCTGCCACGTCGTAATCTGATGCTGCCACGTCGTGATATGATGCTGCCACGTCATTGCACGTCATGCCACGTCGTGAAATGATGCTGCCACGTGATTCCACGTCATGCCACGTCGTGAAATGATGCTGCCACGTCGTGATATGAAGCTGCCACGTCGTGATATGATGCTGCCACGTCGTTAAATGATGCTGCCACGTCGTAATCTGATGCTGCCACGTCGTGATATGATGATGCCACGTCGTGAAGTAATGCTGCCACGTCGTGATATGATGCTGCCACGTCGTGATATGATGCTGCCACGTCGTGAAATGATGCTGCCACGTCGTAATCTGATGCTGCCACGTCGTGATATGATGCTGCCACGTCATTCCACGTCATGCCACGTCGTGAAATGATGCTGCCACGTCGTGATATGATGCTGCCACGTCGTGATATGATGCTGCCACGTCGTGACAAAGAGCTGCCACGTCGTAATATGATGCTGCCACGTCATTCCACGTCATGCCACGTCGTGAAATGATGCTGCCACGTCGTGATATGATGCTGCCACGACGTGATATGATGCTGCCACGTCGTGATATGATGCTGCCACGTCGTGAAATGATGCTGCCACGTCGTAATCTGATGCTGCCACGTCGTGATATGATGCTGCCACGTCATTGCACGTCATGCCACGTCGTGAAATGATGCTGCCACGTGATTCCACGTCATGCCACGTCGTGAAATGATGCTGCCACGTCGTGATATGAAGCTGCCACGTCGTGATATGATGCTGCCACGTCATTCCACGTCATGCCACGTCGTGAAATGATGCTCCCACGTCATTCCACGTCGTGCCACGTCGTGAAATGATGCTGCCACGTCGTGATATGATGCTGCCACGTCGTGATATGATGCTGCCACGTCGTGACAAAGAGCTGCCACGTCGTAATATGATGCTGCCTCGTCATTCCACGTCATGCCACGTCGTGAAATGATGCTGCCACGTCGTGATATGATGCTGCCACGACGTGATATGATGCTGCCACGTCGTGATATGATGCTGCCACGTCGTGAAGTAATGCTGCCACGTCGTGATATGATGCTGCCACGTCGTGATATGATGCTGCCACGTCGTGAAATGATGCTGCCACGTCGTAATCTGATGCTGCCACGTCGTGATATGATGCTGCCACGTCATTCCACGTCATGCCACGTCGTGAAATGATGCTGCCACGTCGTGATATGATGCTGCCACGTCGTGATATGATGCTGCCACGTCGTGATATGATGCTGCCACGTCGTGATATGATGCTGCCACGTCGTGATATGATGCTGCCACGTCGTGATATGATGCTGCCACGTCGTGTTATGATGCTGCCACGTCGTGATATGATGCTGCCACGTCGTGAAATGATGCTGCCACGTCGTGAAATGATGCTGCCACGTCGTGATATGATGATGCCACGTCGTGATATGAAGCTGCCACGTCGTGATATTTTGCTGCCACGTCATTCCACGTCATGCCACGTCGTGAAATGATGCTGCCACGTCATCCCACGTCATGCCACGTCGTGAAATGATGCTGCCACGTCGTGAAAAAGAGCTGCCACGTCGTAATATGATGCTGCCACGTCATTCCACGTCATGCCACGTCGTGATATGATGCTGCCACGTCGTGAAATGATGCTGCCACGTCGTAATCTGATGCTGCCACGTCGTGATATGATGCTGCCACGTCATTCCACGTCATGCCACGTCGTGAAATGATGCTGCCACGTCGTGATGTGATGCTGCCACGTCGTGATATGATGCTGCCACGTCGTGATATGATGCTGCCACGTCGTGATATGATGCTGCCACGTCGTGATATGATGCTGCCACGTCGTGAAATGATGCTGCCACGTCGTAATCTGATGCTGCCACGTCGTGATATGATGCTGCCACGTCATTGCACGTCATGCCACGTCGTGAAATGATGCTGCCACGTGATTCCACGTCATGCCACGTCGTGAAATGATGCTGCCACGTCGTGATATGAAGCTGCCACGTCGTGATATGATGCTGCCACGTCGTTAAATGATGCTGCCACGTCGTAATCTGATGCTGCCACGTCGTGATATGATGCTGCCACGTCGTGATATGATGCTGCCACGTCGTGATATGATGCTGCCACGTCGTGATATGATGCTGCCACGTCGTGAAATGATGCTGCCACGTCGTAATCTGATGCTGCCACGTCGTGATATGATGCTGCCACGTCATTGCACGTCATGCCACGTCGTGAAATGATGCTGCCACGTGATTCCACGTCATGCCACGTCGTGAAGTAATGCTGCCACGTCGTGATATGATGCTGCCACGTCGTGATATGATGCTGCCACGTCGTGAAATGATGCTGCCACGTCGTAATCTGATGCTGCCACGTCGTGATATGATGCTGCCACGTCATTCCACGTCATGCCACGTCGTGAAATGATGCTGCCACGTCGTGATATGATGCTGCCACGTCGTGATATGATGCTGCCACGTCGTGACAAAGAGCTGCCACGTCGTAATATGATGCTGCCACGTCATTCCACGTCATGCCACGTCGTGAAATGATGCTGCCACGTCGTGATATGATGCTGCCACGACGTGATATGATGCTGCCACGTCGTGATATGATGCTGCCACGTCGTGAAATGATGCTGCCACGTCGTAATCTGATGCTGCCACGTCGTGATATGATGCTGCCACGTCATTGCACGTCATGCCACGTCGTGAAATGATGCTGCCACGTGATTCCACGTCATGCCACGTCGTGAAATGATGCTGCCACGTCGTGATATGAAGCTGCCACGTCGTGATATGATGCTGCCACGTCATTCCACGTCATGCCACGTCGTGAAATGATGCTCCCACGTCATTCCACGTTATGCCACGTCGTGAAATGATGCTGCCACGTCGTGATATGATGCTGCCACGTCGTGATATGATGCTGCCACGTCGTGACAAAGAGCTGCCACGTCGTAATATGATGCTGCCTCGTCATTCCACGTCATGCCACGTCGTGAAATGATGCTGCCACGTCGTGATATGATGCTGCCACGACGTGATATGATGCTGCCACGTCGTGATATGATGCTGCCACGTCGTGAAGTAATGCTGCCACGTCGTGATATGATGCTGCCACGTCGTGATATGATGCTGCCACGTCGTGAAATGATGCTGCCACGTCGTAATCTGATGCTGCCACGTCGTGATATGATGCTGCCACGTCATTCCACGTCATGCCACGTCGTGAAATGATGCTGCCACGTCGTGATATGATGCTGCCACGTCGTGATATGATGCTGCCACGTCGTGATATGATGCTGCCACGTCGTGATATGATGCTGCCACGTCGTGTTATGATGCTGCCACGTCGTGATATGATGCTGCCACGTCGTGAAATGATGCTGCCACGTCGTGAAATGATGCTGCCACGTCGTGATATGATGATGCCACGTCGTGAAGTGATGCTGCCACGTCGTGAAATGATGCTGCCACGTCGTATTCTGATGCTGCCACGTCGTGATATGATGATGCCACGTCGTGAAATGATGCTGCCACGTCGTGAAATGATGCTGCCACGTCGTAATCTGATGCTGCCACGTCGTGATATGATGATGCCACGTCGTGAGATGATGCTGCCACGTCGTGATATGATGCTGCCACGTCGTGAAATGATGCTGCCACGTCATGAAAAAGAGCTGCCACGTCGTAATATGATGCTGCCACGTCATTCCACGTCATGACACGTCGTGAAATGATGCTCCCACGTCATTCCACGTCATGCCACGTCGTGAAATAATGCTGCCACGTCGTGATATGATGCTGCCACGTCATTGCACGTCATGCCACGTCGTGAAATGATGCTGCCACGTCATTCCACGTCATGCCACGTCGTGAAATGATGCTGCCACGTCATCCCACGTCATGCCACGTCGTGAAATGATGCTGCCACGTCGTGAAAAAGAGCTGCCACGTCGTAATATGATGCTGCCACGTCATTCCACGTCATGCCACGTAGTGATATGATGCTGCCACGTCGTGCTATGATGCTGCCACGTCGTGATATGATGCTGCCACGTCGTGATATGATGCTGCCACGTCGTGATATGATGCTGCCACGTCGTGAAATGATGCTGCCACGTCGTAATCTGCAGCTGCCACGTCGTGATATGATGCTGCCACGTCATTGCACGTCATGCCACGTCGTGAAATGATGCTGCCAAGTCATTCCACGTCATGCCACGTCGTGAAATGATGCTGCCACGTCGTGATATGATGCTGCCACGTCGTGATATGATGCTGCCACGTCGTGATATGATGCTGCCACGTCGTGAAATGATGCTGCCACGTCGTAATCTGATGCTGCCACGTCGTGATATGATGCTGCCACGTCATTGCACGTCATGCCACGTCGTGAAATGATGCTGCCACGTGATTCCACGTCATGCCACGTCGTGAAATGATGCTGCCACGTCGTGATATGAAGCTGCCACGTCGTGATATTTTGCTGCCACGTCATTCCACGTCATGCCACGTCGTGAAATGATGCTCCCACGTCATTCCACGTCATGCCAAGTCGTGAAATGATGCTGCCACGTCGTGATATGATGCTGCCACGTCGTGATATGATGCTGCCACGTCGTGAAATGATGCTGCCACGTCGTAATCTGATGCTGCCACGTCGTGATATGATGCTGCCACGTCATTCCACGTCATGCCACGTCGTGAAATGATGCTGCCACGTCGTGATGTGATGCTGCCACGTCGTGATATGATGCTGCCACGTCGTGATATGATGCTGCCACGTCGTGATATGATGCTGCCACGTCGTGTTATGATGCTGCCACGTCGTGATATGATGCTGCCACGTCGTGAAATGATGCTGCCACGTCGTAATCTGATGCTGCCACGTCGTGATATGATGCTGCCACGTCATTGCACGTCATGCCACGTCGTGAAATGATGCTGCCACGTCATTCCACGTCATGCCACGTCGTGAAATAATGCTGCCACGTCGTGATGTGATGCTGCCACGTCGTGATATGATGCTGCCACGTCGTGATATGATGCTGCCACGTCGTGATATGATGCTGCCACGTCGTGATATGATGCTGCCACGTCGTGATATGATGCTGCCACGTCGTGAAATGATGCTGCCACGTCGTAATCTGATGCTGCCACGTCGTGATATGATGCTGCCACGTCGTGATATGATGCTGCCACGTCGTGACAAAGAGCTGCCTTGTCGTAATATGATGCTGCCTCGTCATTCCACGTCATGCCACGTCGTGAAATGATGCTGCCACGTCGTGATATGATGCTGCCACGTCGTGATGTGATGCTGCCACGTCGTGATATGATGCTGCCACGTCGTGATATGATGCTGCCACGTCGTAATCTGATGCTGCCACGTCGTGATATGATGCTGCCACGTCATTCCACGTCATGCCACGTCGTGAAATAATGCTGCCACGTCGTGATATGATGCTGCCACGTCGTGATATGATGCTGCCACGTCGTGAAATGATGCTGCCACGTCGTAATCTGATGCTGCCACGTCGTGATATGATGCTGCCACGTCATTCCACGTCATGCCACGTCGTGAAATGATGCTGCCACGTTGTGATGTAATGCTGCCACGTCGTGATATGATGCTGCCACGTCGTGATATGATGCTGCCACGTCGTGATATGATGCTGCCACGTCGTGATATGATGCTGCCACGTCGTGAAATGATGCTGCCACGTCGTAATCTGATGCTGCCACGTCGTGATATGATGCTGCCACGTCATTGCACGTCATGCCACGTCGTGAAATGATGCTGCCACGTGATTCCACGTCATGCCACGTCGTGAAATGATGCTGCCACGTCGTGATATGAAGCTGCCACGTCGTGCTTTGATGCTGCCACGTCGTTAAATGATGCTGCCACGTCGTGATATGAAGCTGCCACGTCGTGATATGATGCTGCCACGTCATTCCACGTCATGCCACGTCGTGAAATGATGCTCCCACGTCATTCCACGTCATGCCACGTCGTGAAATGATGCTGCCACGTCGTGATATGATGCTGCCACGTCGTGATATGATGCTGCCACGTCGTGACAAAGAGCTGCCTTGTCGTAATATGATGCTGCCTCGTCATTCCACGTCATGCCACGTCGTGAAATGATGCTGCCACGTCGTGATATGATGCTGCCACGACGTGATATGATGCTGCCACGTCGTGATATGATGCTGCCACGTCGTGAAGTAATGCTGCCACGTCGTGATATGATGCTGCCACGTCGTGATATGATGCTGCCACGTCGTGAAATGATGCTGCCACGTCGTAATCTGATGCTGCCACGTCGTGATATGATGCTGCCACGTCATTCCACGTCATGCCACGTCGTGAAATGATGCTGCCACGTCGTGATATGATGCTGCCACGTCGTGATATGATGCTGCCACGTCGTGATATGATGCTGCCACGTCGTGATATGATGCTGCCACGTCGTGTTATGATGCTGCCACGTCGTGATATGATGCTGCCACGTCGTGAAATGATGCTGCCACGTCGTGAAATGATGCTGCCACGTCGTGATATGATGATGCCACGTCGTGAAGTGATGCTGCCACATCGTGAAATGATGCTGCCACGTCGTATTCTGATGCTGCCACGTCGTGATATGATGATGCCACGTCGTGAAATGATGCTGCCACGTCGTGAAATGATGCTGCCACGTCGTAATCTGATGCTGCCACGTCGTGATATGATGATGCCACGTCGTGAGATGATGCTGCCACGTCGTGATATGATGCTGCCACGTCGTGAAATGATGCTGCCACGTCATGAAAAAGAGCTGCCACGTCGTAATATGATGCTGCCACGTCATTCCACGTCATGCCACGTCGTGAAATGATGCTCCCACGTCATTCCACGTCATGCCACGTCGTGAAATAATGCTGCCACGTCGTGATATGATGCTGCCACGTCATTGCACGTCATGCCACGTCGTGAAATGATGCTGCCACGTCATTCCACGTCATGCCACGTCGTGAAATGATGCTGCCACGTCATCCCACGTCATGCCACGTCGTGAAATGATGCTGCCACGTCGTGAAAAAGAGCTGCCACGTCGTAATATGATGCTGCCACGTCATTCCACGTCATGCCACGTAGTGATATGATGCTGCCACGTCGTGCTATGATGCTGCCACGTCGTGATATGATGCTGCCACGTCGTGATATGATGCTGCCACGTCGTGATATGATGCTGCCACGTCGTGAAATGATGCTGCCACGTCGTAATCTGCAGCTGCCACGTCGTGATATGATGCTGTCACGTCATTGCACGTCATGCCACGTCGTGAAATGATGCTGCCACGTCATTCCACGTCATGCCACGTCGTGAAATGATGCTGCCACGTCGTGATATGATGCTGCCACGTCGTGATATGATGCTGCCACGTCGTGATATGATGCTGCCACGTCGTGAAATGATGCTGCCACGTCGTAGTCTGATGCTGCCACGTCGTGATATGATGCTGCCACGTCATTGCACGTCATGCCACGTCGTGAAATGATGCTGCCACGTGATTCCACGTCATGCCACGTCGTGAAATGATGCTGCCACGTCGTGATATGAAGCTGCCACGTCGTGATATTTTGCTGCCACGTCATTCCACGTCATGCCACGTCGTGAAATGATGCTCCCACGTCATTCCACGTCATGCCAAGTCGTGAAATGATGCTGCCACGTCGTGATATGATGCTGCCACGTCGTGATATGATGCTGCCACGTCGTGAAATGATGCTGCCACGTCGTAATCTGATGCTGCCACGTCGTGATATGATGCTGCCACGTCGTAATCTGATGCTGCCACGTCGTGATATGATGATGCCACGTCGTGAAGTAATGCTGCCACGTCGTGATATGATGCTGCAACGTCGTAATATGATGCTGCCACGTCATTCCACGTCATGCCACGTCGTGAAATGATGATGCCACGTCGTGATATGATGCTGCCACGTCGTGATATGATGCTGCCACGTCGTGATATGATGCTGCCACGTCGTGATATGATGCTGCCACGTCGTGTTATGATGCTGCCACGTCGTGATATGATGCTGCCACGTCGTGAAATGATGCTGCCACGTCGTGATATGATGATGCCACGTCGTGAAGTGATGCTGCCAGGTCGTAAAATGATGCTGCCACGTCGTAATCTGATGCTGCCACGTCATTCCACGTCATGCCACGTCGTGAAATGATGCTGCCACGTCATTGCACGTCATGCCACGTCGTGAAATGATGCTGCCACGTCATTCCACGTCATGCCACGTCGTGAAATGATGCTGCCACGTCGTGATTTGATGCTGCCACGTCGTGAAAAAGAGCTGCCACGTCGTAATATGATGCTGCCACGTCATTGCACGTCATGCCACGTCGTGAAATGATGCTGCCACGTCATTCCACGTCATGCCACGTCGTGATATGATGATGCCACGTCGTGAAGTAATGCTGCCACGTCGTGATATGATGCTGCCACGTCGTGATATGATGCTGCCACGTCGTGAAATGATGCTGCCACGTCGTAATCTGATGCTGCCACGTCGTGATATGATGCTGCCACGTCATTCCACGTCATGCCACGTCGTGAAATGATGCTGCCACGTCGTGATATGATGCTGCCACGTCGTGATATGATGCTGCCACGTCGTGTTATGATGCTGCCACGTCGTGATATGATGCTGCCACGTCGTGAAATGATGCTGCCATGTCGTGAAATGATGCTGCCACGTCGTGATATGATGATGCCACGTCGTGAAGTGATGCTGCCACGTCGTGAAATGATGCTGCCACGTCGTAATCTGATGCTGCCACGTCGTGATATGATGATGCCACGTCGTGAAGTGATGCTGCCACGTCGTGAAATGATGCTGCCACGTCGTAATCTGATGCTGCCACGTCATTCCACGTCATGCCACGTAGTGATATGATGCTGCCACGTCGTGTTATGATGCTGCCACGTCGTGATATGATGCTGCCACGTCGTGATATGATGCTGCCACGTCGTGATATGATGCTGCCACGTCGTGAAATGATGCTGCCACGTCGTAATCTGCAGCTGCCACGTCGTGATATGATGCTGCCACGTCATTGCACGTCATGCCACGTCGTGAAATGATGCTGCCACGTCATTCCACGTCATGCCACGTCGTGAAATGATGCTGCCACGTCGTGAAATGATGCTGCCACGTCGTGAAATGATGCTGCCACGTCGTAATCTGATGCTGCCACGTCGTGATATGATGCTGCCACGTCATTGCACGTCATGCCACGTCGTGAAATGATGCTGCCACGTGATTCCACGTCATGCCACGTCGTGAAATGATGCTGCCACGTCGTGATATGAAGCTGCCACGTCGTGATATGATGCTGCCACGTCATTCCACGTCATGCCACGTCGTGAAATGATGCTCCCACGTCATTCCACGTCATGCCAAGTCGTGAAATGATGCTGCCACGTCGTGATATGATGCTGCCACGTCGTAATCTGATGCTGCCACGTCGTGAAATGATGCTGCCACGTCGTAATCTGATGCTGCCACGTCGTGATATGATGCTGCCACGTCGTAATCTGATGCTGCCACGTCGTGATATGATGATGCCACGTCGTGACAAAGAGCTGCCACGTCGTAATATGATGCTGCCACGTCGTGAAATAATGCTGCCACGTCGTGATGTGATGCTGCCACGTCGTGATATGATGCTGCCACGTCGTGATATGATGCTGCCACGTCGTGATATGATGCTGCCACGTCGTGATATGATGCTGCCACGTCGTGAAATGATGCTGCCACGTCGTAATCTGATGCTGCCACGTCGTGATATGATGCTGCCACGTCATTCCACGTCATGCCACGTCGTGAAATGATGCTGCCACGTCGTGATGTGATGCTGCCACGTCGTGATATGATGCTGCCACGTCGTGATATGATGCTGCCACGTCGTGATATGATGCTGCCACGTCGTGATATGATGCTGCCACGTCGTGAAATGATGCTGCCACGTCGTAATCTGATGCTGCCACGTCGTGATATGATGCTGCCACGTCATTGCACGTCATGCCACGTCGTGAAATGATGCTGCCACGTGATTCCACGTCATGCCACGTCGTGAAATGATGCTGCCACGTCGTGATATGAAGCTGCCACGTCGTGATATGATGATGCCACGTCGTGAAGTAATGCTGCCACGTCGTGATATGATGCTGCCACGTCGTGATATGATGCTGCCACGTCGTGAAATGATGCTGCCACGTCGTAATCTGATGCTGCCACGTCGTGATATGATGCTGCCACGTCATTCCACGTCATGCCACGTCGTGAAATGATGCTGCCACGTCGTGATATGATGCTGCCACGTCGTGATATGATGCTGCCACGTCGTGACAAAGAGCTGCCACGTCGTAATATGATGCTGCCACGTCATTCCACGTCATGCCACGTCGTGAAATGATGCTGCCACGTCGTGATATGATGCTGCCACGACGTGATATGATGCTGCCACGTCGTGATATGATGCTGCCACGTCGTGAAATGATGCTGCCACGTCGTAATCTGATGCTGCCACGTCGTGATATGATGCTGCCACGTCATTGCACGTCATGCCACGTCGTGAAATGATGCTGCTACGTGATTCCACGTCATGCCACGTCGTGAAATGATGCTGCCACGTCGTGATATGAAGCTGCCACGTCGTGATATGATGCTGCCACGTCGTGACAAAGAGCTGCCACGTCGTAATATGATGCTGCCTCGTCATTCCACGTCATGCCACGTCGTGAAATGATGCTGCCACGTCGTGATATGATGCTGCCACGACGTGATATGATGCTGCCACGTCGTGATATGATGCTGCCACGTCGTGATATGATGCTGCCACGTCGTGAAATGATGCTGCCACGTCGTAATCTGATGCTGCCACGTCGTGATATGATGCTGCCACGTCATTGCACGTCATGCCACGTCGTGAAATGATGCTGCCACGTGATTCCACGTCATGCCACGTCGTGAAATGATGCTGCCACGTCGTGATATGATGCTGCCACGTCGTGATATGATGCTGCCACGTCGTAATCTGATGCTGCCACGTCGTGATATGATGCTGCCACGTCATTGCACGTCATGCCACGTCGTGAAATGATGCTGCTACGTGATTCCACGTCATGCCACGTCGTGAAATGATGCTGCCACGTCGTGATATGAAGCTGCCACGTCGTGATATGATGCTGCCACGTCGTGACAAAGAGCTGCCACGTCGTAATATGATGCTGCCTCGTCATTCCACGTCATGCCACGTCGTGAAATGATGCTGCCACGTCGTGATATGATGCTGCCACGACGTGATATGATGCTGCCACGTCGTGATATGATGCTGCCACGTCGTGATATGATGCTGCCACGTCGTGAAATGATGCTGCCACGTCGTAATCTGATGCTGCCACGTCGTGATATGATGCTGCCACGTCATTGCACGTCATGCCACGTCGTGAAATGATGCTGCCACGTGATTCCACGTCATGCCACGTCGTGAAATGATGCTGCCACGTCGTGATATGAAGCTGCCACGTCGTGATATGATGCTGCCACGTCATTCCACGTCATGCCACGTCGTGAAATGATGCTCCCACGTCATTCCACGTCATGCCAAGTCGTGAAATGATGCTGCCACGTCGTGATATGATGCTGCCACGTCGTGATATGATGCTGCCACGTCGTGAAATGATGCTGCCACGTCGTAATCTGATGCTGCCACGTCGTGATATGATGCTGCCACGTCGTAATCTGATGCTGCCACGTCGTGATATGATGATGCCACGTCGTGAAGTAATGCTGCCACGTCGTGATATGATGCTGCCACGTCGTAATATGATGCTGCCACGTCATTCCACGTCATGCCACGTCGTGAAATGATGCTGCCACGTCGTGATATGATGCTGCCACGTCGTGATATGATGCTGCCACGTCGTGATATGATGCTGCCACGTCGTGATATGATGCTGCCACGTCGTGTTATGATGCTGCCACGTCGTGATATGATGCTGCCACGTCGTGAAATGATGCTGCCACGTCGTGATATGATGATGCCACGTCGTGAAGTGATGCTGCCAGGTCGTAAAATGATGCTGCCACGTCGTAATCTGATGCTGCCACGTCATTCCACGTCATGCCACGTCGTGAAATGATGCTGCCACGTCATTGCACGTCATGCCACGTCGTGAAATGATGCTCCCACGTCATTCCACGTCATGCCAAGTCGTGAAATGATGCTGCCACGTCGTGATATGATGCTGCCACGTCGTGATATGATGCTGCCACGTCGTGAAATGATGCTGCCACGTCGTAATCTGCAGCTGCCACGTCGTGATATGATGCTGCCACGTCATTGCACGTCATGCCACGTCGTGAAATGATGCTGCCACGTCATTCCACGTCATGCCACGTCGTGAAATGATGCTGCCACGTCGTGATATGATGCTGCCACGTCGTAATATGATGCTGCCACGTCATTCCACGTCATGCCACGTCGTGAAATGATGCTGCCACGTCGTGATATGATGCTGCCACGTCGTGATATGATGCTGCCACGTCATTCCACGTCATGCCACGTCGTGAAATGATGCTCCCACGTCATTCCACGTCATGCCAAGTCGTGAAATGATGCTGCCACGTCGTGATATGATGCTGCCACGTCGTGATATGATGCTGCCACGTCGTGAAATGATGCTGCCACGTCGTAATCTGATGCTGCCGCGTCGTGATATGATGCTGCCACGTCGTGAAATGATGCTGCCACGTCGTGATATGATGATGCCACGTCGTGAAGTGATGCTGCCAGGTCGTAAAATGATGCTGCCACGTCGTAATCTGATGCTGCCACGTCATTCCACGTCATGCCACGTCGTGAAATGATGCTGCCACGTCATTGCACGTCATGCCACGTCGTGAAATGATGCTGCCACGTCATTCCACGTCATGCCACATCGTGAAATGATGCTGCCACGTCGTGATTTGATGCTGCCACGTCGTGAAAAAGAGCTGCCACGTCGTAATATGATGCTGCCACGTCATTGCACGTCATGCCACGTCATGCCACGTCGTGATATGATGCTGCCACGTCGTGATATGATGCTGCCACGTCGTGATATGATGCTGCCACGTCGTGAAAAAGAGCTGCCACGTCGTAATATGATGCTGCCACGTCATTCCACGTCATGCCACGTCGTGAAATGATGCTGCCACGTCGTGATATGATGCTGCCACGACGTGATATGATGCTGCCACGTCGTGATATGATGCTGCCACGTCGTTAAATGATGCTGCCACGTCGTAATCTGATGCTGCCACGTCGTGATATGATGATGCCACGTCGTGAAGTAATGCTGCCACGTCGTGATATGATGCTGCCACGTCGTGATATGATGCTGCCACGTCGTGATATGATGCTGCCACGTCGTAATCTGATGCTGCCACGTCGTGATATGATGCTGCCACGTCATTCCACGTCATGCCACGTCGTGAAATGATGCTGCCACGTCGTGATGTGATGCTGCCACGTCGTGATATGATGCTGCCACGTCGTAATCTGATGCTGCCACGTCGTGATATGATGATGCCACGTCGTGAAGTAATGCTGCCACGTCGTGATATGATGCTGCCACGTCGTGAAATGATGCTGCCACGTCGTGAAATGATGCCGCCACGTCGTAATCTGATGCTGCCACGTCGTGATATGATGCTGCCACGTCATTCCACGTCATGCCACGTCGTGAAATGATGCTGCCACGTCGTGATGTGATGCTGCCACGTCGTGATATGATGCTGCCACGTCGTGATATGATGCTGCCACGTCGTGATGTGATGCTGCCACGTCGTGATATGATGCTGCCACGTCGTGATATGATGCTGCCACGTCGTGATATGATGCTGCCACGTCGTGTTATGATGCTGCCACGTCGTGATATGATGCTGCCACGTCATTGCACGTCATGCCACGTCGTGATATGATGCTGCCACGTCGTGATATGATGCTGCCACGTCGTGAAAAAGAGCTGCCACGTCGTAATATGATGCTGCCACGTCATTCCACGTCATGCCACGTCGTGAAATGATGCTGCCACGTCGTGATATGATGCTGCCACGTCATTCCACGTCATGCCACGTCGTGAAATGATGCTGCCACGTCGTGATGTGATGCTGCCACGTCGTGATATGATGCTGCCACGACGTGATATGATGCTGCCACGTCGTGATATGATGCTGCCACGTCGTTAAATGATGCTGCCACGTCGTAATCTGATGCTGCCACGTCGTGATATGATGATGCCACGTCGTGAAGTAATGCTGCCACGTCGTGATATGATGCTGCCACGTCGTGATATGATGCTGCCACGTCGTGAAATGATGCTGCCACGTCGTAATCTGATGCTGGCACGTCGTGATATGATGCTGCCACGTCATTCCACGTCATGCCACGTCGTGAAATGATGCTGCCACGTCGTGATGTGATGCTGCCACGTCGTGATATGATGCTGCCACGTCGTGATATGATGCTGCCACGTCGTGATATGATGCTGCCACGTCGTGTTATGATGCTGCCACGTCGTGATATGATGCTGCCACGTCGTGAAATGATGCTGCCACGTCGTAATCTGATGCTGCCACGTCGTGATATGATGCTGCCACGTCATTGCACGTCATGCCACGTCGTGAAATGATGCTGCCACGTCATTCCACGTCATGCCACGTCGTGAAATAATGCTGCCACGTCGTGATGTGATGCTGCCACGTCGTGATATGATGCTGCCACGTCGTGATATGATGCTGCCACGTCATTCCACGTCATGCCACGTCGTGAAATAATGCTGCCACGTCGTGATGTGATGCTGCCACGTCGTGATATGATGCTGCCACGTCGTGATATGATGCTGCCACGTCGTGATATGATGCTGCCACGTCGTGATATGATGCTGCCACGTCGTGAAATGATGCTGCCACGTCGTAATCTGATGCTGCCACGTCGTGATATGATGCTGCCACGTCATTCCACGTCATGCCACGTCGTGAAATGATGCTGCCACGTCGTGATGTGATGCTGCCACGTCGTGATATGATGCTGCCACGTCGTGATATGATGCTGCCACGTCGTGATATGATGCTGCCACGTCGTGATATGATGCTGCCACGTCGTGAAATGATGCTGCCACGTCGTAATCTGATGCTGCCACGTCGTGATATGATGCTGCCACGTCATTGCACGTCATGCCACGTCGTGAAATGATGCTGCCACGTGATTCCACGTCATGCCACGTCGTGAAATGATGCTGCCACGTCGTGATATGAAGCTGCCACGTCGTGATATGATGCTGCCACGTCGTTAAATGATGCTGCCACGTCGTAATCTGATGCTGCCACGTCGTGATATGATGATGCCACGTCGTGAAGTAATGCTGCCACGTCGTGATATGATGCTGCCACGTCGTGATATGATGCTGCCACGTCGTGAAATGATGCTGCCACGTCGTAATCTGATGCTGCCACGTCGTGATATGATGCTGCCACGTCATTCCACGTCATGCCACGTCGTGAAATGATGCTGCCACGTCGTGATATGATGCTGCCACGTCGTGATATGATGCTGCCACGTCGTGACAAAGAGCTGCCACGTCGTAATATGATGCTGCCACGTCATTCCACGTCATGCCACGTCGTGAAATGATGCTGCCACGTCGTGATATGATGCTGCCACGACGTGATATGATGCTGCCACGTCGTGATATGATGCTGCCACGTCGTGAAATGATGCTGCCACGTCGTAATCTGATGCTGCCACGTCGTGATATGATGCTGCCACGTCATTGCACGTCATGCCACGTCGTGAAATGATGCTGCTACGTGATTCCACGTCATGCCACGTCGTGAAATGATGCTGCCACGTCGTGATATGAAGCTGCCACGTCGTGATATGATGCTGCCACGTCATTCCACGTCATGCCACGTCGTGAAATGATGCTCCCACGTCATTCCACGTCATGCCACGTCGTGAAATGATGCTGCCACGTCGTGATATGATGCTGCCACGTCGTGATATGATGCTGCCACGTCGTGACAAAGAGCTGCCACGTCGTAATATGATGCTGCCTCGTCATTCCACGTCATGCCACGTCGTGAAATGATGCTGCCACGTCGTGATATGATGCTGCCACGACGTGATATGATGCTGCCACGTCGTGATATGATGCTGCCACGTCGTGAAGTAATGCTGCCACGTCGTGATATGATGCTGCCACGTCGTGATATGATGCTGCCACGTCGTGAAATGATGCTGCCACGTCGTAATCTGATGCTGCCACGTCGTGATATGATGCTGCCACGTCATTCCACGTCATGCCACGTCGTGAAATGATGCTGCCACGTCGTGATATGATGCTGCCACGTCGTGATATGATGCTGCCACGTCGTGATATGATGCTGCCACGTCGTGATATGATGCTGCCACGTCGTGTTATGATTCTGCCACGTCGTGATATGATGCTGCCACGTCGTGAAATGATGCTGCCACGTCGTGAAATGATGCTGCCACGTCGTGATATGATGATGCCACGTCGTGAAGTGATGCTGCCACGTCGTGAAATGATGCTGCCACGTCGTATTCTGATGCTGCCACGTCGTGATATGATGATGCCACGTCGTGAAATGATGCTGCCACGTCGTGAAATGATGCTGCCACGTCGTAATCTGATGCTGCCACGTCGTGATATGATGATGCCACGTCGTGAGATGATGCTGCCACGTCGTGATATGATGCTGCCACGTCGTGAAATGATGCTGCCACGTCATGAAAAAGAGCTGCCACGTCGTAATATGATGCTGCCACGTCATTCCACGTCATGCCACGTCGTGAAATGATGCTCCCACGTCATTCCACGTCATGCCACGTCGTGAAATAATGCTGCCACGTCGTGATATGATGCTGCCACGTCATTGCACGTCATGCCACGTCGTGAAATGATGCTGCCACGTCATTCCACGTCATGCCACGTCGTGAAATGATGCTGCCACGTCATCCCACGTCATGCCACGTCGTGAAATGATGCTGCCACGTCGTGAAAAAGAGCTGCCACGTCGTAATATGATGCTGCCACGTCATTCCACGTCATGCCACGTAGTGATATGATGCTGCCACGTCGTGCTATGATGCTGCCACGTCGTGATATGATGCTGCCACGTCGTGATATGATGCTGCCACGTCGTGATATGATGCTGCCACGTCGTGAAATGATGCTGCCACGTCGTAATCTGCAGCTGCCACGTCGTGATATGATGCTGCCACGTCATTGCACGTCATGCCACGTCGTGAAATGATGCTGCCACGTCATTCCACGTCATGCCACGTCGTGAAATGATGCTGCCACGTCGTGATATGATGCTGCCACGTCGTGATATGATGCTGCCACGTCGTGATATGATGCTGCCACGTCGTGAAATGATGCTGCCACGTCGTAATCTGATGCTGCCACGTCGTGATATGATGCTGCCACGTCATTGCACGTCATGCCACGTCGTGAAATGATGCTGCCACGTGATTCCACGTCATGCCACGTCGTGAAATGATGCTGCCACGTCGTGATATGAAGCTGCCACGTCGTGATATTTTGCTGCCACGTCATTCCACGTCATGCCACGTCGTGAAATGATGCTGCCACGTCATCCCACGTCATGCCACGTCGTGAAATGATGCTGCCACGTCGTGAAAAAGAGCTGCCACGTCGTAATATGATGCTGCCACGTCATTCCACGTCATGCCACGTCGTGATATGATGCTGCCACGTCGTGAAATGATGCTGCCACGTCGTAATCTGATGCTGCCACGTCGTGATATGATGCTGCCACGTCATTCCACGGCATGCCACGTCGTGAAATGATGCTGCCACGTCGTGATGTGATGCTGCCACGTCGTGATATGATGCTGCCACGTCGTGATATGATGCTGCCACGTCGTGATATGATGCTGCCACGTCGTGATATGATGCTGCCACGTCGTGAAATGATGCTGCCACGTCGTAATCTGATGCTGCCACGTCGTGATATGATGCTGCCACGTCATTGCACGTCATGCCACGTCGTGAAATGATGCTGCCACGTGATTCCACGTCATGCCACGTCGTGAAATGATGCTGCCACGTCGTGATATGAAGCTGCCACGTCGTGATATGATGCTGCCACGTCGTTAAATGATGCTGCCACGTCGTAATCTGATGCTGCCACGTCGTGATATGATGATGCCACGTCGTGAAGTAATGCTGCCACGTCGTGATATGATGCTGCCACGTCGTGATATGATGCTGCCACGTCGTGAAATGATGCTGCCACGTCGTAATCTGATGCTGCCACGTCGTGATATGATGCTGCCACGTCATTCCACGTCATGCCACGTCGTGAAATGATGCTGCCACGTCGTGATATGATGCTGCCACGTCGTGATATGATGCTGCCACGTCGTGACAAAGAGCTGCCACGTCGTAATATGATGCTGCCACGTCATTCCACGTCATGCCACGTCGTGAAATGATGCTGCCACGTCGTGATATGATGCTGCCACGACGTGATATGATGCTGCCACGTCGTGATATGATGCTGCCACGTCGTGAAATGATGCTGCCACGTCGTAATCTGATGCTGCCACGTCGTGATATGATGCTGCCACGTCATTGCACGTCATGCCACGTCGTGAAATGATGCTGCCACGTGATTCCACGTCATGCCACGTCGTGAAATGATGCTGCCACGTCGTGATATGAAGCTGCCACGTCGTGATATGATGCTGCCACGTCATTCCACGTCATGCCACGTCGTGAAATGATGCTCCCACGTCATTCCACGTCATGCCACGTCGTGAAATGATGCTGCCACGTCGTGATATGATGCTGCCACGTCGTGATATGATGCTGCCACGTCGTGACAAAGAGCTGCCACGTCGTAATATGATGCTGCCTCGTCATTCCACGTCATGCCACGTCGTGAAATGATGCTGCCACGTCGTGATATGATGCTGCCACGACGTGATATGATGCTGCCACGTCGTGATATGATGCTGCCACGTCGTGAAGTAATGCTGCCACGTCGTGATATGATGCTGCCACGTCGTGATATGATGCTGCCACGTCGTGAAATGATGCTGCCACGTCGTAATCTGATGCTGCCACGTCGTGATATGATGCTGCCACGTCATTGCACGTCATGCCACGTCGTAATATGATGCTGCCTCGTCATTCCACGTCATGCCACGTCGTGAAATGATGCTGCCACGTCGTGATATGATGCTGCCACGACGTGATATGATGCTGCCACGTCGTGATATGATGCTGCCACGTCGTGAAGTAATGCTGCCACGTCGTGATATGATGCTGCCACGTCGTGATATGATGCTGCCACGTCGTGAAATGATGCTGCCACGTCGTAATCTGATGCTGCCACGTCGTGATATGATGCTGCCACGTCATTCCACGTCATGCCACGTCGTGAAATGATGCTGCCACGTCGTGATATGATGCTGCCACGTCGTGATATGATGCTGCCACGTCGTGATATGATGCTGCCACGTCGTGATATGATGCTGCCACGTCGTGTTATGATGCTGCCACGTCGTGATATGATGCTGCCACGTCGTGAAATGATGCTGCCACGTCGTGAAATGATGCTGCCACGTCGTGATATGATGATGCCACGTCGTGAAGTGATGCTGCCACATCGTGAAATGATGCTGCCACGTCGTATTCTGATGCTGCCACGTCGTGATATGATGATGCCACGTCGTGAAATGATGCTGCCACGTCGTGAAATGATGCTGCCACGTCGTAATCTGATGCTGCCACGTCGTGATATGATGATGCCACGTCGTGAGATGATGCTGCCACGTCGTGATATGATGCTGCCACGTCGTGAAATGATGCTGCCACGTCATGAAAAAGAGCTGCCACGTCGTAATATGATGCTGCCACGTCATTCCACGTCATGCCACGTCGTGAAATGATGCTCCCACGTCATTCCACGTCATGCCACGTCGTGAAATAATGCTGCCACGTCGTGATATGATGCTGCCACGTCATTGCACGTCATGCCACGTCGTGAAATGATGCTGCCACGTCATTCCACGTCATGCCACGTCGTGAAATGATGCTGCCACGTCATCCCACGTCATGCCACGTCGTGAAATGATGCTGCCACGTCGTGAAAAAGAGCTGCCACGTCGTAATATGATGCTGCCACGTCATTCCACGTCATGCCACGTAGTGATATGATGCTGCCACGTCGTGCTATGATGCTGCCACGTCGTGATATGATGCTGCCACGTCGTGATATGATGCTGCCACGTCGTGATATGATGCTGCCACGTCGTGAAATGATGCTGCCACGTCGTAATCTGCAGCTGCCACGTCGTGATATGATGCTGCCACGTCATTGCACGTCATGCCACGTCGTGAAATGATGCTGCCACGTCATTCCACGTCATGCCACGTCGTGAAATGATGCTGCCACGTCGTGATATGATGCTGCCACGTCGTGATATGATGCTGCCACGTCGTGATATGATGCTGCCACGTCGTGAAATGATGCTGCCACGTCGTAATCTGATGCTGCCACGTCGTGATATGATGCTGCCACGTCATTGCACGTCATGCCACGTCGTGAAATGATGCTGCCACGTGATTCCACGTCATGCCACGTCGTGAAATGATGCTGCCACGTCGTGATATGAAGCTGCCACGTCGTGATATTTTGCTGCCACGTCATTCCACGTCATGCCACGTCGTGAAATGATGCTCCCACGTCATTCCACGTCATGCCAAGTCGTGAAATGATGCTGCCACGTCGTGATATGATGCTGCCACGTCGTGATATGATGCTGCCACGTCGTGAAATGATGCTGCCACGTCGTAATCTGATGCTGCCACGTCGTGATATGATGCTGCCACGTCGTAATCTGATGCTGCCACGTCGTGATATGATGATGCCACGTCGTGAAGTAATGCTGCCACGTCGTGATATGATGCTGCAACGTCGTAATATGATGCTGCCACGTCATTCCACGTCATGCCACGTCGTGAAATGATGCTGCCACGTCGTGATATGATGCTGCCACGTCGTGATATGATGCTGCCACGTCGTGATATGATGCTGCCACGTCGTGATATGATGCTGCCACGTCGTGTTATGATGCTGCTGTCAGGCGCGGACGCTTCTATACAATTCCCGTCAAAGCATTCCCCGATTAGTCGAAGCGAAACACTTGTTTCCCCTCCAATACCGATCGCCCGCCAGGCACAGTGCACGTCAGCACGTGCACTGACGCACTTCGAGCGCTTGGCGCACAGCCGGCGCACCTTCTTTCTCAAGTTTGTCATTCATTCTGTTTTTTGCTTTGGTGCTGAGAGGTGACTGCTTGTCGCTCTCCAGTTCTGTTATTAAAATAAAACAGTGTCAAGGTATTGGTGTTTAGCCAATTGTTGTTAAGTGAGAGGTGTGTGTTGTGCAACGGACCGTCGTTGCCTGCCGTGCCCTCACTAGTGTGTGTTTATTCACCGAGTCGCTTGACTCGATTCGGTGACTTGGGGGCCGAACGTTATTGGAAAAGCAAACCAACACTTCATCGATAAGTGTGGGTGCGCTGGACCTGTCGTGAAACTCGAACGAGCGGGAGCGAAATTCGATCAGAGTATCGATTTTCCCAAACGTGAGGGCGAAACGAGTGAGAGAACCGCTAAGAAAACCGGTTGCTACGGAGATTTTGGAAAGTAAGCGTATATTTGGGCGATAAAACGCGCAAATAGTGCCGAAATAGTCGAAAAATCGGAAAAAGGCGAAAAATATTGATTTTTCGGAGAAAAAACGGTAATAGAGTGTTCCGGCGGTGGAAAGTGTATTGCATCCGTGACATTAACGCGTCAGAAACAGGAAAAAAGGTGGAAAACCAGAATTCTTGCAGCGTGTATATCGGAAGTGACGAGAATCATGGAGATGGAGGATGACATTCTGGAGGAGTTGCGCCTATCGGAGGAAAGTGGAACGGAGAATGGAGCTGAAGAGGAGAGGAAAAAGGCAGAGGAGAAGCAGCAACAGGTTGAGGCCGAGGCTCAAGAGAGAAGGATGAGGAAGAAGAAAGAGGTAAAATGGCAAGAAAGAATGGAACAAACGATGACGAACCTCATGCCGTATTGCAAGGCCAGTAGAGACCAGATCAAAGCGCTGTGCAAGCCACTGCTAGAGGAGGTAGAAAAGGGAAATAGAGAGATAGAAAGGATGGAGAGGGTAGTCAAAAAGAAAGAAGATGAAAGAGAAACCATGGCGAGTATAGTAGAGGCGATGCAGCAGAAAGAGGAAGAGTTGCTAAGGGAAATGGAGAAAGGGCAACCAGAGCTAGAAATGGAACGCATTGCCAGCGAGCATAACTGTGAAACTCCAGAAGAGCTGAACGCTAGGCTGAAACTAGTATATGCACTAAAAAAGGAGCTCGAGAAGGCAGAATATGAAAAGAGTATTTTCCAGGAAGAGGCTCAGAGGGAGAGAGAGAGGAAGGCCGAGGAGAAGTTAGAGGTGATGAAGGGCAAAGCGCTCATTGCCAAGCTCGAGAAGGACAACAAGAGAATAATGAAGGAGCTGAAAGAGCTGAGACTCCATCAATTCGATAATCAGCTGGTCCGAGATGGTAGGGAAGGAATAAGGAGAAAAGAAGAAGAGAAGAATGGATTGCAGACTATGGAAGAGAAGTGGAGGCGAGCGAGTTATACAAGGCAGGAAGCGGCTCCAGAGCAGAATCGTAAGTATCAGAAAGAGGTGCCACGAGGCTACCATGAGCAGACACAGGAAATCACGGATGGGGAAGAGAGTGGAGAAGAGGAAAAGTTGGAGGAAGAGATAGTAAGAGAGGAATGGGAGGAGAGAGAGGAGAGGAAAATGGGGAGTAATCCGTGGGAGATGATGATCATGGCCCAGGTAGTACCGGAACCGACAGCTTTTTCGGGAGAAGAAGCAAAAGACAGTCTAGAAACGTTTGCGGAAGTATTTCACATGAAGTATGGAGCATTCGCCGCAAGACAACAACTCATTTTGCTCGAGTCAAAGTTTTTGAAAGGGAAAGCTCTGAAGGTATTCAAGGGAATTCCGAAGGAGGAAAAGAAGACGGTATCGAGAGCAATGGAGGCATTGGCGGGGAGACTGAGAGTGTCGAAGGAAGATGAATCGCGAAGAGCTAAAGCTAACTGGGAAAGATTGAGATTGCAAGAGGGCCAAAGTTACACTGACTTCTGTATGAAAGTTGATGAGGTGGCCAGAAAGGCGTTCGCGAGAGTAGGAAGGGCAGAGTTGTCATCAACCAAAATGACTAAGCTCCAGCTGGCGTTAGAAAAGAATGAGCAACTGGGCACTATAATTGAAGCGAGACTGCTGGACGAGCCAGAAGAACTACATTATGAGAAGGCTAAGTTAGTGCTGACGAGGTTGGAAATGAGAAGTGAGGAGAAAAAAAAGAAAAAGGAAAAGGAGGGAGAAAAGGTGAAGGAGAAAGGGAAGGGAGAAGAAAGGAAGGGAGAAGAAAAGAAGATAGAGCAGAAAGGAAGTAGTCAAACTAATGTCAGAACAGGGCAGAGCATGAATGTGAACCACGGGGGGCAGAGCCAACCGATGGGTCAGAATCAGGCCGGTAAAGAACGCAACAGTGATGATGTGAGGAATCAGAGAGGGGACAGATGTGAATTCTGTGGAAACTTTGGAGCCTATCATTTGGCCACGTGTCCGAACGTGAAATGCTACAAATGCAACCAAAAAGGACACACATCGCCAAGATGCCCAAACACGAACCAACCGCCGCAGTGGAGAAGGGAGGAACAGAGGAAAGGGGAAGAAGAGAAGACGGTCCAAGTGGTGGAGGAGAAAGGGAAAGGCGAGGAAGAGGTGAAGAAAGAACGAGAAAAGGAAAAAGAGAGAGCAAAAGAGGAGACGGGACCGAAGACGGTGGAAAAAGGAAGGATAGGAAGATCGGAGGTAGAGCTGCTGGTAGATAGTGGTTCGAGTATCTCAATACTTGCAAAAAACATCTGGAATAGACTGATAAGAGAAAATTCTACGGAATGGTTCAGAAATGTAGTGGTGGAGAGGTCCACAAAGAACCAAGTATACACTGCTAATGGACAGCCGATGCAACTCACGCAGGTGGTGAAGCTCAACACGGCCATGAGAAGCAGAACACGAGAAGTGGTCTATCACATCGCGGACATTCAAAGAGCTTCCATCATTCTGGGAACGAATGCGTTCAAGGACATGGGAGTAAAGATGAAATTCAGCGAAGAACCAAGAGAATTAAGACTGGTGAAGGATGTCCGACTGGTGCCGAGCGCATGGCGAGTGGTAGAAGGACAGGTCGAAGGTGTCATTGAAAGGGAGAAAGAGGAGGTGTTACTGAACCCAAAAGTAGATGAACTAGCAGAAGCGGTAGCGAGGATGAGCAAAGAGGGGAGAATAATGGTCCAGGTGGTAAACTTTGGAAAAGAACCCAAAGTACTCAAGAAAGGACAAGTGCTCGCGGTGGTAGAGTGGGAAGAGATGGTGGTGAGAGAATGGAAAGTGAACCTGGAAAAGATAGCGGAAGATAGGCTGAAACAGAAAGAAAGCGAACAGAAAGAATCGGGTGTGGACGAGCAAGAAGTATGTGCAGCAGTGGGTGAGAGAGAGAAAGGAGATAGATTGAAGGAGATGTGGGAGCAGCTGGAAAGGGAAGAGAAGGTCATGAACAAAGACATGAGAAGAGTGGTAGAGCAGTTCCAAGACGTCTTCGCAATCTCAGATCTGGAATTGACTCAAACGCAAGTGGCTGAATGCGAAATCGAGCTCGAGGAAGGAGCAAGAGCCATTAAGCAGAGGCCTAGACCGATACCACTTGCTGTTAAGCCGGAGATACAGAAGATGATAGGAAAGATGTTAGAGCAGAAAGTGATTCGAGTCAGTAAATCACCATGGGCGAGTCCGGTAGTGTTGGTTAAGAAGAAAGACGGAACTATACGAATGTGCATCGATTACCGAAAGGTGAACACCTTGGTCCGTAAGAATGCACACCCGTTACCACATATTGAGGCTACCCTCCAGTCACTGAAAGGGAAGAAAGTGTTCACGACCTTTGACTTGTTGGCGGGGTATTGGCAGATACCTCTGAGGGAAGAAAGCAAAGAAATCACTGCGTTCGCGCTAGGGTCGGAGCTGTTCGAGTGGAATGTGCTTCCATTCGGATTAGTGACCTCGCCAGCAGTATTTCAAGCCACAATGGAGAATGTACTTGGAGACTTGCTCGGGGAAAGTGCGCATGTCTATGTGGACGATCTGTTGATTGCCAGTGAGAACATGGAGGAGCACATACAGGACGTAGCTCAGGCATTGGCTAGAATAAGAGCGAGCGGGCTAAAGTTAAAAGCGACAAAATGTCACATTGCAAGATCAGAGGTGGAATACTTAGGACATAAGATATCGGGAGAAGGAGTGAAGACCGAGGAGGCGAAGGTAGAGAAAATGAGAAAGTTCGCAAGACCAGAAAACGGAAAAGAGCTGCATTCGTTCCTCGGCTTGGTAGGGTACTATCGGAAATTCATAATGAATTTCGCGAAGTTAGCAGCACCCCTGACACCGTTGACGTCGGAAAAAGTGGCATGGAAATGGGAGAGAGAACAGGAAGAGGCTTTTGTGAAGTTGGGAGAGGCCGTATGCAAAGCACCTGTGCTGGCACAACCGGATGTAGAAGCGGCGATCAGTGGGGAGAGACCGTTTCTCATTTTCACGGATGCTAGTCGGTTAGGAGTGGGAGCAGTATTGAGTCAGGAGGCTGAGGGGGGAGAGCAACATCCGATTGCTTTTGCCTCAAAGGCGCTGAGCCCAGCTGAGAAGAACTACCACATTACCGATCTGGAGGCGTTGGCAGTAATCTACGCACTTCGAAGATTCAAAACCATAGTGTATGGGGCGAAGATAATAGTGTACACAGACCATAAACCCCTGACGGCGCTGCTGAAAGGAACGCCACTGGCGGACAGGTTGCTAAGGTGGTCGTTAGAAATCCAGGACCATGATGTAAAGATTGTATACATTTCCGGCAAAGCAAATGTTGTAGCGGATGCGCTGAGCCGAGGCGGATGTGCGGTACAAGAGTTACAGGAGACGGGAGGATTAGCCGAGATGGAGAAGATCGTAAATGCTACAGAAGAGGAAGAGGACGTATTGGAGGTAGAAAGATGGCTGGAATGGTTGAAGGAAGAGGAAGAAGGATGGAGGGACGTAATTGAAAAGCTGGAACAGAGAGATGAGAGGGGAGTGGTGAAAGTAAAGGGGGTGAAAGGTGGAGTACAGGTAGAACACTATGGACTAGTAGGGAAATCCCTCCGAAACACGGAAAATGAAGGAGTCAGTAGAAGGGTAGTACCAGAACGAGCACGGCCGAAAATCCTCAGGGAGATGCATGAGGGAAGGTTGGCAGGACACTTTGGTGTGGAAAAGATGCTAAGGCACCTGCAGAAGAAGTTTTTCTGGCCAAGGATGAGATTGTCGGTGGAAAAGTGGGTGAAAGGCTGTAGTAAGTGCCTATGCGCAAACGATCAGCCGAAACTCACGGCCCCATTAAAACCATACGAAACGTCTTATCCGTTGGAGGTGGTAGCGGCGGACCTCATAGATATGGGACTGTCGCTACAAGGGAATAGATATCTCCTAACAATCTTAGACTTATTCACCAAATTCGGAGCCGCGGTCCCAATACCGGACAAAAAGGCGGAAACGGTGGTGAAGGTGTTCCTAGAGAGATGGGTGTTAGGAGAAGGAAGAGCGCCAGACACACTGTTGACCGATCAGGGTACTGAGTTCGTCAATACTGCATGCGAAGAGATGGCAAAGATGCTGAAAATAAAGCACATTACCACAAAGGGTTATCACAGCAGAGCCAACGGGGCTGTTGAAAGGTTTAACAAAACCGTCGTGCATATAATGAAGAAGAAGGCGATGGCGGCGGTAGAGTGGGATCAAGTGGTGCCGTACGCAGTATATGCGTATAATGCCAGCTCACATGACACGACGGGAGAAACACCATTCTTTCTAATGACTGGAAGGGACCCAAAAGGCCCACTGGAAATGGAGGGAGAGGACGGCGTAGCTGGGATATGTTACGCCGATTCTGAGGAATACAAGGTGCTCATGGTGAGAGAACTTCTGGAGGCTCACAGGCGAGTGAAGGCTCATGCGAGGCAGGAACAGGAGAAGTACAAGAGGCTGTTTGACTCCAAGCATAACACCTCATCGAGACGATTCCCGGAACCTGGCTGCAGAGTGTTGGTGGAGATTCCCTCGGAAAGAATGGGAGTACGGTGCCCCAAAATGACCAACAAATGGCGAGGGCCATATCGGGTGTTGAGTTGCACGGACAACTCAGCTACGGTGTCCGCGGTCATGGGGAGGAAGGAGGAAGTGTTGGTGGTGCCATTTGACCACCTCCGGATAGTACCACCGGAGGTGAGCAATGAGCCTATCATCACGGTGAAGAAGAGAAGAGGAAAAAAAGGGGAGATGGAGAACGGAAAAGGGATAAGGGAAGGAGAGATGGAAGGCAGGCAAGATCGGAGAGAGGAAGAAGAGGTGTGTCTGGTGTGGGAAGAAGAGGAGGATTGGGAGCAGCAAATGTTGAGGGCGGAGCAAGAATGTGAAAGAGAGAGCGCACAGAAGAGAAAAGTCTGCCAGGACGAAAACATGATGTTTTTCAGAAAACCGGCTTTCTTCTGTAAGTGCCCGAAGCCATGCATCTTCGTGGTACCAGGAACGACGGGACCGGGCAAGGCCTCAACCACGGCGCCTCGTCAACTGGTGGTGATGCACCAATGGCTCCAACACAATCCGGAGCTTAAGCATCACCCGGCGGAGCTCATGGTGCTCAGTAAAGGAGTGGTGCCGTTCCAAAGCACAGATGTGCCGGTGGCGGTCCTGAGGGACCTCGCGAGGTGCACCACTATTGTGCCCACACTCAGACACGACAGTTGGCTCAGCGGAGAATTCACCGCATACCGCTCCTCGCTGATGCTGGAGTTCGGACGACAAGGTCCAGAACGATCGGTGATCATTGTGTCGCCATCGGCCACGGCAAATGGACTGGTCGGGCACCGAACGGTGACCTTGAAGAAAGGGAAGGAAGAGGAGATGCTGAGGCAAATACCGTGGACCCAGGAGCAGGTCGGAAGTGCAGTGTGGATACTCAATCCGAAGGATTGCAACGAGACGGCGGACGAGTACAATCTGTGGATGAGCCTCGTGCCTGAAGAAGTCCAGGTGTGGGTATTCCCCACCCCGGACGCGGAGGTGGATGCCAGATTCCTCGGCGATGGTGCTGCCAAACTGCAGTCTATTCTGCGAGTGAAGACCAGAGAAGGAGACGAGAGCGAGCCGACCGGATGGACGTTGGTGTGCCCGAACGAACCGGTGCCGAGCAGCGGCTTCATTCAGTTAGGCCTTTTGGCTTATCGAAAGTGGGCCTTCGAGCAGTACTGGCTGGCTCTGAAAGAGATCATTCTCGTGCGAAACCAAAAGTTCCCGCCGGGAGTCCACATCATCAAAACAACCACAACGACGGGAGTGACGACGAGAGGCACGGAACGCACCGAGAGGACCACGAATGTCGATTCGGAAAAGGAGGATGGTGAATGCGATGGAGGAGAAGAAGGAGCTCAGCGACCGACAGCAAGGCTGCCAACCGAGGGACAGCAGCCACGCCGAAGCTTCGTCACTGGAGGCCGCGGAGCACGAGGGGGAGGACGAGATGGAGCACGAGGAGGATGGGGATCGAAGCGCCCCCGCACAGACTAGCAGCATTAGCTGCATGGATACTAACTTTGTTTTGTTCAGTGCTCACCCCAGTTCAGTAGTCTTGGTTTGAGTTGATCACCCCATTCGTTGCAAAGTGTTTTACTAAGCATGTAAGAGAAAAAGGAAGCACTCAGAGGAGAGAAGAGCAGGGGCATCGGTGGAGGCCGGCTTGAAAAGGATGGGGATGTCAGGCGCGGACGCTTCTATACAATTCCCGTCAAAGCATTCCCCGATTAGTCGAAGCGAAACACTTGTTTCCCCTCCAATACCGATCGCCCGCCAGGCACAGTGCACGTCAGCACGTGCACTGACGCACTTCGAGCGCTTGGCGCACAGCCGGCGCACCTTCTTTCTCAAGTTTGTCATTCATTCTGTTTTTTGCTTTGGTGCTGAGAGGTGACTGCTTGTCGCTCTCCAGTTCTGTTATTAAAATAAAACAGTGTCAAGGTATTGGTGTTTAGCCAATTGTTGTTAAGTGAGAGGTGTGTGTTGTGCAACGGACCGTCGTTGCCTGCCGTGCCCTCACTAGTGTGTGTTTATTCACCGAGTCGCTTGACTCGATTCGGTGACTCTGCCACGTCGTGATATGATGCTGCCACGTCGTGAAATGATGCTGCCACGTCGTGATATGATGATGCCACGTCGTGAAGTGATGCTGCCAGGTCATAAAATGATGCTGCCACGTCGTAATCTGATGCTGCCACGTCATTCCACGTCATGCCACGTCGTGAAATGATGCTGCCACGTCATTGCACGTCATGCCACGTCGTGAAATGATGCTGCCACGTCATTCCACGTCATGCCACGTCGTGAAATGATGCTGCCACGTCGTGATTTGATGCTGCCACGTCGTGAAAAAGAGCTGCCACGTCGTAATATGATGCTGCCACGTCATTGCACGTCATGCCACGTCGTGAAATGATGCTGCCACGTCATTCCACGTCATGCCACGTCGTGATATGATGCTGCCACGTCGTGATATGATGCTGCCACGTCGTGAAAAAGAGCTGCCACGTCGTAATATGATGCTGCCACGTCATTCCACGTCATGCCACGTCGTGAAATGATGCTGCCACGTCGTGATATGATGCTGCCACGACGTGATATGATGCTGCCACGTCGTGATATGATGCTGCCACGTCGTTAAATGATGCTGCCACGTCGTAATCTGATGCTGCCACGTCGTGATATGATGATGCCACGTCGTGAAGTAATGCTGCCACGTCGTGATATGATGCTGCCACGTCGTGATATGATGCTGCCACGTCGTGAAATGATGCTGCCACGTCGTAATCTGATGCTGCCACGTCGTGATATGATGCTGCCACGTCATTCCACGTCATGCCACGTCGTGAAATGATGCTGCCACGTCGTGATGTGATGATGCCACGTCGTGAAGTAATGCTGCCACGTCGTGATATGATGCTGCCACGTCGTGATATGATGCTGCCACGTCGTGAAATGATGCTGCCACGTCGTAATCTGATGCTGCCACGTCGTGATATGATGCTGCCACGTCATTGCACGTCATGCCACGTCGTGAAATGATGCTGCCACGTGATTCCACGTCATGCCACGTCGTGAAATGATGCTGCCACGTCATTTCACGTCATGCCACGTCGTGAAATGATGCTGCCACGTCATTCCACGTCATGCCACGTCGTGAAATGATGCTGCCACGTCGTGATATGATGCTGCCACGTCGTGAAAAAGAGCTGCCACGTCGTAATATGATGCTGCCACGTCATTCCACGTCATGCCACGTAGTGATATGATGCTGCCACGTCGTGTTATGATGCTGCCACGTCGTGATATGATGCTGCCACGTCGTGATATGATGCTGCCACGTCGTGATATGATGCTGCCACGTCGTGAAATGATGCTGCCACGTCGTAATCTGCAGCTGCCACGTCGTGATATGATGCTGCCACGTCATTGCACGTCATGCCACGTCGTGAAATGATGCTGCCACGTCATTCCACGTCATGCCACGTCGTGAAATGATGCTGCCACGTCGTGATATGATGCTGCCACGTCGTGATATGATGCTGCCACGTCGTGATATGATGCTGCCACGTCGTGAAATGATGCTGCCACGTCGTAATCTGATGCTGCCACGTCGTGATATGATGCTGCCACGTCATTGCACGTCATGCCACGTCGTGAAATGATGCTGCCACGTGATTCCACGTCATGCCACGTCGTGAAATGATGCTGCCACGTCGTGATATGAAGCTGCCACGTCGTGATATTTTGCTGCCACGTCATTCCACGTCATGCCACGTCGTGAAATGATGCTCCCACGTCATTCCACGTCATGCCAAGTCGTGAAATGATGCTGCCACGTCGTGATATGATGCTGCCACGTCGTATTCTGATGCTGCCACGTCGTGATATGATGATGCCACGTCGTGAAATGATGCTGCCACGTCGTGAAATGATGCTGCCACGTCGTAATCTGATGCTGCCACGTCGTGATGTGATGATGCCACGTCGTGAGATGATGCTGCCACGTCGTGATATGATGCTGCCACGTCGTGAAATGATGCTGCCACGTCATGAAAAAGAGCTGCCACGTCGTAATATGATGCTGCCACGTCATTCCACGTCATGCCACGTCGTGAAATGATGCTCCCACGTCATTCCACGTCATGCCACGTCGTGAAATAATGCTGCCACGTCGTGATATGATGCTGCCACGTCATTGCACGTCATGCCACGTCGTGAAATGATGCTGCCACGTCATTCCACGTCATGCCACGTCGTGAAATGATGCTGCCACGTCATCCCACGTCATGCCACGTCGTGAAATGATGCTGCCACGTCGTGAAAAAGAGCTGCCACGTCGTAATATGATGCTGCCACGTCATTCCACGTCATGCCACGTAGTGATATGATGCTGCCACGTCGTGCTATGATGCTGCCACGTCGTGATATGATGCTGCCACGTCGTGATATGATGCTGCCACGTCGTGAAATGATGCTGCCACGTCATTCCACGTCATGCCACGTCGTGAAATGATGCTGCCACGTCGTGATATGATGCTGCCACGTCGTGATATGATGCTGCCACGTCGTGATATGATGCTGCCACGTCGTGAAATGATGCTGCCACGTCGTAATCTGATGCTGCCACGTCGTGATATGATGCTGCCACGTCATTGCACGTCATGCCACGTCGTGAAATGATGCTGCCACGTGATTACACGTCATGCCACGTCGTGAAATGATGCTGCCACGTCGTGATATGAAGCTGCCACGTCGTGATATTTTGCTGCCACGTCATTCCACGTCATGCCACGTCGTGAAATGATGCTCCCACGTCATTCCACGTCATGCCAAGTCGTGAAATGATGCTGCCACGTCGTGATATGATGCTGCCACGTCGTGATATGATGCTGCCACGTCGTGAAATGATGCTGCCACGTCGTAATCTGATGCTGCCACGTCGTGATATGATGCTGCCACGTCATTCCACGTCATGCCACGTCGTGAAATGATGCTGCCACGTCATTCCACGTCATGCCACGTCGTGAAATGATGCTGCCACGTCATCCCACGTCATGCCACGTCGTGAAATGATGCTGCCACGTCGTGAAAAAGAGCTGCCACGTCGTAATATGATGCTGCCACGTCATTCCACGTCATGCCACGTAGTGATATGATGCTGCCACGTCGTGCTATGATGCTGCCACGTCGTGATATGATGCTGCCACGTCGTGATATGATGCTGCCACGTCGTGATATGATGCTGCCACGTCGTGAAATGATGCTGCCACGTTGTAATCTGCAGCTGCCACGTCGTGATATGATGCTGCCACGTCATTGCACGTCATGCCACGTCGTGAAATGATGCTGCCACGTCATTCCACGTCATGCCACGTCGTGAAATGATGCTGCCACGTCGTGATATGATGCTGCCACGTCGTGATATGATGCTGCCACGTCGTGATATGATGCTGCCACGTCGTGAAATGATGCTGCCACGTCGTAATCTGATGCTGCCACGTCGTGATATGATGCTGCCACGTCATTGCACGTCATGCCACGTCGTGAAATGATGCTGCCACGTGATTACACGTCATGCCACGTCGTGAAATGATGCTGCCACGTCGTGATATGAAGCTGCCACGTCGTGATATTTTGCTGCCACGTCATTCCACGTCATGCCACGTCGTGAAATGATGCTCCCACGTCATTCCACGTCATGCCAAGTCGTGAAATGATGCTGCCACGTCGTGATATGATGCTGCCACGTCGTGATATGATGCTGCCACGTCGTGAAATGATGCTGCCACGTCGTAATCTGATGCTGCCACGTCGTGATATGATGCTGCCACGTCATTCCACGTCATGCCACGTCGTGAAATGATGCTGCCACGTCGTGATGTGATGCTGCCACGTCGTGATATGATGCTGCCACGTCGTGATATGATGCTGCCACGTCGTGATATGATGCTGCCACGTCGTGTTATGATGCTGCCACGTCGTGATATGATGCTGCCACGTCGTGAAATGATGCTGCCACGTCGTAATCTGATGCTGCCACGTCGTGATATGATGCTGCCACGTCATTGCACGTCATGCCACGTCGTGAAATGATGCTGCCACGTCATTCCACGTCATGCCACGTCGTGAAATAATGCTGCCACGTCGTGATGTGATGCTGCCACGTCGTGATATGATGCTGCCACGTCGTAATATGATGCTGCCACGTCGTGATATGATGCTGCCACGTCGTGATATGATGCTGCCACGTCGTGAAATGATGCTGCCACGTCGTAATCTGATGCTGCCACGTCGTGATATGATGCTGCCACGTCATTCCACGTCATGCCACGTCGTGAAATGATGCTGCCACGTCGTGATGTGATGCTGCCACGTCGTGATATGATGCTGCCACGTCGTGATATGATGCTGCCACGTCGTGATATGATGCTGCCACGTCGTGATATGATGCTGCCACGTCGTGAAATGATGCTGCCACGTCGTAATCTGATGCTGCCACGTCGTGATATGATGCTGCCACGTCATTGCACGTCATGCCACGTCGTGAAATGATGCTGCCACGTGATTCCACGTCATGCCACGTCGTGAAATGATGCTGCCACGTCGTGATATGAAGCTGCCACGTCGTGATATGATGCTGCCACGTCGTTAAATGATGCTGCCACGTCGTGATATGAAGCTGCCACGTCGTGATATGATGATGCCACGTCGTGATATGATGCTGCCACGTCGTGAAATGATGCTGCCACGTCGTGAAAAAGAGCTGCCACGTCGTAATATGATGCTGCCACGTCATTCCACGTCATGCCACGTAGTGATATGATGCTGCCACGTCGTGCTATGATGCTGCCACGTCGTGATATGATGCTGCCACGTCGTGATATGATGCTGCCACGTCGTGATATGATGCTGCCACGTCGTGAAATGATGCTGCCACGTCGTAATCTGCAGCTGCCACGTCGTGATATGATGCTGCCACGTCATTGCACGTCATGCCACGTCGTGAAATGATGCTGCCACGTCATTCCACGTCATGCCACGTCGTGAAATGATGCTGCCACGTCGTGATATGATGCTGCCACGTCGTGATATGATGCTGCCACGTCGTGATATGATGCTGCCACGTCGTGAAATGATGCTGCCACGTCGTAATCTGATGCTGCCACGTCGTGATATGATGCTGCCACGTCATTGCACGTCATGCCACGTCGTGAAATGATGCTGCCACGTGATTCCACGTCATGCCACGTCGTGAAATGATGCTGCCACGTCGTGATATGAAGCTGCCACGTCGTGATATTTTGCTGCCACGTCATTCCACGTCATGCCACGTCGTGAAATGATGCTCCCACGTCATTCCACGTCATGCCAAGTCGTGAAATGATGCTGCCACGTCGTGATATGATGCTGCCACGTCGTATTCTGATGCTGCCACGTCGTGATATGATGATGCCACGTCGTGAAATGATGCTGCCACGTCGTGAAATGATGCTGCCACGTCGTAATCTGATGCTGCCACGTCGTGATATGATGATGCCACGTCGTGAGATGATGCTGCCACGTCGTGATATGATGCTGCCACGTCGTGAAATGATGCTGCCACGTCATGAAAAAGAGCTGCCACGTCGTGAAATGATGCTCCCACGTCATTCCACGTCATGCCAAGTCGTGATATGATGCTGCCACGTCGTGATATGATGCTGCCACGTCGTGATATGATGCTGCCACGTCGTGAAATGATGCTGCCACGTCGTAATCTGATGCTGCCACGTCGTGATATGATGCTGCCACGTCATTCCACGTCATGCCACGTCGTGAAATGATGCTGCCACGTCGTGATGTGATGCTGCCACGTCGTGATATGATGCTGCCACGTCGTGATATGATGCTGCCACGTCGTGATGTGATGCTGCCACGTCGTGATATGATGCTGCCACGTCGTGAAATGATGCTGCCACGTCGTAATCTGATGCTGCCACGTCGTGATATGATGCTGCCACGTCATTCCACGTCATGCCACGTCGTGAAATGATGCTGCCACGTCGTGATATGATGCTGCCACGTCGTAATCTGATGCTGCCACGTCGTGATATGATGCTACCACGTCATTCCACGTCATGCCACGTCGTGAAATGATGCTGCCACGTCGTGATATGATGCTGCCACGTCGTGATATGATGCTGCCACGTCGTGATATGATGCTGCCACGTCGTGATATGATGCTGCCACGTCGTGTTATGATGCTGCCACGTCGTGATATGATGCTGCCACGTCGTGAAATGATGCTGCCACGTCGTGAAATGATGCTGCCACGTCGTGATATGATGATGCCACGTCGTGAAGTGATGCTGCCACGTCGTGAAATGATGCTGCCACGTCGTAATCTGATGCTGCCACGTCGTGATATGATGATGCCACGTCGTGAAAAGATGCTGCCACGTCGTGAAATGATGCTGCCACGTCGTAATCTGATGCTGCCACGTCGTGATATGATGATGCCACGTCGTGAGATGATGCTGCCACGTCGTGATATGATGCTGCCACGTCGTGAAATGATGCTGCCACGTCATGAAAAAGAGCTGCCACGTCGTAATATGATGCTGCCACGTCATTCCACGTCATGCCACGTCGTGAAATGATGCTCCCACGTCATTCCACGTCATGCCACGTCGTGAAATAATGCTGCCACGTCGTGATATGATGCTGCCACGTCATTGCACGTCATGCCACGTCGTGAAATGATGCTGCCACGTCATTCCACGTCATGCCACGTCGTGAAATGATGCTGCCACGTCATCCCACGTCATGCCACGTCGTGAAATGATGCTGCCACGTCGTGAAAAAGAGCTGCCACGTCGTAATATGATGCTGCCACGTCATTCCACGTCATGCCACGTAGTGATATGATGCTGCCACGTCGTGCTATGATGCTGCCACGTCGTGATATGATGCTGCCACGTCGTGAAATGATGCTGCCACGTCGTGATATGATGCTGCCACGTCGTGAAATGATGCTGCCACGTCGTAATCTGCAGCTGCCACGTCGTGATATGATGCTGCCACGTCATTGCACGTCATGCCACGTCGTGAAATGATGCTGCCACGTCATTCCACGTCATGCCACGTCGTGAAATGATGCTGCCACGTCGTGATATGATGCTGCCACGTCGTGATATAATGCTGCCACGTCGTGATATGATGCTGCCACGTCGTGAAATGATGCTGCCACGTCGTAATCTGATGCTGCCACGTCGTGATATGATGCTGCCACGTCATTGCACGTCATGCCACGTCGTGAAATGATGCTGCCACGTGATTCCACGTCATGCCACGTCGTGAAATGATGCTGCCACGTCGTGATATGAAGCTGCCACGTCGTGATATTTTGCTGCCACGTCATTCCACGTCATGCCACGTCGTGAAAAGATGCTCCCACGTCATTCCACGTCATGCCAAGTCGTGAAATGATGCTGCCACGTCGTGATATGATGCTGCCACGTCGTATTCTGATGCTGCCACGTCGTGATATGATGATGCCACGTCGTGAAATGATGCTGCCACGTCGTGAAATGATGCTGCCACGTCGTAATCTGATGCTGCCACGTCGTGATATGATGATGCCACGTCGTGAGATGATGCTGCCACGTCGTGATATGATGCTGCCACGTCGTGAAATGATGCTGCCACGTCATGAAAAAGAGCTGCCACGTCGTGAAATGATGCTCCCACGTCATTCCACGTCATGCCAAGTCGTGATATGATGCTGCCACGTCGTGATATGATGCTGCCACGTCGTGATATGATGCTGCCACGTCGTGAAATGATGCTGCCACGTCGTAATCTGATGCTGCCACGTCGTGATATGATGCTGCCACGTCATTGCACGTCATGCCACGTCGTGAAATGATGCTGCCACGTCATTCCACGTCATGCCACGTCGTGAAATAATGCTGCCACGTCGTGATGTGATGCTGCCACGTCGTGATATGATGCTGCCACGTCGTGATATGATGCTGCCACGTCGTGATATGATGCTGCCACGTCGTGATATGATGCTGCCACGTCGTGATATGATGCTGCCACGTCATTGCACGTCATGCCACGTCGTGAAATGATGCTGCCACGTCATTCCACGTCATGCCACGTCGTGAAATGATGCTGCCACGTCATCCCACGTCATGCCACGTCGTGAAATGATGCTGCCACGTCGTGAAAAAGAGCTGCCACGTCGTAATATGATGCTGCCACGTCATTCCACGTCATGCCACGTAGTGATATGATGCTGCCACGTCGTGCTATGATGCTGCCACGTCGTGATATGATGCTGCCACGTCGTGATATGATGCTGCCACGTCGTGATATGATGCTGCCACGTCGTGAAATGATGCTGCCACGTCGTAATCTGCAGCTGCCACGTCGTGATATGATGCTGCCACGTCATTGCACGTCATGCCACGTCGTGAAATGATGCTGCCACGTCATTCCACGTCATGCCACGTCGTGAAATGATGCTGCCACGTCGTGATATGATGCTGCCACGTCGTGATATGATGCTGCCACGTCGTGATATGATGCTGCCACGTCGTGAAATGATGCTGCCACGTCGTGATATGATGCTGCCACGTCATTGCACGTCATGCCACGTCGTGAAATGATGCTGCCACGTGATTCCACGTCATGCCACGTCGTGAAATGATGCTGCCACGTCGTGATATGAAGCTGCCACGTCGTGATATTTTGCTGCCACGTCATTCCACGTCATGCCACGTCGTGAAATGATGCTCCCACGTCATTTCACGTCATGCCAAGTCGTGAAATGATGCTGCCACGTCGTGATATGATGCTGCCACGTCGTGATATGATGCTGCCACGTCGTGAAATGATGCTGCCACGTCGTAATCTGATGCTGCCACGTCGTGATATGATGCTGCCACGTCATTCCACGTCATGCCACGTCGTGAAATGATGCTGCCACGTCGTGATGTGATGCTGCCACGTCGTGATATGATGCTGCCACGTCGTGATATGATGCTGCCACGTCGTGATATGATGCTGCCACGTCGTGTTATGATGCTGCCACGTCGTGATATGATGCTGCCACGTCGTGAAATGATGCTGCCACGTCGTAATCTGATGCTGCCACGTCGTGATATGATGCTGCCACGTCATTGCACGTCATGCCACGTCGTGAAATGATGCTGCCACGTCATTCCACGTCATGCCACGTCGTGAAATAATGCTGCCACGTCGTGATATGATGCTGCCACGTCGTGATATGATGCTGCCACGTCGTGATATGATGCTGCCACGTCGTGATATGATGCTGCCACGTCGTGATATGATGCTGCCACGTCGTGATATGATGCTGCCACGTCGTGATATGATGCTGCCACGTCGTGAAATGATGCTGCCACGTCGTAATCTGATGCTGCCACGTCGTGATATGATGCTGCCACGTCATTCCACGTCATGCCACGTCGTGAAATGATGCTGCCACGTCGTGATGTGATGCTGCCACGTCGTGATATGATGCTGCCACGTCGTGATATGATGCTGCCACGTCGTGATATGATGCTGCCACGTCGTGTTATGATGCTGCCACGTCGTAATCTGATGCTGCCACGTCGTGATATGATGCTGCCACGTCATCCCACGTCATGCCACGTCGTGAAATGATGCTGCCACGTCGTGATATGATGCTGCCACGTCGTAATCTGATGCTGCCACGTCGTGATATGATGCTGCCACGTCATTCCACGTCATGCCACGTCGTGAAATGATGCTGCCACGTCGTGATATGATGCTGCCACGTCGTGATATGATGCTGCCACGTCGTGATATGATGCTGCCACGTCGTGATATGATGCTGCCACGTCGTGTTATGATGCTGCCACGTCGTGATATGATGCTGCCACGTCGTGAAATGATGCTGCCACGTCGTGAAATGATGCTGCCACGTCGTGATATGATGATGCCACGTCGTGAAGTGATGCTGCCACGTCGTGAAATGATGCTGCCACGTCGTATTCTGATGCTGCCACGTCGTGATATGATGATGCCACGTCGTGAAATGATGCTGCCACGTCGTGAAATGATGCTGCCACGTCGTAATCTGATGCTGCCACGTCGTGATATGATGATGCCACGTCGTGAGATGATGCTGCCACGTCGTGATATGATGCTGCCACGTCGTGAAATGATGCTGCCACGTCATGAAAAAGAGCTGCCACGTCGTAATTTGATGCTGCCACGTCATTCCACGTCATGCCACGTCGTGAAATGATGCTCCCACGTCATTCCACGTCATGCCACGTCGTGAAATAATGCTGCCACGTCGTGATATGATGCTGCCACGTCATTGCACGTCATGCCACGTCGTGAAATGATGCTGCCACGTCGTGAAAAAGAGCTGCCACGTCGTAATATGATGCTGCCACGTCATTCCACGTCATGCCACGTAGTGATATGATGCTGCCACGTCGTGCTATGATGCTGCCACGTCGTGATATGATGCTGCCACGTCGTGATATGATGCTGCCACGTCGTGATATGATGCTGCCACGTCGTGAAATGATGCTGCCACGTCGTAATCTGCAGCTGCCACGTCGTGATATGATGCTGCCACGTCATTGCACGTCATGCCACGTCGTGAAATGATGCTGCCACGTCATTCCACGTCATGCCACGTCGTGAAATGATGCTGCCACGTCGTGATATGATGCTGCCACGTCGTGATATGATGCTGCCACGTCGTGATATGATGCTGCCACGTCGTGAAATGATGCTGCCACGTCGTAATCTGATGCTGCCACGTCGTGATATGATGCTGCCACGTCATTGCACGTCATGCCACGTCGTGAAATGATGCTGCCACGTGATTCCACGTCATGCCACGTCGTGAAATGATGCTGCCACGTCGTGATATGAAGCTGCCACGTCGTGATATTTTGCTGCCACGTCATTCCACGTCATGCCACGTCGTGAAATGATGCTCCCACGTCATTCCACGTCATGCCAAGTCGTGAAATGATGCTGCCACGTCGTGATATGATGCTGCCACGTCGTGATATGATGCTGCCACGTCGTGAAATGATGCTGCCACGTCGTAATCTGCAGCTGCCACGTCGTGATATGATGCTGCCACGTCATTCCACGTCATGCCACGTCGTGAAATGATGCTGCCACGTCGTGATGTGATGCTGCCACGTCGTGATATGATGCTGCCACGTCGTGATATGATGCTGCCACGTCGTGATATGATGCTGCCACGTCGTATTCTGATGCTGCCACGTCGTGATATGATGATGCCACGTCGTGAAATGATGCTGCCACGTCGTGAAATGATGCTGCCACGTCGTAATCTGATGCTGCCACGTCGTGATATGATGATGCCACGTCGTGAGATGATGCTGCCACGTCGTGATATGATGCTGCCACGTCGTGAAATGATGCTGCCACGTCATGAAAAAGAGCTGCCACGTCGTAATATGATGCTGCCACGTCATTCCACGTCATGCCACGTCGTGAAATGATGCTCCCACGTCATTCCACGTCATGCCACGTCGTGAAATAATGCTGCCACGTCGTGATATGATGCTGCCACGTCATTGCACGTCATGCCACGTCGTGAAATGATGCTGCCACGTCATTCCACGTCATGCCACGTCGTGAAATGATGCTGCCACGTCATCCCACGTCATGCCACGTCGTGAAATGATGCTGCCACGTCGTGAAAAAGAGCTGCCACGTCGTAATATGATGCTGCCACGTCATTCCACGTCATGCCACGTAGTGATATGATGCTGCCACGTCGTGCTATGATGCTGCCACGTCGTGATATGATGCTGCCACGTCGTGATATGATGCTGCCACGTCGTGATATGATGCTGCCACGTCGTGAAATGATGCTGCCACGTTGTAATCTGCAGCTGCCACGTCGTGATATGATGCTGCCACGTCATTGCACGTCATGCCACGTCGTGAAATGATGCTGCCACGTCATTCCACGTCATGCCACGTCGTGAAATGATGCTGCCACGTCGTGATATGATGCTGCCACGTCGTGATATGATGCTGCCACGTCGTGATATGTTGCTGCCACGTCGTGAAATGATGCTGCCACGTCGTAATCTGATGCTGCCACGTCGTGATATGATGCTGCCACGTCATTGCACGTCATGCCACGTCGTGAAATGATGCTGCCACGTGATTCCACGTCATGCCACGTCGTGAAATGATGCTGCCACGTCGTGATATGAAGCTGCCACGTCGTGATATTTTGCTGCCACGTCATTCCACGTCATGCCACGTCGTGAAATGATGCTCCCACGTCATTCCACGTCATGCCAAGTCGTGAAATGATGCTGCCACGTCGTGATATGATGCTGCCACGTCGTGATATGATGCTGCCACGTCGTGAAATGATGCTGCCACGTCGTAATCTGATGCTGCCACGTCGTGATATGATGCTGCCACGTCATTCCACGTCATGCCACGTCGTGAAATGATGCTGCCACGTCGTGATGTGATGCTGCCACGTCGTGATATGATGCTGCCACGTCGTGATATGATGCTGCCACGTCGTGATATGATGCTGCCACGTCGTGTTATGATGCTGCCACGTCGTGATATGATGCTGCCACGTCGTGAAATGATGCTGCCACGTCGTAATCTGATGCTGCCACGTCGTGATATGATGCTGCCACGTCATTGCACGTCATGCCACGTCGTGAAATGATGCTGCCACGTCATTCCACGTCATGCCACGTCGTGAAATAATGCTGCCACGTCGTGATGTGATGCTGCCACGTCGTGATATGATGCTGCCACGTCGTAATATGATGCTGCCACGTCGTGATATGATGCTGCCACGTCGTGATATGATGCTGCCACGTCGTGAAATGATGCTGCCACGTCGTAATCTGATGCTGCCACGTCGTGATATGATGCTGCCACGTCATTCCACGTCATGCCACGTCGTGAAATGATGCTGCCACGTCGTGATGTGATGCTGCCACGTCGTGATATGATGCTGCCACGTCGTGATATGATGCTGCCACGTCGTGATATGATGCTGCCACGTCGTGATATGATGCTGCCACGTCGTGAAATGATGCTGCCACGTCGTAATCTGATGCTGCCACGTCGTGATATGATGCTGCCACGTCATTGCACGTCATGCCACGTCGTGAAATGATGCTGCCACGTGATTCCACGTCATGCCACGTCGTGAAATGATGCTGCCACGTCGTGATATGAAGCTGCCACGTCGTGATATGATGCTGCCACGTCGTTAAATGATGCTGCCACGTCGTGATATGAAGCTGCCACGTCGTGATATGATGCTGCCACGTCATTCCACGTCATGCCACGTCGTGAAATGATGCTCCCACGTCATTCCACGTCATGCCACGTCGTGAAATGATGCTGCCACGTCGTGATATGATGCTGCCACGTCGTGATATGATGCTGCCCCGTCGTGACAAAGAGCTGCCACGTCGTAATATGATGCTGCCTCGTCATTCCACGTCATGCCACGTCGTGAAATGATGCTGCCACGTCGTGATATGATGCTGCCACGACGTGATATGATGCTGCCACGTCGTGATATGATGCTGCCACGTCGTGAAGTAATGCTGCCACGTCGTGATATGATGCTGCCACGTCGTGATATGATGCTGCCACGTCGTGAAGTGATGCTGCCACGTCGTGAAATGATGCTGCCACGTCGTATTCTGATGCTGCCACGTCGTGATATGATGATGCCACGTCGTGAAATGATGCTGCCACGTCGTGAAATGATGCTGCCACGTCGTAATCTGATGCTGCCACGTCGTGATATGATGCTGCCACGTCGTGAAATGATGCTGCCACGTCATGAAAAAGAGCTGCCACGTCGTAATATGATGCTGCCACGTCATTCCACGTCATGCCACGTCGTGAAATGATGCTCCCACGTCATTCCACGTCATGCCACGTCGTGAAATAATGCTGCCACGTCGTGATATGATGCTGCCACGTCATTGCACGTCATGCCACGTCGTGAAATGATGCTGCCACGTCATTCCACGTCATGCCACGTCGTGAAATGATGCTGCCACGTCATCCCACGTCATGCCACGTCGTGAAATGATGCTGCCACGTCGTGAAAAAGAGCTGCCACGTCGTAATATGATGCTGCCACGTCATTCCACGTCATGCCACGTAGTGATATGATGCTGCCACGTCGTGCTATGATGCTGCCACGTCGTGATATGATGCTGCCACGTCGTGATATGATGCTGCCACGTCGTGATATGATGCTGCCACGTCGTGAAATGATGCTGCCACGTCGTAATCTGATGCTGCCACGTCGTGATATGATGCTGCCACGTCATTGCACGTCATGCCACGTCGTGAAATGATGCTGCCACGTGATTCCACGTCATGCCACGTCGTGAAATGATGCTGCCACGTCGTGATATGAAGCTGCCACGTCGTGATATTTTGCTGCCACGTCATTCCACGTCATGCCACGTCGTGAAATGATGCTCCCACGTCATTCCACGTCATGCCAAGTCGTGAAATGATGCTGCCACGTCGTGATATGATGCTGCCACGTCGTGATATGATGCTGCCACGTCGTGAAATGATGCTGCCACGTCGTAATCTGATGCTGCCACGTCGTGATATGATGCTGCCACGTCGTAATCTGATGCTGCCACGTCGTGATATGATGATGCCACGTCGTGAAGTAATGCTGCCACGTCGTGATATGATGCTGCAACGTCGTAATATGATGCTGCCACGTCATTCCACGTCATGCCACGTCGTGAAATGATGCTGCCACGTCGTGATATGATGCTGCCACGTCGTGATATGATGCTGCCACGTCGTGATATGATGCTGCCACGTCGTGTTATGATGCTGCCACGTCGTGATATGATGCTGCCACGTCGTGAAATGATGCTGCCACGTCGTGATATGATGCTGCAACGTCGTAATATGATGCTGCCACGTCATTCCACGTCATGCCACGTCGTGAAATGATGCTGCCACGTCGTGATATGATGCTGCCACGTCGTGATATGATGCTGCCACGTCGTGATATGATGCTGCCACGTCGTGTTATGATGCTGCCACGTCGTGATATGATGCTGCCACGTCGTGAAATGATGCTGCCACGTCGTGATATGATGATGCCACGTCGTGAAGTGATGCTGCCAGGTCGTAAAATGATGCTGCCACGTCGTAATCTGATGCTGCCACGTCATTCCACGTCATGCCACGTCGTGAAATGATGCTGCCACGTCATTGCACGTCATGCCACGTCGTGAAATGATGCTGCCACGTCATTCCACGTCATGCCACGTCGTGAAATGATGCTGCCACGTCGTGATTTGATGCTGCCACGTCGTGAAAAAGAGCTGCCACGTCGTAATATGATGCTGCCACGTCATTGCACGTCATGCCACGTCGTGAAATGATGCTGCCACGTCATTCCACGTCATGCCACGTCGTGATATGATGCTGCCACGTCGTGATATGATGCTGCCACGTCGTGATATGATGCTGCCACGTCGTGAAAAAGAGCTGCCACGTCGTAATATGATGCTGCCACGTCATTCCACGTCATGCCACGTCGTGAAATGATGCTGCCACGTCGTGAAGTAATGCTGCCACGTCGTGATATGATGCTGCCACGTCGTGATATGATGCTGCCACGTCGTGAAATGATGCTGCCACGTCGTAATCTGATGCTGCCACGTCGTGATATGATGCTGCCACGTCATTCCACGTCATGCCACGTCGTGAAATGATGCTGCCACGTGATTCCACGTCATGCCACGTCGTGAAATGATGCTGCCACGTCATTTCACGTCATGCCACGTCGTGAAATGATGCTGCCACGTCATTCCACGTCATGCCACGTCGTGAAATGATGCTGCCACGTCGTGATATGATGCTGCCACGTCGTGAAAAAGAGCTGCCACGTCGTAATATGATGCTGCCACGTCATTCCACGTCATGCCACGTAGTGATATGATGCTGCCACGTCGTGTTATGATGCTGCCACGTCGTGATATGATGCTGCCACGTCGTGATATGATGCTGCCACGTCGTGATATGATGCTGCCACGTCGTGAAATGATGCTGCCACGTCGTAATCTGATGCTGCCACGTCGTGATATGATGCTGCCACGTCATTGCACGTCATGCCACGTCGTGAAATTATGCTGCCACGTCATTCCACGTCATGCCACGTCGTGAAATGATGCTGCCACGTCGTGATATGATGCTGCCACGTCATTCCACGTCATGCCACGTCGTGAAATGATGCTGCCACGTCGTGATGTGATGCTGCCACGTCGTGATATGATGCTGCCACGTCGTGATATGATGCTGCCACGTCGTGATATGATGCTGCCACGTCGTGTTATGATGCTGCCACGTCGTGATATGATGCTGCCACGTCGTGATATGATGCTGCCACGTCATTGCACGTCATGCCACGTCGTGAAATTATGCTGCCACGTCATTCCACGTCATGCCACGTCGTGAAATGATGCTGCCACGTCGTGATATGATGCTGCCACGTCGTGATATGATGCTGCCACGTCGTGATATGATGCTGCCACGTCGTGAAATGATGCTGCCACGTCGTAATCTGATGCTGCCACGTCGTGATATGATGCTGCCACGTCATTGCACGTCATGCCACGTCGTGAAATGATGCTGCCACGTCGTGATATGATGCTGCCACGTCATTGCACGTCATGCCACGTCGTGAAATGATGCTGCCACGTCGTGATATGATGCTGCCACGTCGTGATATGATGCTGCCACGTCGTTAAATGATGCTGCCACGTCGTAATCTGATGCTGCCACGTCGTGATATGATGATGCCACGTCGTGAAGTAATGCTGCCACGTCGTGATATGATGCTGCCACGTCGTGATATGATGCTGCCACGTCGTGAAATGATGCTGCCACGTCGTAATCTGATGCTGCCACGTCGTGATATGATGCTGCCACGTCATTCCACGTCATGCCACGTCGTGAAATGATGCTGCCACGTCGTGATGTGATGCTGCCACGTCGTGATATGATGCTGCCACGTCGTGATATGATGCTGCCACGTCGTGAAATGATGCTGCCACGTCGTAATCTGATGCTGCCACGTCGTGATATGATGCTGCCACGTCATTGCACGTCATGCCACGTCGTGAAATGATGCTGCCACGTCGTGATATGATGCTGCCACGTCATTGCACGTCATGCCACGTCGTGAAATGATGCTGCCACGTCGTGATATGATGCTGCCACGTCGTGATATGATGCTGCCACGTCGTTAAATGATGCTGCCACGTCGTAATCTGATGCTGCCACGTCGTGATATGATGATGCCACGTCGTGAAGTAATGCTGCCACGTCGTGATATGATGCTGCCACGTCGTGATATGATGCTGCCACGTCGTGAAATGATGCTGCCACGTCGTAATCTGATGCTGCCACGTCGTGATATGATGCTGCCACGTCATTCCACGTCATGCCACGTCGTGAAATGATGCTGCCACGTCGTGATGTGATGCTGCCACGTCGTGATATGATGCTGCCACGTCGTGATATGATGCTGCCACGTCGTGATATGATGCTGCCACGTCGTGTTATGATGCTGCCACGTCGTAATCTGATGCTGCCACGTCGTGATATGATGATGCCACGTCGTGAAGTAATGCTGCCACGTCGTGATATGATGCTGCCACGTCGTGATATGATGCTGCCACGTCGTGATATGATGCTGCCACGTCGTGATATGATGCTGCCACGTTGTGAAATGATGCTGCCACGTCGTAATCTGATGCTGCCACGTCGTGATATGATGATGCCACGTCGTGAAGTGATGCTGCCACGTCGTGAAAAATGCTGCCACGTCGTGAAAAAATGCTGCCACGTCGTAATATGATGCTGCCACGTCATTCCACGTCATGCCACGTCGTGAAATGATGCTGCCACGTCGTGATATGATGATGCCACGTCGTGAAATGATGCTGCCACGTCGTGAAATGATGCTGCCACGTCGTGATATGATGCTGCCACGTCATTCCACGTCATGCCACGTCGTAATCTGATGCTGCCACGTCGTGATATGATGATGCCACGTCGTGAAATGATGCTGCCACGTCGTGAAATGATGCTGCCACGTCGTGATATGATGCTGCCACGTCGTGAAATGATGCTGCCACGTCGTGAAATGATGCTGCCACGTCGTAATCTGATTCTGCCACGTCGTAATCTGATGCTGCCACGTCATGATATGATGATGCCACGTCTTGAAAAAATGCTGCCACGTCGTGAAAAAATGCTGCCACGTCGTAATATGATGCTGCCACGTCATTCCACGTCATGCCACGTCGTGAGATGATGCTCCCACGTCATTCCACGTCATGCCACGTCGTGAAATGATGCTGCCACGTCGTGATATGATGCTGCCACGTCGTGAAATGATGCTGCCACGCCATTCCACGTCATGCCACGTCGTGAAATAATGCTGCCACGTCGTGATATGAAGCTGCCACGTCGTGATATGATGCTGCCACGTCGTGAAGTAATGCTGCCACGTCGTGAAAAATGCTGCCACGTCGTAATATGATGCTGCCACGTCATTCCACGTCATGCCACGTCGTGAAATGATGCTGCCACGTCGTGATATGATGCTGCCACGACGTGATATGATGCTGCCACGTCGTGATATGATGCTGCCACGTCGTAATCTGATGCTGCCACGTCGTAATCTGATGCTGCCACGTCGCGATATGATGATGCCACGTCGTGAAGTAATGCTGCCACGTCGTGATATGATGCTGCCACGTCGTGATATGATGCTGCCATGTCGTGAAATGATGCTGCCACGTCGTAATCTGATGCTGCCACGTCGTGATATGATGCTGCCACGTCATTCCACGTCATGCCACGTCGTGAAATGATGCTGCCACGTCGTGATATGATGCTGCCACGTCGTGATATGATGCTGCCACGTCGTGTTATGATGCTGCCACGTCGTGATATGATGCTGCCACGTCGTGAAATGATGCTGCCACGTCGTGAAATGATGCTGCCACGTCGTGATATGATGATGCCACGTCGTGAAGTGATGCTGCCACGTCGTGAAATGATGCTGCCACGTCGTAATCTGATGCTGCCACGTCGTGATATGATGATGCCACGTCGTGAAGTGATGCTGCCACGTCGTGAAATGATGCTGCCACGTCGTAATCTGATGCTGCCACGTCGTGATATGATGCTGCCACGTCGTGATATGATGCTGCCACGTCGTGTTATGATGCTGCCACGTCGTAATCTGATGCTGCCACGTCGTGATATGATGATGCCACGTCGTGAAGTAATGCTGCCACGTCGTGATATGATGCTGCCACGTCGTGATATGATGCTGCCACGTCGTGATATGAAGCTGCCACGTCGTGATATGATGCTGCCACGTCGTGAAGTAATGCTGCCACGTCGTGAAAAATGCTGCCACGTCGTAATATGATGCTGCCACGTCATTCCACGTCATGCCACGTCGTGAAATGATGCTGCCACGTCGTGATATGATGCTGCCACGACGTGATATGATGCTGCCACGTCGTGATATGATGCTGCCACGTCGTAATCTGATGCTGCCACGTCGTAATCTGATGCTGCCACGTCGCGATATGATGATGCCACGTCGTGAAGTAATGCTGCCACGTCGTGATATGATGCTGCCACGTCGTGATATGATGCTGCCATGTCGTGAAATGATGCTGCCACGTCGTAATCTGATGCTGCCACGTCGTGATATGATGCTGCCACGTCATTCCACGTCATGCCACGTCGTGAAATGATGCTGCCACGTCGTGATATGATGCTGCCACGTCGTGATATGATGCTGCCACGTCGTGTTATGATGCTGCCACGTCGTGATATGATGCTGCCACGTCGTGAAATGATGCTGCCACGTCGTGAAATGATGCTGCCACGTCGTGATATGATGATGCCACGTCGTGAAGTGATGCTGCCACGTCGTGAAATGATGCTGCCACGTCGTAATCTGATGCTGCCACGTCGTGATATGATGATGCCACGTCGTGAAGTGATGCTGCCACGTCGTGATATGATGCTGCCACGTCATTCCACGTCATGCCACGTCGTGAAATGATGCTGCCACGTCGTGATATGATGCTGCCACGTCGTGATATGATGCTGCCACGTCGTGTTATGATGCTGCCACGTCGTGATATGATGCTGCCACGTCGTGAAATGATGCTGCCACGTCGTGAAATGATGCTGCCACGTCGTGATATGATGATGCCACGTCGTGAAGTGATGCTGCCACGTCGTGAAATGATGCTGCCACGTCGTAATCTGATGCTGCCACGTCGTGATATGATGATGCCACGTCGTGAAGTGATGCTGCCACGTCGTGAAATGATGCTGCCACGTCGTAATCTGATGCTGCCACGTCGTGATATGATGCTGCCACGTCGTGATATGATGCTGCCACGTCGTGTTATGATGCTGCCACGTCGTAATCTGATGCTGCCACGTCGTGATATGATGATGCCACGTCGTGAAGTAATGCTGCCACGTCGTGATATGATGCTGCCACGTCGTGATATGATGCTGCCACGTCGTGATATGATGCTGCCACGTCGTGATATGATGCTGCCACGTCGTGAAATGATGCTGCCACGTCGTAATCTGATGCTGCCACGTCGTGATATGATGATGCCACGTCGTGAAGTGATGCTGCCACGTCGTGAAAAAATGCTGCCACGTCGTGAAAAAATGCTGCCACGTCGTAATATGATGCTGCCACGTCATTCCACGTCATGCCACGTCGTGAGATGATGCTCCCACGTCATTCCACGTCATGCCACGTCGTGAAATGATGCTGCCACGTCGTGATATGATGCTGCCACGTCGTGAAATGATGCTGCCACGTCGTGAAATGATGCTGCCACGTCGTAATCTGATGCTGCCACGTCGTAATCTGATGCTGCCACGTCGTGATATGATGCTGCCACGTCATTCCACGTCATTCCACGTAGTGATATGATGCTGCCACGTCGTGTTATGATGCTGCCACGTCGTGATATGATGCTGCCACGTCGTGATATGATGCTGCCACGTCGTGATATGATGCTGCCACGTCGTGAAATGATGCTGCCACGTCGTAATCTGCAGCTGCCACGTCGTGATATGATGATGCCACGTCGTGAAGTGATGCTGCCACGTCGTGAAATGATGCTGCCACGTCGTAATCTGATGCTGCCACGTCGTGATATGATGCTGCCACGTCATTGCACGTCATGCCACGTCGTGAAATGATGCTGCCACGTGATTCCACGTCATGCCACGTCGTGAAATGATGCTGCCACGTCGTGATATGAAGCTGCCACGTCGTGATATGATGCTGCCACGTCATTCCACGTCATGCCACGTCGTGAAATGATGCTCCCACGTCATTCCACGTCATGCCACGTCGTGAAATGATGCTGCCACGTCGTGATATGATGCTGCCACGTCGTGATATGATGCTGCCACGTCGTGACAAAGAGCTGCCACGTCGTAATATGATGCTGCCACGTCATTCCACGTCATGCCACGTCGTGAAATGATGCTGCCACGTCGTGATATGATGCTGCTACGACGTGATATGATGCTGCCACGTCGTGATATGATGCTGCCACGTCGTGAAATGATGCTGCCACGTCGTAGTCTGATGCTGCCACGTCGCGATATGATGATGCCACGTCGTGAAGTAATGCTGCCACGTCGTAATCTGATGCTGCCACGTCGTGATATGATGCTGCCACGTCATTCCACGTCATGCCACGTCGTGAAATGATGCTGCCACGTCGTGATATGATGCTGCCACGTCGTGATATGATGCTGCCACGTCGTGAAATGATGCTGCCACGTCGTGAAATGATGCTGCCACGTCGTGATATGATGATGCCACGTCGTGAAGTGATGCTGCCACGTCGTGAAATGATGCTGCCACGTCGTAATCTGATGCTGCCACGTCGTGATATGATGATGCCACGTCGTGAAGTGATGCTGCCACGTCGTGAAATGATGCTGCCACGTCGTAATCTGATGCTGCCACGTCGTGATATGATGATGCCACGTCGTGAAATGATGCTGCCACGTCGTGATATGATGCTGCCACGTCGTGAAATGATGCTGCCACGTCATGAAAAAGAGCTGCCACGTCGTAATATGATGCTGCCACGTCATTCCACGTCATGCCACGTCGTGAAATGATGCTCCCACGTCATTCCACGTCATGCCACGTCGTGTTATGATGCTGCCACGTCGTGATATGATGCTGCCACGTCGTGATATGATGCTGCCACGTCGTGACAAAGAGCTGCCACGTCGTAATATGATGCTGCCACGTCATTCCACGTCATGCCACGTCGTGAAATGATGCTGCCACGTCGTGATATGATGCTGCCACGTCGTGATATGATGCTGCCACGTCGTGACAAAGAGCTGCCACGTCGTGAAATGATGCTCCCACGTCATTCCACGTCATGCCACGTCGTGAAATGATGCTGCCACGTCGTGATATGATGCTGCGACGTCGTGATATGATGCTGCCACGTCGTGACGAAGAGCTGCCACGTCGTAATATGATGCTGCCACGTCATTCCACGTCATGCCACGTCGTGAAATGATGCTCCCACGTCATTCCACGTCATGCCACGTCGTGTTATGATGCTGCCACGTCGTGATATGATGCTGCCACGTCGTGATATGATGCTGCCACGTCATGAAAAAGAGCTGCCACGTCGTAATATGATGCTGCCACGTCATTCCACGTCATGCCACGTCGTGAAATGATGCTGCCACGTCGTGATATGAAGCTGCCACGTCGTGATATGATGCTGCCACGTCATTCCACGTCATGCCACGTCGTGAAATGATGCTCCCACGTCATTCCACGTCATGCCACGTCGTGAAATGATGCTGCCACGTCGTGATATGATGCTGCCACGTCGTGATATGATGCTGCCACGTCGTGACAAAGAGCTGCCACGTCGTAATATGATGCTGCCACGTCATTCCACGTCATGCCACGTCGTGAAATGATGCTGCCACGTCGTGATATGATGCTGCCACGACGTGATATCATGCTGCCACGTCGTAATCTGATGCTGCCACGTCGTGATATGATGATGCCACGTCGTGAAGTAATGCTGCCACGTCGTGATATGATGCTGCCACGTCGTGATATGATGCTGCCACGTCGTGATATGATGATGCCACGTCGTGATGTGATGCTGCCACGTCGTGATATGATGATGCCACGTCGTGAAGTAATGCTGCCACGTCGTGATATGATGCTGCCACGTTGTGATATGATGCTGCCACGTCGTGAAATGATGCTGCCACGTCATTCCACGTCATGCCACGTCGTGAAATGATGCTGCCACGTCGTGATATGATGCTGCCACGTCGTGAAATGATGCTGCCACGTCGTAATCTGATGCTGCCACGTCGTGATATGATGATGCCACGTCGTGAAGTAATGCTGCCACGTCGTGATATGATGCTGCCACGTCGTGATATGATGCTGCCACGTCGTGAAATGATGCTGCCACGTCATTCCACGTCATGCCACGTCGTGATATGATGCTGCCACGTCGTGAAATAATGCTGCCACGCCATTCCACGTCATGCCACGTCGTGAAATGATGCTGCCACGTCGTAATCTGATGCTGCCACGTCGTGATATGATGATGCCACGTCGTGAAGTAATTCTGCCACGTCGTGAAAAATGCTGCCACGTCGTAATATGATGCTGCCACGTCATTCCACGTCATGCCACGTCGTAATATGATGCTGCCACGTCATTCCACGTCATGCCACGTCGTGAAATGATGCTGCCACGTCGTGATATGATGCTGCCACGACGTGATATGATGCTGCCACGTCGTGATATGATGCTGCCACGTCGTGAAATGATGCTGCCACGTCGTAATCTGATGCTGCCACGTCGTGATATGATGCTGCCACGTCATTCCACGTCATGCCACGTCGTGAAATGATGCTCCCACGTCATTCCACGTCATGCCACGTCGTGAAATGATGCTGCCACGTCGTGATATGATGCTGCCACGTCGTGATATGATGCTGCCACGTCGTGACAAAGAGCTGCCACGTCGTAATATGATGCTGCCACGTCATTCCACGTCATGCCACGTCGTGAAATGATGCTGCCACGTCGTGATATGATGCTGCTACGACGTGATATGATGCTGCCACGTCGTGATATGATGCTGCCACGTCGTGAAATGATGCTGCCACGTCGTAGTCTGATGCTGCCACGTCGCGATATGATGATGCCACGTCGTGAAGTAATGCTGCCACGTCGTAATCTGATGCTGCCACGTCGTGATATGATGCTGCCACGTCATTCCACGTCATGCCACGTCGTGAAATGATGCTGCCACGTCGTGATATGATGCTGCCACGTCGTGATATGATGCTGCCACGTCGTGAAATGATGCTGCCACGTCGTGAAATGATGCTGCCACGTCGTGATATGATGATGCCACGTCGTGAAGTGATGCTGCCACGTCGTGAAATGATGCTGCCACGTCGTAATCTGATGCTGCCACGTCGTGATATGATGATGCCACGTCGTGAAGTGATGCTGCCACGTCGTGAAATGATGCTGCCACGTCGTAATCTGATGCTGCCACGTCGTGATATGATGATGCCACGTCGTGAAATGATGCTGCCACGTCGTGATATGATGCTGCCACGTCGTGAAATGATGCTGCCACGTCATGAAAAAGAGCTGCCACGTCGTAATATGATGCTGCCACGTCATTCCACGTCATGCCACGTCGTGAAATGATGCTCCCACGTCATTCCACGTCATGCCACGTCGTGTTATGATGCTGCCACGTCGTGATATGATGCTGCCACGTCGTGATATGATGCTGCCACGTCGTGACAAAGAGCTGCCACGTCGTAATATGATGCTGCCACGTCATTCCACGTCATGCCACGTCGTGAAATGATGCTCCCACGTCATTCCACGTCATGCCACGTCGTGAAATGATGCTGCCACGTCGTGATATGATGCTGCGACGTCGTGATATGATGCTGCCACGTCGTGACGAAGAGCTGCCACGTCGTAATATGATGCTGCCACGTCATTCCACGTCATGCCACGTCGTGAAATGATGCTCCCACGTCATTCCACGTCATGCCACGTCGTGTTATGATGCTGCCACGTCGTGATATGATGCTGCCACGTCGTGATATGATGCTGCCACGTCATGAAAAAGAGCTGCCACGTCGTAATATGATGCTGCCACGTCATTCCACGTCATGCCACGTCGTGAAATGATGCTGCCACGTCGTGATATGAAGCTGCCACGTCGTGATATGATGCTGCCACGTCATTCCACGTCATGCCACGTCGTGAAATGATGCTCCCACGTCATTCCACGTCATGCCACGTCGTGAAATGATGCTGCCACGTCGTGATATGATGCTGCCACGTCGTGATATGATGCTGCCACGTCGTGACAAAGAGCTGCCACGTCGTAATATGATGCTGCCACGTCATTCCACGTCATGCCACGTCGTGAAATGATGCTGCCACGTCGTGATATGATGCTGCCACGACGTGATATCATGCTGCCACGTCGTAATCTGATGCTGCCACGTCGTGATATGATGATGCCACGTCGTGAAGTAATGCTGCCACGTCGTGATATGATGCTGCCACGTCGTGATATGATGCTGCCACGTCGTGATATGATGATGCCACGTCGTGATGTGATGCTGCCACGTCGTGATATGATGATGCCACGTCGTGAAGTAATGCTGCCACGTCGTGATATGATGCTGCCACGTCGTGATATGATGCTGCCACGTCGTGAAATGATGCTGCCACGTCATTCCACGTCATGCCACGTCGTGAAATGATGCTGCCACGTCGTGATATGATGCTGCCACGTCGTGAAATGATGCTGCCACGTCGTAATCTGATGCTGCCACGTCGTGATATGATGATGCCACGTCGTGAAGTAATGCTGCCACGTCGTGATATGATGCTGCCACGTCGTGATATGATGCTGCCACGTCGTGAAATGATGCTGCCACGTCATTCCACGTCATGCCACGTCGTGATATGATGCTGCCACGTCGTGAAATAATGCTGCCACGCCATTCCACGTCATGCCACGTCGTGAAATGATGCTGCCACGTCGTAATCTGATGCTGCCACGTCGTGATATGATGATGCCACGTCGTGAAGTAATTCTGCCACGTCGTGAAAAATGCTGCCACGTCGTAATATGATGCTGCCACGTCATTCCACGTCATGCCACGTCGTAATATGATGCTGCCACGTCATTCCACGTCATGCCACGTCGTGAAATGATGCTGCCACGTCGTGATATGATGCTGCCACGACGTGATATGATGCTGCCACGTCGTGATATGATGCTGCCACGTCGTGAAATGATGCTGCCACGTCGTAATCTGATGCTGCCACGTCGTGATATGATGCTGCCACGTCATTCCACGTCATGCCACGTCGTGAAATGATGCTGCCACGTCGTGATATGATGCTGCCACGTCGTGATATGATGCTGCCACGTCGTGATATGATGCTGCCACGTCGTGTTATGATGCTGCCACGTCGTGATATGATGCTGCCACGTCGTGAAATGATGCTGCCACGTCGTAATCTGATGCTGCCACGTCGTGATATGATGCTGCCACGTCATTCCACGTCATGCCACGTCGTGAAATGATGCTGCCACGTCGTGATATGATGCTGCCACGTCGTGATATGATGCTGCCACGTCGTGATATGATGCTGCCACGTCGTGTTGTGATGCTGCCACGTCGTGATATGATGCTGCCACGTCGTGAAATGATGCTGCCACGTCGTGAAATGATGCTGCCACGTCGTGATATGATGATGCCACGTCGTGAAGTGATGCTGCCACGTCGTGAAATGATGCTGCTACGTCGTAATCTGATGCTGCCACGTCGTGATATGATGATGCCACGTCGTGAAGTGATGCTGCCACGTCGTGAAATGATGCTGCCACGTCGTAATCTGATGCTGCCACGTCGTGATATGATGATGCCACGTCGTGAAATGATGCTGCCACGTCGTGATATGATGCTGCCACGTCGTGAAATGATGCTGCCACGTCATGAAAAAGAGCTGCCACGTCGTAATATGATGCTGCCACGTCATTCCACGTCATGCAACGTCGTGAAATGATGCTCCCACGTCATTCCACGTCATGCCACGTCGTGAAATAATGCAGCCACGTCGTGATATGATGCTGCCACGTCATTGCACGTCATGCCACGTCGTGAAATGATGCTGCCACGTCGTGATATGATGCTGCCACGTCGTGAAAAAGAGCTGCCACGTCGTAATATGATGCTGCCACGTCATTCCACGTCATTCCACGTAGTGATATGATGCTGCCACGTCGTGTTATGATGCTGCCACGTCGTGATATGATGCTGCCACGTCGTGATATGATGCTGCCACGTCGTGATATGATGCTGCCACGTCGTGAAATGATGCTGCCACGTCGTAATCTGCAGCTGCCACGTCGTGATATGATGCTGCCACGTCGTGAAATGATGCTGCCACGTCGTGAAATGATGCTGCCACGTCGTAATCTGATGCTGCCACGTCGTGATATGATGCTGCCACGTCATTGCACGTCATGCCACGTCGTGAAATGATGCTGCCACGTGATTCCACGTCATGCCACGTCGTGAAATGATGCTGCCACGTCGTGATATGAAGCTGCCACGTCGTGATATGATGCTGCCACGTCATTCCACGTCATGCCACGTCGTGAAATGATGCTCCCACGTCATTCCACGTCATGCCACGTCGTGAAATGATGCTGCCACGTCGTGATATGATGCTGCCACGTCGTGACATGATGCTGCCACGTCGTGACAAAGAGCTGCCACGTCGTAATATGATGCTGCCACGTCATTCCACGTCATGCCACGTCGTGAAATGATGCTGCCACGTCGTGATATGATGCTGCCACGACGTGATATGATGCTGCCACGTCGTGATATGATGCTGCCACGTCGTGAAATGATGCTGCCACGTCGTAATCTGATGCTGCCACGTCGTGATATGATGATGCCACGTCGTGAAGTAATGCTGCCACGTCGTGATATGATGCTGCCACGTCGTGATATGATGCTGCCACGTCGTGAAATGATGCTGCCACGTCGTAATCTGATGCTGCCACGTCGTGATATGATGCTGCCACGTCATTCCACGTCATGCCACGTCGTGAAATGATGCTGCCACGTCGTGATATGATGCTGCCACGTCGTGATATGATGCTGCCACGTCGTGATATGATGCTGCCACGTCGTGTTATGATGCTGCCACGTCGTGATATGATGCTGCCACGTCGTGAAATGATGCTGCCATGTCGTGAAATGATGCTGCCACGTCGTGATATGATGATGCCACGTCGTGAAGTGATGCTGCCACGTCGTGAAATGATGCTGCCATGTCGTAATCTGATGCTGCCACGTCGTGATATGATGATGCCACGTCGTGAAGTGATGCTGCCACGTCGTGAAATGATGCTGCCACGTCGTAATCTGATGCTGCCACGTCGTGATATGATGATTCCACGTCGTGAAATGATGCTGCCACGTCGTGATATGATGCTGCCACGTCGTGAAATGATGCTGCCACGTCATGAAAAAGAGCTGCCACGTCGTAATATGATGCTGCCACGTCATTCCACGTCATGCCACGTCGTGAAATGATGCTCCCACGTCATTCCACGTCATGCCACGTCGTGAAATAATGCTGCCACGTCGTGATATGATGCTGCCACGTCGTGACAAAGAGCTGCCACTTCGTAATATGATGCTGCCACGTCATTCCACGTCATGCCACGTCGTGAAATGATGCTGCCACGTCGTGATATGATGCTGCCACGACGTGATATGATGCTGCCACGTCGTGATATGATGCTGCCACGTCGTGAAATGATGCTGCCACGTCGTAATCTGATGCTGCCACGTCGTGATATGATGATGCCACGTCGTGAAGTAATGCTGCCACGTCGTGATATGATGCTGCCACGTCGTGATATGATGCTGCCACGTCGTGAAATGATGCTGCCACGTCGTAATCTGATGCTGCCACGTCGTGATATGATGCTGCCACGTCATTCCACGTCATGCCACGTCGTGAAATGATGCTGCCACGTCGTGATATGATGCTGCCACGTCGTGATATGATGCTGCCACGTCGTGATATGATGCTGCCACGTCGTGATATGATGCTGCCACGTCGTGTTATGATGCTGCCACGTCGTGATATGATGCTGCCACGTCGTGAAATGATGCTGCCATGTCGTGAAATGATGCTGCCACGTCGTGATATGATGATGCCACGTCGTGAAGTGATGCTGCCACGTCGTGAAATGATGCTGCCACGTCGTAGGCTGATGCTGCCACGTCGTGATATGATGATGCCACGTCGTGAAGTGATGCTGCCACGTCGTGAAATGATGCTGCCACGTCGTAATCTGATGCTGCCACGTCGTGATATGATGATGCCACGTCGTGAAATGATGCTGCCACGTCGTGATATGATGCTGCCACATCGTGAAATGATGCTGCCACGTCATGAAAAAGAGCTGCCACGTCGTAATATGATGCTGCCACGTCATTCCACGTCATGCCACGTCGTGAAATGATGCTCCCACGTCATTCCACGTCATGCCACGTCGTGTTATGATGCTCCCACGTCATTCCACGTCATGCCACGTCGTGTTATGATGCTGCCACGTCGTGATATGATGCTGCCACGTCGTGATATGATGCTGCCACGTCGTGAAATGATGCTGCCACGCCATTCCACGTCATGCCACGTCGTGAAATAATGCTGCCACGTCGTGATATGAAGCTGCCACGTCGTGATATGAAGCTGCCACGTCGTGATATGATGCTGCCACGTCGTGAAGTAATGCTGCCACGTCGTGAAAAATGCTGCCACGTCGTAATATGATGCTGCCACGTCATTCCACGTCATGCCACGTCGTGAAATGATGCTCCCACGTCATTCCACGTCATGCCACGTCGTGAAATGATGCTGCCACGTCGTGATATGATGCTGCCACGTCGTGATATGATGCTGCCACGACGTGATATCATGCTGCCACGTCGTAATCTGATGCTGCCACGTCGTGATATGATGATGCCACGTCGTGAAGTAATGCTGCCACGTCGTGATATGATGCTGCCACGTCGTGATATGATGCTGCCACGTCGTGATATGATGATGCCACGTCGTGATGTGATGCTGCCACGTCGTGATATGATGATGCCACGTCGTGAAGTAATGCTGCCACGTCGTGATATGATGCTGCCACGTCGTGATATGATGCTGCCACGTCGTGAAATGATGCTGCCACGTCATTCCACGTCATGCCACGTCGTGAAATGATGCTGCCACGTCGTGATATGATGCTGCCACGTCGTGAAATGATGCTGCCACGTCGTAATCTGATGCTGCCACGTCGTGATATGATGATGCCACGTCGTGAAGTAATGCTGCCACGTCGTGATATGATGCTGCCACGTCGTGATATGATGCTGCCACGTCGTGAAATGATGCTGCCACGTCATTCCACGTCATGCCACGTCGTGATATGATGCTGCCACGTCGTGAAATAATGCTGCCACGCCATTCCACGTCATGCCACGTCGTGAAATGATGCTGCCACGTCGTAATCTGATGCTGCCACGTCGTGATATGATGATGCCACGTCGTGAAGTAATTCTGCCACGTCGTGAAAAATGCTGCCACGTCGTAATATGATGCTGCCACGTCATTCCACGTCATGCCACGTCGTAATATGATGCTGCCACGTCATTCCACGTCATGCCACGTCGTGAAATGATGCTGCCACGTCGTGATATGATGCTGCCACGACGTGATATGATGCTGCCACGTCGTGATATGATGCTGCCACGTCGTGAAATGATGCTGCCACGTCGTAATCTGATGCTGCCACGTCGTGATATGATGCTGCCACGTCATTCCACGTCATGCCACGTCGTGAAATGATGCTGCCACGTCGTGATATGATGCTGCCACGTAGTGATATGATGCTGCCACGTCGTGATATGATGCTGCCACGTCGTGTTATGATGCTGCCACGTCGTGATATGATGCTGCCACGTCGTGAAATGATGCTGCCACGTCGTAATCTGATGCTGCCACGTCGTGATATGATGCTGCCACGTCATTCCACGTCATGCCACGTCGTGAAATGATGCTGCCACGTCGTGATATGATGCTGCCACGTCGTGATATGATGCTGCCACGTCGTGATATGATGCTGCCACGTCGTGTTGTGATGCTGCCACGTCGTGATATGATGCTGCCACGTCGTGAAATGATGCTGCCACGTCGTGAAATGATGCTGCCACGTCGTGATATGATGATGCCACGTCGTGAAGTGATGCTGCCACGTCGTGAAATGATGCTGCTACGTCGTAATCTGATGCTGCCACGTCGTGATATGATGATGCCACGTCGTGAAGTGATGCTGCCACGTCGTGAAATGATGCTGCCACGTCGTAATCTGATGCTGCCACGTCGTGATATGATGATGCCACGTCGTGAAATGATGCTGCCACGTCGTGATATGATGCTGCCACGTCGTGAAATGATGCTGCCACGTCATGAAAAAGAGCTGCCACGTCGTAATATGATGCTGCCACGTCATTCCACGTCATGCAACGTCGTGAAATGATGCTCCCACGTCATTCCACGTCATGCCACGTCGTGAAATAATGCAGCCACGTCGTGATATGATGCTGCCACGTCATTGCACGTCATGCCACGTCGTGAAATGATGCTGCCACGTCGTGATATGATGCTGCCACGTCGTGAAAAAGAGCTGCCACGTCGTAATATGATGCTGCCACGTCATTCCACGTCATTCCACGTAGTGATATGATGCTGCCACGTCGTGTTATGATGCTGCCACGTCGTGATATGATGCTGCCACGTCGTGATATGATGCTGCCACGTCGTGATATGATGCTGCCACGTCGTGAAATGATGCTGCCACGTCGTAATCTGCAGCTGCCACGTCGTGATATGATGCTGCCACGTCGTGAAATGATGCTGCCACGTCGTGAAATGATGCTGCCACGTCGTAATCTGATGCTGCCACGTCGTGATATGATGCTGCCACGTCATTGCACGTCATGCCACGTCGTGAAATGATGCTGCCACGTGATTCCACGTCATGCCACGTCGTGAAATGATGCTGCCACGTCGTGATATGAAGCTGCCACGTCGTGATATGATGCTGCCACGTCATTCCACGTCATGCCACGTCGTGAAATGATGCTCCCACGTCATTCCACGTCATGCCACGTCGTGAAATGATGCTGCCACGTCGTGATATGATGCTGCCACGTCGTGACATGATGCTGCCACGTCGTGACAAAGAGCTGCCACGTCGTAATATGATGCTGCCACGTCATTCCACGTCATGCCACGTCGTGAAATGATGCTGCCACGTCGTGATATGATGCTGCCACGACGTGATATGATGCTGCCACGTCGTGATATGATGCTGCCACGTCGTGAAATGATGCTGCCACGTCGTAATCTGATGCTGCCACGTCGTGATATGATGATGCCACGTCGTGAAGTAATGCTGCCACGTCGTGATATGATGCTGCCACGTCGTGATATGATGCTGCCACGTCGTGAAATGATGCTGCCACGTCGTAATCTGATGCTGCCACGTCGTGATATGATGCTGCCACGTCATTCCACGTCATGCCACGTCGTGAAATGATGCTGCCACGTCGTGATATGATGCTGCCACGTCGTGATATGATGCTGCCACGTCGTGATATGATGCTGCCACGTCGTGTTATGATGCTGCCACGTCGTGATATGATGCTGCCACGTCGTGAAATGATGCTGCCATGTCGTGAAATGATGCTGCCACGTCGTGATATGATGATGCCACGTCGTGAAGTGATGCTGCCACGTCGTGAAATGATGCTGCCATGTCGTAATCTGATGCTGCCACGTCGTGATATGATGATGCCACGTCGTGAAGTGATGCTGCCACGTCGTGAAATGATGCTGCCACGTCGTAATCTGATGCTGCCACGTCGTGATATGATGATTCCACGTCGTGAAATGATGCTGCCACGTCGTGATATGATGCTGCCACGTCGTGAAATGATGCTGCCACGTCATGAAAAAGAGCTGCCACGTCGTAATATGATGCTGCCACGTCATTCCACGTCATGCCACGTCGTGAAATGATGCTCCCACGTCATTCCACGTCATGCCACGTCGTGAAATAATGCTGCCACGTCGTGATATGATGCTGCCACGTCGTGACAAAGAGCTGCCACTTCGTAATATGATGCTGCCACGTCATTCCACGTCATGCCACGTCGTGAAATGATGCTGCCACGTCGTGATATGATGCTGCCACGACGTGATATGATGCTGCCACGTCGTGATATGATGCTGCCACGTCGTGAAATGATGCTGCCACGTCGTAATCTGATGCTGCCACGTCGTGATATGATGATGCCACGTCGTGAAGTAATGCTGCCACGTCGTGATATGATGCTGCCACGTCGTGATATGATGCTGCCACGTCGTGAAATGATGCTGCCACGTCGTAATCTGATGCTGCCACGTCGTGATATGATGCTGCCACGTCATTCCACGTCATGCCACGTCGTGAAATGATGCTGCCACGTCGTGATATGATGCTGCCACGTCGTGATATGATGCTGCCACGTCGTGATATGATGCTGCCACGTCGTGATATGATGCTGCCACGTCGTGTTATGATGCTGCCACGTCGTGATATGATGCTGCCACGTCGTGAAATGATGCTGCCATGTCGTGAAATGATGCTGCCACGTCGTGATATGATGATGCCACGTCGTGAAGTGATGCTGCCACGTCGTGAAATGATGCTGCCACGTCGTAGGCTGATGCTGCCACGTCGTGATATGATGATGCCACGTCGTGAAGTGATGCTGCCACGTCGTGAAATGATGCTGCCACGTCGTAATCTGATGCTGCCACGTCGTGATATGATGATGCCACGTCGTGAAATGATGCTGCCACTTCGTGATATGATGCTGCCACATCGTGAAATGATGCTGCCACGTCATGAAAAAGAGCTGCCACGTCGTAATATGATGCTGCCACGTCATTCCACGTCATGCCACGTCGTGAAATGATGCTCCCACGTCATTCCACGTCATGCCACGTCGTGTTATGATGCTCCCACGTCATTCCACGTCATGCCACGTCGTGTTATGATGCTGCCACGTCGTGATATGATGCTGCCACGTCGTGATATGATGCTGCCACGTCGTGAAATGATGCTGCCACGCCATTCCACGTCATGCCACGTCGTGAAATAATGCTGCCACGTCGTGATATGAAGCTGCCACGTCGTGATATGAAGCTGCCACGTCGTGATATGATGCTGCCACGTCGTGAAGTAATGCTGCCACGTCGTGAAAAATGCTGCCACGTCGTAATATGATGCTGCCACGTCATTCCACGTCATGCCACGTCGTGAAATGATGCTCCCACGTCATTCCACGTCATGCCACGTCGTGAAATGATGCTGCCACGTCGTGATATGATGCTGCCACGTCGTGATATGATGCTGCCACGTCGTGACAAAGAGCTGCCACGTCGTAATATGATGCTGCCACGTCATTCCACGTCATGCCACGTCGTGAAATGATGCTGCCACGTCGTGATATGATGCTGCCACGACGTGATATGATGCTGCCACGTCGTGATATGATGCTGCCACGTCGTGAAATGATGCTGCCACGTCGTAGTCTGATGCTGCCACGTCGCGATATGATGATGCCACGTCGTGAAGTAATGCTGCCACGTCGTAATCTGATGCTGCCACGTCGTGATATGATGCTGCCACGTCATTCCACGTCATGCCACGTCGTGAAATGATGCTGCCACGTCGTGATATGATGCTGCCACGTCGTGATATGATGCTGCCACGTCGTGTTATGATGCTGCCACGTCGTGATATGATGCTGCCACTACGTGAAATGATGCTGCCACGTCGTGAAATGATGCTGCCACGTCGTGATATGATGATGCCACGTCGTGAAGTGATGCTGCCACGTCGTGAAATGATGCTGCCACGTCGTAATCTGATGCTGCCACGTCGTGATATGATGATGCCACGTCGTGAAGTGATGCTGCCACGTCGTGAAATGATGCTGCCACGTCGTAATCTGATGCTGCCACGTCGTGATATGATGATGCCACGTCGTGAAATGATGCTGCCACGTCGTGATATGATGCTGCCACGTCGTGAAATGATGCTGCCACGTCATGAAAAAGAGCTGCCACGTCGTAATATGATGCTGCCACGTCATTCCACGTCATGCCACGTCGTGAAATGATGCTCCCACGTCATTCCACGTCATGCCACGTCGTGTTATGATGCTGCCACGTCGTGATATGATGCTGCCACGTCGTGATATGATGCTGCCACGTCGTGACAAAGAGCTGCCACGTCGTGATATGATGCTGCCACGTCATTCCACGTCATGCCACGTCGTGATATGATGCTGCCACGTCGTGATATGATGCTGCCACGTCGTGATATGATGCTGCCACGTCGTGATATGATGCTGCCACGTCGTGTTATGATGCTGCCACGTCGTGATATGATGCTGCCACGTCGTGAAATGATGCTGCCATGTCGTGAAATGATGCTGCCACGTCGTGATATGATGATGCCACGTCGTGAAGTGATGCTGCCACGTCGTGAAATGATGCTGCCACGTCGTAGGCTGATGCTGCCACGTCGTGATATGATGATGCCACGTCGTGAAGTGATGCTGCCACGTCGTGAAATGATGCTGCCACGTCGTAATCTGATGCTGCCACGTCGTGATATGATGATGCCACGTCGTGAAATGATGCTGCCACGTCGTGATATGATGCTGCCACATCGTGAAATGATGCTGCCACGTCATGAAAAAGAGCTGCCACGTCGTAATATGATGCTGCCACGTCATTCCACGTCATGCCACGTCGTGAAATGATGCTCCCACGTCATTCCACGTCATGCCACGTCGTGTTATGATGCTCCCACGTCATTCCACGTCATGCCACGTCGTGTTATGATGCTGCCACGTCGTGATATGATGCTGCCACGTCGTGATATGATGCTGCCACGTCGTGAAATGATGCTGCCACGCCATTCCACGTCATGCCACGTCGTGAAATAATGCTGCCACGTCGTGATATGAAGCTGCCACGTCGTGATATGAAGCTGCCACGTCGTGATATGATGCTGCCACGTCGTGAAGTAATGCTGCCACGTCGTGAAAAATGCTGCCACGTCGTAATATGATGCTGCCACGTCATTCCACGTCATGCCACGTCGTGAAATGATGCTCCCACGTCATTCCACGTCATGCCACGTCGTGAAATGATGCTGCCACGTCGTGATATGATGCTGCCACGTCGTGATATGATGCTGCCACGTCGTGACAAAGAGCTGCCACGTCGTAATATGATGCTGCCACGTCATTCCACGTCATGCCACGTCGTGAAATGATGCTGCCACGTCGTGATATGATGCTGCCACGACGTGATATGATGCTGCCACGTCGTGATATGATGCTGCCACGTCGTGAAATGATGCTGCCACGTCGTAGTCTGATGCTGCCACGTCGCGATATGATGATGCCACGTCGTGAAGTAATGCTGCCACGTCGTAATCTGATGCTGCCACGTCGTGATATGATGCTGCCACGTCATTCCACGTCATGCCACGTCGTGAAATGATGCTGCCACGTCGTGATATGATGCTGCCACGTCGTGATATGATGCTGCCACGTCGTGTTATGATGCTGCCACGTCGTGATATGATGCTGCCACTACGTGAAATGATGCTGCCACGTCGTGAAATGATGCTGCCACGTCGTGATATGATGATGCCACGTCGTGAAGTGATGCTGCCACGTCGTGAAATGATGCTGCCACGTCGTAATCTGATGCTGCCACGTCGTGATATGATGATGCCACGTCGTGAAGTGATGCTGCCACGTCGTGAAATGATGCTGCCACGTCGTAATCTGATGCTGCCACGTCGTGATATGATGATGCCACGTCGTGAAATGATGCTGCCACGTCGTGATATGATGCTGCCACGTCGTGAAATGATGCTGCCACGTCATGAAAAAGAGCTGCCACGTCGTAATATGATGCTGCCACGTCATTCCACGTCATGCCACGTCGTGAAATGATGCTCCCACGTCATTCCACGTCATGCCACGTCGTGTTATGATGCTGCCACGTCGTGTTATGATGCTGCCACGTCGTGATATGATGCTGCCACGTCGTGATATGATGCTGCCACGTCGTGACAAAGAGCTGCCACGTCGTGATATGATGCTGCCACGTCATTCCACGTCATGCCACGTCGTGAAATGATGCTCCCACGTCATTCCACGTCATGCCACGTCGTGAAATGATGCTGCCACGTCGTGATATGATGCTGCCACGTCGTGATATGATGCTGCCACGTCGTGACAAAGAGCTGCCACGTCGTAATATGATGCTGCCACGTCATTCCACGTCATGCCACGTCGTGAAATGATGCTGCCACGTCGTGATATGATGCTGCCACGACGTGATATCATGCTGCCACGTCGTAATCTGATGCTGCCACGTCGTGATATGATGATGCCACGTCGTGAAGTAATGCTGCCACGTCGTGATATGATGCTGCCACGTCGTGATATGATGCTGCCACGTCGTGATATGATGATGCCACGTCGTGATGTGATGCTGCCACGTCGTGATATGATGATGCCACGTCGTGAAGTAATGCTGCCACGTCGTGATATGATGCTGCCACGTCGTGATATGATGCTGCCACGTCGTGAAATGATGCTGCCACGTCATTCCACGTCATGCCACGTCGTGAAATGATGCTGCCACGTCGTGATATGATGCTGCCACGTCGTGAAATGATGCTGCCACGTCGTAATCTGATGCTGCCACGTCGTGATATGATGATGCCACGTCGTGAAGTAATGCTGCCACGTCGTGATATGATGCTGCCACGTCGTGATATGATGCTGCCACGTCGTGAAATGATGCTGCCACGTCATTCCACGTCATGCCACGTCGTGATATGATGCTGCCACGTCGTGAAATAATGCTGCCACGCCATTCCACGTCATGCCACGTCGTGAAATGATGCTGCCACGTCGTAATCTGATGCTGCCACGTCGTGATATGATGATGCCACGTCGTGAAGTAATGCTGCCACGTCGTGAAAAATGCTGCCACGTCGTAATATGATGCTGCCACGTCATTCCACGTCATGCCACGTCGTGAAATGATGCTGCCACGTCGTGATATGATGCTGCCACGACGTGATATGATGCTGCCACGTCGTAATCTGATGCTGCCACGTCGTGATATGATGCTGCCACGTCATTCCACGTCATGCCACGTCGTGAAATGATGCTGCCACGTCGTGATATGATGCCGCCACGTCGTGAAATGATGCTGCCACGTCGTAATCTGATGCTGCCACGTCGTGATATGATGCTGCCACGTCATTCCACGTCATGCCACGTCGTGAAATGATGCTGCCACGTCGTGATATGATGCTGCCACGTCGTGATATGATGCTGCCACGTCGTGATATGATGCTGCCACGTCGTGTTATGATGCTGCCACGTCGTGATATGATGCTGCCACGTCGTGAAATGATGCTGCCACGTCGTGAAATGATGCTGCCACGTCGTGATATGATGATGCCACGTCGTGAAGTGATGCTGCCACGTCGTGAAATGATGCTGCTACGTCGTAATCTGATGCTGCCACGTTGTGATATGATGATGCCACGTCGTGAAGTGATGCTGCCACGTCGTGAAATGATGCTGCCACGTCGTAATCTGATGCTGCCACGTCGTGATATGATGATGCCACGTCGTGAAATGATGCTGCCACGTCGTGATATGATGCTGCCACGTCGTGAAATGATGCTGCCACGTCATGAAAAAGAGCTGCCACGTCGTAATATGATGCTGCCACGTCATTCCACGTCATGCAACGTCGTGAAATGATGCTCCCACGTCATTCCACGTCATGCCACGTCGTGAAATAATGCTGCCACGTCGTGATATGATGCTGCCACGTCATTGCACGTCATGCCACGTCGTGAAATGATGCTGCCACGTCGTAATATGATGCTGCCACGTCATTCCACGTCATTCCACGTAGTGATATGATGCTGCCACGTCGTGTTATGATGCTGCCACGTCGTGATATGATGCTGCCACGTCGTGATATGATGCTGCCACGTCGTGATATGATGCTGCCACGTCGTGAAATGATGCTGCCACGTCGTAATCTGCAGCTGCCACGTCGTGATATGATGATGCCACGTCGTGAAGTGATGCTGCCACGTCGTGAAATGATGCTGCCACGTCGTAATCTGATGCTGCCACGTCGTGATATGATGCTGCCACGTCATTGCACGTCATGCCACGTCGTGAAATGATGCTGCCACGTGATTCCACGTCATGCCACGTCGTGAAATGATGCTGACACGTCGTGATATGAAGCTGCCACGTCGTGATATGATGCTGCCACGTCATTCCACGTCATGCCACGTCGTGAAATGATGCTCCCACGTCATTCCACGTCATGCCACGTCGTGAAATGATGCTGCCACGTCGTGATATGATGCTGCCACGTCGTGATATGATGCTGCCACGTCGTGACAAAGAGCTGCCACGTCGTAATATGATGCTGCCACGTCATTCCACGTCATGCCACGTCGTGAAATGATGCTGCCACGTCGTGATATGATGCTGCCACGACGTGATATGATGCTGCCACGTCGTGATATGATGCTGCCACGTCGTGAAATGATGCTGCCACGTCGTAATCTGATGCTGCCACGTCGTGATATGATGATGCCACGTCGTGAAGTAATGCTGCCACGTCGTGATATGATGCTGCCACGTCGTGATATGATGCTGCCACGTCGTGAAATGATGCTGCCACGTCGTAATCTGATGCTGCCACGTCGTGATATGATGCTGCCACGTCATTCCACGTCATGCCACGTCGTGAAGTGATGCTGCCACGTCGTGAAATGATGCTGCCACGTCGTAATCTGATGCTGCCACGTCGTGATATGATGCTGCCACGTCGTGAAATGATGCTGCCACGTCATGAAAAAGAGCTGCCACGTCGTAATATGATGCTGCCACGTCATTCCACGTCATGCAACGTCGTGAAATGATGCTCCCACGTCATTCCACGTCATGCCACGTCGTGAAATAATGCTGCCACGTCGTGATATGATGCTGCCACGTCATTGCACGTCATGCCACGTCGTGAAATGATGCTGCCACGTCGTGATATGATGCTGCCACGTCGTGAAAAAGAGCTGCCACGTCGTAATATGATGCTGCCACGTCATTCCACGTCATTCCACGTAGTGATATGATGCTGCCACGTCATTCCACGTCATTCCACGTAGTGATATGATGCTGCCACGTCGTGTTATGATGCTGCCACGTCGTGATATGATGCTGCCACGTCGTGATATGATGCTGCCACGTCGTGATATGATGCTGCCACGTCGTGAAATGATGCTGCCACGTCGTAATCTGCAGCTGCCACGTCGTGATATGATGATGCCACGTCGTGAAGTGATGCTGCCACGTCGTGAAATGATGCTGCCACGTCGTAATCTGATGCTGCCACGTCGTGATATGATGCTGCCACGACATTGCACGTCATGCCACGTCGTGAAATGATGCTGCCACGTGATTCCACGTCATGCCACGTCGTGAAATGATGCTGCCACGTCGTGATATGAAGCTGCCACGTCGTGATATGATGCTGCCACGTCATTCCACGTCATGCCACGTCGTGAAATGATGCTCCCACGTCATTCCACGTCATGCCACGTCGTGAAATGATGCTGCCACGTCGTGATATGATGCTGCCACGTCGTGATATGATGCTGCCACGTCGTGACAAAGAGCTGCCACGTCGTAATATGATGCTGCCACGTCATTCCACGTCATGCCACGTCGTGAAATGATGCTGCCACGTCGTGATATGATGCTGCCACGACGTGATATGATGCTGCCACGTCGTGATATGATGCTGCCACGTCGTGAAATGATGCTGCCACGTCGTAATCTGATGCTGCCACGTCGTGATATGATGATGCCACGTCGTGAAGTAATGCTGCCACGTCGTGATATGATGCTGCCACGTCGTGATATGATGCTGCCACGTCGTGAAATGATGCTGCCACGTCGTAATCTGATGCTGCCACGTCGTGATATGATGCTGCCACGTCATTCCACGTCATGCCACGTCGTGAAATGATGCTGCCACGTCGTGATATGATGCTGCCACGTCGTGATATGATGCTGCCACGTCGTGATATGATGCTGCCACGTCGTGTTATGATGCTGCCACGTCGTGATATGATGCTGCCACGTCGTGAAATGATGCTGCCATGTCGTGAAATGATGCTGCCACGTCGTGATATGATGATGCCACGTCGTGAAGTGATGCTGCCACGTCGTGAATCGATGCTGCCATGTCGTAATCTGATGCTGCCACGTCGTGATATGATGATGCCACGTCGTGAAGTGATGCTGCCACGTCGTGAAATGATGCTGCCACGTCGTAATCTGATGCTGCCACGTCGTGATATGATGATGCCACGTCGTGAAATGATGCTGCCACGTCGTGATATGATGCTGCCACGTCGCGAAATGATGCTGCCACGTCATGAAAAAGAGCTGCCACGTCGTAATATGATGCTGCCACGTCGTGATATGATGCTGCCACGTCGTGATATGATGCTGCCACGTCGTGTTATGATGCTGCCACGTCGTGATATGATGCTGCCACGTCGTGAAATGATGCTGCCATGTCGTGAAATGATGCTGCCACGTCGTGATATGATGATGCCACGTCGTGAAGTGATGCTGCCACGTCGTGAAATGATGCTGCCATGTCGTAATCTGATGCTGCCACGTCGTGATATGATGATGCCACGTCGTGAAGTGATGCTGCCACGTCGTGAAATGATGCTGCCACGTCGTAATCTGATGCTGCCACGTCGTGATATGATGATGCCACGTCGTGAAATGATGCTGCCACGTCGTGATATGATGCTGCCACGTCGCGAAATGATGCTGCCACGTCATGAAAAAGAGCTGCCACGTCGTAATATGATGCTGCCACGTCATTCCACGTCATGCCACGTCGTGAAATGATGCTCCCACGTCATTCCACGTCATGCCACGTCGTGAAATAATGCTGCCACGTCGTGATATGATGCTGCCACGTCGTGACAAAGAGCTGCCACGTCGTAATATGATGCTGCCACGTCATTCCACGATGCTGCCACGTCGTGAAATGATGCTGCCACGTCGTAATCTGATGCTGCCACGTCGTGATATGATGCTGCCACGTCGTAATCTGATGCTGCCACGTCGTGATATGATGATGCCACGTCGTGAAGTAATGCTGCCACGTCGTGATATGATGCTGCCACGTCGTAATATGATGCTGCCACGTCATTCCACGTCATGCCACGTCGTGAAATGATGCTGCCACGTCGTGATATGATGCTGCCACGTCGTGATATGATGCTGCCACGTCGTGATATGATGCTGCCACGTCGTGATATGATGCTGCCACGTCGCGTTATGATGCTGCCACGTCGTGATATGATGCTGCCACGTCGTGAAATGATGCTGCCACGTCGTGATATGATGATGCCACGTCGTGAAGTGATGCTGCCAGGTCGTAAAATGATGCTGCCACGTCGTAATCTGATGCTGCCACGACATTCCACGTCATGCCACGTCGTGAAATGATGCTGCCACGTCATTGCACGTCATGCCACGTCGTGAAATGATGCTGCCACGTCATTCCACGTCATGCCACGTCGTGAAATGATGCTGCCACGTCGTGATTTGATGCTGCCACGTCGTGAAAAAGAGCTGCCACGTCGTAATATGATGCTGCCACGTCATTGCACGTCATGCCACGTCGTGAAATGATGCTGCCACGTCATTCCACGTCATGCCACGTCGTGAAATGATGCTGCCACGTCGTGATGTGATGCTGCCACGTCGTGATATGATGCTGCCACGTCGTGATATGATGCTGCCACGTCGTGATATGATGCTGCCACGTCGTGATATGATGCTGCCACGTCGTGAAATGATGCTGCCACGTCGTAATCTGATGCTGCCACGTCGTGATATGATGCTGCCACGTCATTCCACGTCATGCCACGTCGTGAAATGATGCTGCCACGTCGTGATGTGATGCTGCCACGTCGTGATATGATGCTGCCACGTCGTGATATGATGCTGCCACGTCGTGATATGATGCTGCCACGTCGTGATATGATGCTGCCACGTCGTGAAATGATGCTGCCACGTCGTAATCTGATGCTGCCACGTCGTGATATGATGCTGCCACGTCATTGCACGTCATGCCACGTCGTGAAATGATGCTGCCACGTGATTCCACGTCATGCCACGTCGTGAAATGATGCTGCCACGTCGTGATATGAAGCTGCCACGTCGTGATATGATGCTGCCACGTCGTTAAATGATGCTGCCACGTCGTAATCTGATGCTGCCACGTCGTGATATGATGATGCCATGTCGTGAAGTAATGCTGCCACGTCGTGATATGATGCTGCCACGTCGTGATATGATGCTGCCACGTCGTGAAATGATGCTGCCACGTCATTCCACGTCATGCCACGTCGTGAAATGATGCTGCCACGTCGTGATATGATGCTGCCACGTCGTGATATGATGCTGCCACGTCGTGACAAAGAGCTGCCACGTCGTAATATGATGCTGCCACGTCATTCCACGTCATGCCACGTCGTGAAATGATGCTGCCACGTCGTGATATGATGCTGCCACGACGTGATATGATGCTGCCACGTCGTAATCTGATGCTGCCACGTCGTGATATGATGCTGCCACGTCATTCCACGTCATGCCACGTCGTGAAATGATGCTGCCACGTCGTAATCTGATGCTGCCACGTCGTGATATGATGCTGCCACGTCATTCCACGTCATGCCACGTCGTGAAATGATGCTGCCACGTCGTGATGTGATGCTGCCACGTCGTGATATGATGCTGCCACGTCGTGATATGATGCTGCCACGTCGTGATATGATGCTGCCACGTCGTGATATGATGCTGCCACGTCGTGAAATGATGCTGCCACGTCGTAATCTGATGCTGCCACGTCGTGATATGATGCTGCCACGTCATTGCACGTCATGCCACGTCGTGAAATGATGCTGCCACGTGATTCCACGTCATGCCACGTCGTGAAATGATGCTGCCACGTCGTGATATGAAGCTGCCACGTCGTGATATGATGCTGCCACGTCATTCCACGTCATGCCACGTCGTGAAATGATGCTCCCACGTCATTCCACGTCATGCCACGTCGTGAAATGATGCTGCCACGTCGTGATATGATGCTGCCACGTCGTGATATGATGCTGCCACGTCGTGACAAAGAGCTGCCACGTCGTAATATGATGCTGCCACGTCATTCCACGTCATGCCACGTCGTGAAATGATGCTGCCACGTCGTGATATGATGCTGCCACGACGTGATATGATGCTGCCACGTCATTGCACGTCATGCCACGTCGTGAAATGATGCTGCCACGTCATTCCACGTCATGCCACGTCGTGAAATGATGCTGCCACGTCGTGATGTGATGCTGCCACGTCGTGATATGATGCTGCCACGTCGTGATATGATGCTGCCACGTCGTGATATGATGCTGCCACGTCGTGATATGATGCTGCCACGTCGTGAAATGATGCTGCCACGTCGTAATCTGATGCTGCCACGTCGTGATATGATGCTGCCACGTCATTCCACGTCATGCCACGTCGTGAAATGATGCTGCCACGTCGTGATGTGATGCTGCCACGTCGTGATATGATGCTGCCACGTCGTGATATGATGCTGCCACGTCGTGATATGATGCTGCCACGTCGTGATATGATGCTGCCACGTCGTGAAATGATGCTGCCACGTCGTAATCTGATGCTGCCACGTCGTGATATGATGCTGCCACGTCATTGCACGTCATGCCACGTCGTGAAATGATGCTGCCACGTGATTCCACGTCATGCCACGTCGTGAAATGATGCTGCCACGTCGTGATATGAAGCTGCCACGTCGTGATATGATGCTGCCACGTCGTTAAATGATGCTGCCACGTCGTAATCTGATGCTGCCACGTCGTGATATGATGATGCCATGTCGTGAAGTAATGCTGCCACGTCGTGAAATGATGCTGCCACGTCATTCCACGTCATGTCACGTCGTGATATGATGCTGCCACGTCGTAATATGATGCTGCCACGTCATTCCACGTCATGCCACGTCGTGAAATGATTCTGCCACGTCGTGATATGATGCTGCCACGACGTGATATGATGCTGCCACGTCGTGATATGATGCTGCCACGTCGTTAAATGATGCTGCCACGTCGTAATCTGATGCTGCCACGTCGTGATATGATGATGCCACGTCGTGAAGTAATGCTGCCACGTCGTGATATGATGCTGCCACGTCGTGATATGATGCTGCCACGTCGTGAAATGATGCTGCCACGTCGTAATCTGATGCTGCCACGTCGTGATATGATGCTGCCACGTCATTCCACGTCATGCCACGTCGTGAAATGATGCTGCCACGTCGTGATGTGATGATGCCACGTCGTGAAGTAATGCTGCCACGTCGTGATATGATGCTGCCACGTCGTGATATGATGCTGCCACGTCGTGATATGATGCTGCCACGTCGTGAAATGATGCTGCCACGTCGTAATCTGCAGCTGCCACGTTGTGATATGATGCTGCCACGTCATTGCACGTCATGCCACGTCGTGAAATGATGCTGCCACGTCATTCCACGTCATGCCACGACGTGATATGATGCTGCCACGTCATTCCACGTCATGCCACGTCGTGAAATGATGCTCCCACGTCATTCCACGTCATGCCAAGTCGTGAAATGATGCTGCCACGTCGTGATATGATGCTGCCACGTCGTGATATGATGCTGCCACGTCGTGAAATGATGCTGCCACGTCGTAATCTGATGCTGCCACGTCGTGATATGATGCTGCCACGTCGTAATCTGATGCTGCCACGTCGTGATATGATGATGCCACGTCGTGAAGTAATGCTGCCACGTCGTGATATGATGCTGCAACGTCGTAATATGATGCTGCCACGTCATTCCACGTCATGCCACGTCGTGAAATGATGCTGCCACGTCGTGATATGATGCTGCCACGTCGTGATATGATGCTGCCACGTCGTGATATGATGCTGCCACGTCGTGATATGATGCTGCCACGTCGTGTTATGATGCTGCCACGTCGTGATATGATGCTGCCACGTCGTGAAATGATGCTGCCACGTCGTGACAAAGAGCTGCCACGTCGTAATATGATGCTGCCACGTCATTCCACGTCATGCCACGTCGTGATATGATGCTGCCACGTCGTGATATGATGCTGCCACGTCGTGAAATGATGCTGCCACGTCGTGATATGATGATGCCACGTCGTGAAGTGATGCTGCCAGGTCGTAAAATGATGCTGCCACGTCGTAATCTGATGCTGCCACGTCATTCCACGTCATGCCACGTCGTGAAATGATGCTGCCACGTCATTGCACGTCATGCCACGTCGTGAAATGATGCTGCCACGTCATTCCACGTCATGCCACGTCGTGAAATGATGATGCCACGTCGTGAAGTGATGCTGCCAGGTCGTAAAATGATGCTGCCACGTCGTAATCTGATGCTGCCACGTAATTCCACGTCATGCCACGTCGTGAAATGATGCTGCCACGTAATTCCACGTCATGCCACGTCGTGAAGTAATGCTGCCACGTCGTGATATGATGCTGCCACGTCGTGATATGATGCTGCCACGTCGTGAAATGATGCTGCCACGTCGTAATCTGATGCTGCCACGTCGTGATATGATGCTGCCACGTCATTGCACGTCATGCCACGTCGTGAAATGATGCTGCCACGTGATTCCACGTCATGCCACGTCGTGAAATGATGCTGCCACGTCATTTCACGTCATGCCACGTCGTGAAATGATGCTGCCACGTCATTCCACGTCATGCCACGTCGTGAAATGATGCTGCCACGTCGTGATATGATGCTGCCACGTCGTGAAAAAGAGCTGCCACGTCATTCCACGTCATGCCACGTAGTGATATGATGCTGCCACGTCGTGTTATGATGCTGCCACGTCGTGATATGATGCTGCCACGTCGTGATATGATGCTGCCACGTCGTGATATGATGCTGCCACGTCGTGATATGATGCTGCCACGTCGTGAAATGATGCTGCCACGTCGTAATCTGATGCTGCCACGTCGTGATATGATGCTGCCACGTCATTGCACGTCATGCCACGTCGTGAAATTATGCTGCCACGTCATTGCACGTCATGCCACGTCGTGAAATGATGCTGCCACGTGATTCCACGTCATGCCACGTCGTGAAATGATGCTGCCACGTCATTTCACGTCATGCCACGTCGTGAAATGATGCTGCCACGTCATTCCACGTCATGCCACGTCGTGAGATGATGCTGCCACGTCGTGATATGATGCTGCCACGTCGTGAAATGATGCTGCCACGTCATGAAAAAGAGCTGCCACGTCGTAATATGATGCTGCCACGTCATTCCACGTCATGCCACGTCGTGAAATGATGCTCCCACGTCATTCCACGTCATGCCACGTAGTGAAATAATGCTGCCACGTCGTGATATGATGCTGCCACGTCATTGCACGTCATGCCACGTCGTGAAATGATGCTGCCACGTCATTCCACGTCATGCCACGTCGTGAAATGATGCTGCCACGTCATCCCACGTCATGCCACGTCGTGAAATGATGCTGCCACGTCGTGATATGATGCTGCCACGTCGTGAAAAAGAGCTGCCACGTCGTAATATTATGCTGCCACGTCATTCCACGTCATGCCACGTAGTGATATGATGCTGCCACGTCGTGCTATGATCCTGCCACGTCGTGATATGATGCTGCCACGTCGTGATATGATGCTGCCACGTCGTGATATGATGCTGCCACGTCGTGAAATGATGCTGCCACGTCGTAATCTGCAGCTGCCACGTCGTGATATGATGCTGCCACGTCATTGCACGTCATGCCACGTCGTGAAATGATGCTGCCACGTCATTCCACGTCATGCCACGTCGTGAAATGATGCTGCCACGTCGTGATATGATGCTGCCACGTCGTGATATGATGCTGCCACGTCGTGATATGATGCTGCCACGTCGTGAAATGATGCTGCCACGTCGTAATCTGATGCTGCCACGTCGTGATATGATGCTGCCACGTCATTGCACGTCATGCCACGTCGTGAAATGATGCTGCCACGTGATTCCACGTCATGCCACGTCGTGAAATGATGCTGCCACGTCGTGATATGAAGCTGCCACGTCGTGATATGATGCTGCCACGTCATTCCACGTCATGCCACGTCGTGAAATGATGCTCCCACGTCATTCCACGTCATGCCAAGTCGTGAAATGATGCTGCCACGTCGTGATATGATGCTGCCACGTCGTGATATGATGCTGCCACGTCGTGAAATGATGCTGCCACGTCGTAATCTGATGCTGCCACGTCGTGATATGATGCTGCCACGTCGTAATCTGATGCTGCCACGTCGTGATATGATGATGCCACGTCGTGAAGTAATGCTGCCACGTCGTGATATGATGCTGCAACGTCGTAATGTGATGCTGCCACGTCATTCCACGTCATGCCACGTCGTGAAATGATGCTGCCACGTCGTGATGCGATGCTGCCACGTCGTAATCTGATGCTGCCACGTCGTGATATGATGATGCCACGTCGTGAAGTGATGCTGCCAGGTCGTAAAATTATGCTGCCACGTCATTGCACGTCATGCCACGTCGTGAAATGATGCTGCCACGTGATTCCACGTCATGCCACGTCGTGAAATGATGCTGCCACGTCATTTCACGTCATGCCACGTCGTGAAATGATGCTGCCACGTCATTCCACGTCATGCCACGTCGTGAGATGATGCTGCCACGTCGTGATATGATGCTGCCACGTCGTGAAATGATGCTGCCACGTCATGAAAAAGAGCTGCCACGTCGTAATATGATGCTGCCACGTCATTCCACGTCATGCCACGTCGTGAAATGATGCTCCCACGTCATTCCACGTCATGCCACGTAGTGAAATAATGCTGCCACGTCGTGATATGATGCTGCCACGTCATTGCACGTCATGCCACGTCGTGAAATGATGCTGCCACGTCATTCCACGTCATGCCACGTCGTGAAATGATGCTGCCACGTCATCCCACGTCATGCCACGTCGTGAAATGATGCTGCCACGTCGTGATATGATGCTGCCACGTCGTGAAAAAGAGCTGCCACGTCGTAATATTATGCTGCCACGTCATTCCACGTCATGCCACGTAGTGATATGATGCTGCCACGTCGTGCTATGATCCTGCCACGTCGTGATATGATGCTGCCACGTCGTGATATGATGCTGCCACGTCGTGATATGATGCTGCCACGTCGTGAAATGATGCTGCCACGTCGTAATCTGCAGCTGCCACGTCGTGATATGATGCTGCCACGTCATTGCACGTCATGCCACGTCGTGAAATGATGCTGCCACGTCATTCCACGTCATGCCACGTCGTGAAATGATGCTGCCACGTCGTGATATGATGCTGCCACGTCGTGATATGATGCTGCCACGTCGTGATATGATGCTGCCACGTCGTGAAATGATGCTGCCACGTCGTAATCTGATGCTGCCACGTCGTGATATGATGCTGCCACGTCATTGCACGTCATGCCACGTCGTGAAATGATGCTGCCACGTGATTCCACGTCATGCCACGTCGTGAAATGATGCTGCCACGTCGTGATATGAAGCTGCCACGTCGTGATATGATGCTGCCACGTCATTCCACGTCATGCCACGTCGTGAAATGATGCTCCCACGTCATTCCACGTCATGCCAAGTCGTGAAATGATGCTGCCACGTCGTGATATGATGCTGCCACGTCGTGATATGATGCTGCCACGTCGTGAAATGATGCTGCCACGTCGTAATCTGATGCTGCCACGTCGTGATATGATGCTGCCACGTCGTAATCTGATGCTGCCACGTCGTGATATGATGATGCCACGTCGTGAAGTAATGCTGCCACGTCGTGATATGATGCTGCAACGTCGTAATGTGATGCTGCCACGTCATTCCACGTCATGCCACGTCGTGAAATGATGCTGCCACGTCGTGATGCGATGCTGCCACGTCGTAATCTGATGCTGCCACGTCGTGATATGATGATGCCACGTCGTGAAGTGATGCTGCCAGGTCGTAAAATGATGCTGCCACGTCGTAATCTGATGCTGCCACGTCATTCCACGTCATGCCACGTCGTGAAATGATGCTGCCACGTCATTGCACGTCATGCCACGTCGTGAAATGATGCTGCCACGTCATTCCACGTCATGCCACGTCGTGAAATGATGCTGCCACGTCGTGATTTGATGCTGCCACGTCGTGAAAAAGAGCTGCCACGTCGTAATATGATGCTGCCACGTCATTGCACGTCATGCCACGTCGTGAAATGATGCTGCCACGTCATTCCACGTCATGCCACGTCGTGATATGATGCTGCCACGTCGTGATATGATGCTGCCACGTCGTGATATGATGCTGCCACGTCGTGAAAAAGAGCTGCCACGTCGTAATATGATGCTGCCACGTCATTCCACGTCATGCCACGTCGTGAAATGATTCTGCCACGTCGTGATATGATGCTGCCACGACGTGATATGATGCTGCCACGTCATTCCACGTCATGCCACGTCGTGAAATGATGCTGCCACGTCGTGATATGATGCTGCCACGACGTGATATGATGCTGCCACGTCGTGATATGATGCAGCCACGTCGTTAAATGATGCTGCCACGTCGTAATCTGATGCTGCCACGTCGTGATATGATGATGCCACGTCGTGAAGTAATGCTGCCACGTCGTGATATGATGCTGCCACGTCGTGATATGATGCTGCCACGTCGTGAAATGATGCTGCCACGTCGTAATCTGATGCTGCCACGTCGTGATATGATGCTGCCACGTCATTCCACGTCATGCCACGTCGTGAAATGATGCTGCCACGTCGTGATATGAAGCTGCCACGTCGTGATATGATGCTGCCACGTCATTCTACGTCATGCCACGTCGTGAAATGATGCTCCCACGTCATTCCACGTCATGCCAAGTCGTGAAATGATGCTGCCACGTCGTGATATGATGCTGCCACGTCGTGATATGATGCTGCCACGTCGTAATCTGATGCTGCCACGTCGTGATATGATGATGCCACGTCGTGAAGTAATGCTGCCACGTCGTGATATGATGCTGCCACGTCGTAATATGATGCTGCCACGTCATTCCACGTCATGCCACGTCGTGAAATGATGCTGCCACGTCGTGATATGATGCTGCCACGTCGTGATATGATGCTGCCACGTCGTGTTATGATGCTGCCACGTCGTGATATGATGCTGCCACGTCGCGTTATGATGCTGCCACGTCGTGATATGATGCTGCCACGTCGTGAAATGATGCTGCCACGTCGTGATATGATGATGCCACGTCGTGAAGTGATGCTGCCAGGTCGTAAAATGATGCTGCCACGTCGTAATCTGATGCTGCCACGACATTCCACGTCATGCCACGTCGTGAAATGATGCTGCCACGTCATTGCACGTCATGCCACGTCGTGAAATGATGCTGCCACGTCATTCCACGTCATGCCACGTCGTGAAATGATGCTGCCACGTCGTGATTTGATGCTGCCACGTCGTGAAAAAAAGCTGCCACGTCGTAATATGATGCTGCCACGTCATTGCACGTCATGCCACGTCGTGAAATGATGCTGCCACGTCATTCCACGTCATGCCACGTCGTGATATGATGCTGCCACGTCGTGATATGATGCTGCCACGTCGTGATATGATGCTGCCACGTCGTGAAAAAGAGCTGCCACGTCGTAATATGATGCTGCCACGTCATTCCACGTCATGCCACGTCGTGAAATGATGCTGCCACGTCGTGATATGATGCTGCCACGACGTGATATGATGCTGCCACGTCGTGATATGATGCTGCCACGTCGTTAAATGATGCTGCCACGTCGTAATCTGATGCTGCCACGTCGTGATATGATGATGCCACGTCGTGAAGTAATGCTGCCACGTCGTGATATGATGCTGCCACGTCGTGATATGATGCTGCCACGTCGTGAAATGATGCTGCCACGTCGTAATCTGATGCTGCCACGTCGTGATATGATGCTGCCACGTCATTCCACGTCATGCCACGTCGTGAAATGATGCTGCCACGTCGTGATGTGATGCTGCCACGTCGTGATATGATGCTGCCACGTCGTGATATGATGCTGCCACGTCGTAATATGATGCTGCCACGTCATTCCACGTCATGCCACGTCGTGAAATGATTCTGCCACGTCGTGATATGATGCTGCCACGACGTGATATGATGCTGCCACGTCATTCCACGTCATGCCACGTCGTGAAATGATGCTGCCACGTCGTGATATGATGCTGCCACGACGTGATATGATGCTGCCACGTCGTGATATGATGCTGCCACGTCGTTAAATGATGCTGCCACGTCGTAATCTGATGCTGCCACGTCGTGATATGATGATGCCACGTCGTGAAGTAATGCTGCCACGTCGTGATATGATGCTGCCACGTCGTGATATGATGCTGCCACGTCGTGAAATGATGCTGCCACGTCGTAATCTGATGCTGCCACGTCGTGATATGATGCTGCCACGTCATTCCACGTCATGCCACGTCGTGAAATGATGCTGCCACGTCGTGATATGAAGCTGCCACGTCGTGATATGATGCTGCCACGTCATTCTACGTCATGCCACGTCGTGAAATGATGCTCCCACGTCATTCCACGTCATGCCAAGTCGTGAAATGATGCTGCCACGTCGTGATATGATGCTGCCACGTCGTGATATGATGCTGCCACGTCGTGAAATGATGCTGCCACGTCGTAATCTGATGCTGCCACGTCGTGATATGATGCTGCCACGTCGTAATCTGATGCTGCCACGTCGTGATATGATGATGCCACGTCGTGAAGTAATGCTGCCACGTCGTGATATGATGCTGCCACGTCGTAATATGATGCTGCCACGTCATTCCACGTCATGCCACGTCGTGAAATGATGCTGCCACGTCGTGATATGATGCTGCCACGTCGTGATATGATGCTGCCACGTCGTGATATGATGCTGCCACGTCGTGATATGATGCTGCCACGTCGCGTTATGATGCTGCCACGTCGTGATATGATGCTGCCACGTCGTGAAATGATGCTGCCACGTCGTGATATGATGATGCCACGTCGTGAAGTGATGCTGCCAGGTCGTAAAATGATGCTGCCACGTCGTAATCTGATGCTGCCACGACATTCCACGTCATGCCACGTCGTGAAATGATGCTGCCACGTCATTGCACGTCATGCCACGTCGTGAAATGATGCTGCCACGTCATTCCACGTCATGCCACGTCGTGAAATGATGCTGCCACGTCGTGATTTGATGCTGCCACGTCGTGAAAAAAAGCTGCCACGTCGTAATATGATGCTGCCACGTCATTGCACGTCATGCCACGTCGTGAAATGATGCTGCCACGTCATTCCACGTCATGCCACGTCGTGATATGATGCTGCCACGTCGTGATATGATGCTGCCACGTCGTGAAAAAGAGCTGCCACGTCGTAATATGATGCTGCCACGTCATTCCACGTCATGCCACGTCGTGAAATGATGCTGCCACGTCGTGATATGATGCTGCCACGACGTGATATGATGCTGCCACGTCGTGATATGATGCTGCCACGTCGTTAAATGATGCTGCCACGTCGTAATCTGATGCTGCCACGTCGTGATATGATGATGCCACGTCGTGAAGTAATGCTGCCACGTCGTGATATGATGCTGCCACGTCGTGATATGATGCTGCCACGTCGTGAAATGATGCTGCCACGTCGTAATCTGATGCTGCCACGTCGTGATATGATGCTGCCACGTCATTCCACGTCATGCCACGTCGTGAAATGATGCTGCCACGTGATTCCACGTCATGCCACGTCGTGAAATGATGCTGCCACGTCGTGATATGAAGCTGCCACGTCGTGATATGATGCTGCCACGTCGTGAAGTAATGCTGCCACGTCGTGATATGATGCTGCCACGTCGTGATATAATGCTGCCACGTCGTGAAATGATGCTGCCACGTCATTCCACGTCATGCCACGTCGTGAAATGATGCTGCCACGTCGTGATATGATGCTGCCACGTCGTGATATGATGCTGCCACGTCGTGACAAAGAGCTGCCACGTCGTAATATGATGCTGCCACGTCATTCCACGTCATGCCACGTCGTGAAATGATGCTGCCACGTCGTGATATGATGCTGCCACGACGTGATATGATGCTGCCACGTCGTGATATGATGCTGCCACGTCGTGAAATGATGCTGCCACGTCGTAATCTGATGCTGCCACGTCGTGATATGATGCTGCCACGTCATTGCACGTCATGCCACGTCGTGAAATGATGCTGCCACGTGATTCCACGTCATGCCACGTCGTGAAATGATGCTGCCACGTCGTGATATGATGCTGCCACGTCGTGATATGATGCTGCCACGTCGTGACAAAGAGCTGCCACGTCGTAATATGATGCTGCCACGTCATTCCACGTCATGCCACGTCGTGAAATGATGCTGCCACGTCGTGATATGATGCTGCCACGACGTGATATGATGCTGCCACGTCGTGATATGATGCTGCCACGTCGTGATATGATGCTGCCACGTCGTGTTATGATGCTGCCACGTCGTGATATGATGCTGCCACGTCGTGAAATGATGCTGCCACGTCGTAATCTGATGCTGCCACGTCGTGATATGATGCTGCCACGTCATTGCACGTCATGCCACGTCGTGAAATGATGCTGCCACGTCATTCCACGTCATGCCACGTCGTGAAATGATGCTGCCACGTCGTGATGTGATGCTGCCACGTCGTGATATGATGCTGCCACGTCGTGATATGATGCTGCCACGTCGTGATATGATGCTGCCACGTCGTGATATGATGCTGCCACGTCGTGAAATGATGCTGCCACGTCGTAATCTGATGCTGCCACGTCGTGATATGATGCTGCCACGTCATTCCACGTCATGCCACGTCGTGAAATGATGCTGCCACGTCGTGATGTGATGCTGCCACGTCGTGATATGATGCTGCCACGTCGTGATATGATGCTGCCACGTCGTGATATGATGCTGCCACGTCGTGATATGATGCTGCCACGTCGTGAAATGATGCTGCCACGTCGTAATCTGATGCTGCCACGTCGTGATATGATGCTGCCACGTCATTGCACGTCATGCCACGTCGTGAAATGATGCTGCCACGTGATTCCACGTCATGCCACGTCGTGAAATGATGCTGCCACGTCGTGATATGAAGCTGCCACGTCGTGATATGATGCTGCCACGTCGTTAAATGATGCTGCCACGTCGTAATCTGATGCTGCCACGTCGTGATATGATGATGCCACGTCGTGAAGTAATGCTGCCACGTCGTGATATGATGCTGCCACGTCGTGATATGATGCTGCCACGTCGTGAAATGATGCTGCCACTGTTGTCAATTGACACATTATTTGTAAAATATCGCAATCGCGACTTCCCCAATGCCCTCATATGGCTCAGCTAGCCTGTCTTCTCACCCACTCGCCACTCCGTATCCGCGACACACAGTAAGTCTGCGCGGCGCAGCGAATGGTCTCGCCACGAAGACGCCGGCGCCTCCGCGCCACGGTCGTTTCTGCGTCAGTTTCTCTTCAAGTCTTTTTCTCTGGAGTGTTTTCTGATCTCCAGAGTTTTTTGCTTTATGATTTTCTCATATTATTTTTGATATATAGTTTTTCCACCCTCAATAAATGGGTTATCGCTGGAATCTCTTGTTTACGTATTGCCTCGCTGCTGCTCTATTTCTTCCGCTCGCTCTCTAGATTATTCGCCTCGTTCTGATATTTGTCGGTTATCTACGAAGACCTGAGGGTTCGTCAGCCCTAGGATGGTCCTCGACATGGTGAAGAGAGTGGTCCGACATCGGACTCCCGCGCCACAAATTCTCGTTGGCGCGTGCCCGCTCCACGTATGACGAACCGTCGAATTTCAGCAAGAACACGAGCTTAGTATCTAGAGTTAAGCGAAGAACCCGTTGCCTCGATTTCTGAAATTCCGCTCACTCCGATGAATTTCCACAAATCGCACGCACGAGCATCCCTTTTTTTTTCATATTTCTCTTTTATTCCGGCCCAAACAATTAACCAAATTTGGCCTAAAAATCAATTTATTCGGCCTAAAAAATTATTTATTTCCGGCCTAAAATTGAAATTGATTTGGCCTAAAATTTTTTTTATTTTCATTTGGCCTAAAATTCAATTTATTCGGCCTAAAAATTATTTATTTCCGGCCTAAAATTGAAATTGATTTGGCCTAAAATTTTTTTATTATTTTCATTTGGCCTAAAATTCCATTTATTCGGCCTAAAAATTCTTTATTTCCGGCCTAAAATTGAAATTTATTTGGCCTAAAAATTTTCAATTGGCCTAAAAATTTTTTATTTTTATTTGGCCTAAAATTTATTTGGCTAAAAATTTATTTGGCCTAAAAGTTTTTCATTTGGCCTAAAATGTATTTGGCCTAAAAAATTTTCAATTGGCCTAAAAATTTTTTATTTTTTTATTTGGCCTAAAATTTATTTGGCTTAAAATTAATTTGGCCTAAAAATTTTCAATTGGCCTAAAATTTATTTGGCCTAAAATTTATTTGGCTTAAAACTTTATTTGGCCTAAAAATTTTTTTTTATTTGGCCTAAACCTTTATTTGCCACAGATTAATTATTTCCGGCATAACAATTGAAATTTATTTGACCAAAAATTTATTTGGCCTAAAATTCTTTATTTTTATTGGCCTAAAATTCAATTTATTCGGCCCAAAAATTATTTATTTCCGGCTAAAAAATTAAAATTTATTTGGCCTAAAATTTTTATTCGGCCCAAAAATTATTTATTTCCGGCTAAAAAATTAAAATTTATTTGGCCTAAAATTTTTATTTGGCCTAAAAATTCTTATTTGGCCTAAAAGTTATTTATTTCTGGCATAAAAATTCAATTTCCCTTGGCCTCAGATTCAACTCATCAAATGTTTCACGCCCGTTCTATTACCATTACGAATCCAGTAATCACGTAATGTTAATATTTATAGACATGGCGACTGTGAGGACCGTCGTCGTGACGACGCCAGACACGGACGCAGCGACGGAGATCGCTCTCGACCACCCCCTGACCCACGGTCCGCAAACTCCACCTCCGACGGACGACAGGGAAGAAGTCGTGACGACAACATACTCACCATCCGCGTGGGCCGAAGGTTAGCCTCATTTTAAAAGAATCGCTCTCACAAAGCTTCCTCCCAGGACCAGTACCGGAAGGAAGCGAGGAACTCTGGCGCAGATTGGAGCACATCGAGCAGTACCTGGAATCCAGCGTCGCGACTCTTGCGAGACGCATCGACGTTCTGGAGAACAGAATGACTGCGAGACAGCCGGCGGCAGACACGAAGCTCCGAGCCACCACGATCGGCCAAGTCTCCTCCATCGTTCCGAAGAACCAGGCAATGGCGTCCGCGCAGATGTCGTCGACACCGGCGACCCGATGCGTTGCGTGCAAGCGTGACCATCACACGTTGAAGTTCTGCCGGCGCTACGCCACCGGGACGGAACGACACGCACGACTCGAGGCCATCAACAAGTGCGCTCGGTGCCTGGGATCGGCGGCTCACGAGGACTCCAATGGACGGTGCCCCGCGCAGCACCCCTGCGTGGGGTGCCTCGAGAGAGGCCACCACCGGTACTGCTGTCCTCGATTGTTTCCGGCGACGACTACCGCGACGACAGTTCCGGTCCTCATCGAGTCGCCGGTCCCCCCGCCAAGCGTGAACTTCGCGTTCCGAGGATCGTCGCGTGGCCGTGCCCGAGGAAGACCAGGGAGAGGTCGCGGAGGACACTTCGACACCGCCCACCCATACGCATACTGAGGCCCGGACCCTCTTCTTTGTTAAACCCGATACTGTTAACCCCCTTTTTTTTAAATCCTAATTACCATTGTTCAACATTCCCCCTCTCCTTTTTTTCTTCCCTCTTCTCCTTTCCCTTCTCTCAAAAATAATTTGGTAGAATTATCGATTATCTACTAGCCAAGTCAAGGTTTTCACCTTGTGATACCTCTCTTCGAACACTTCTTCATCGTTCCCCTCATCCTCTTTAGTCTCCCTTCTTCTAACAGCCCGTTGCTGTACATCAACTAGTATGTCACGCTAAAACAGGAACTGTTCGTTCCATTTTACCTGCAGCTAGTGCGTCAAGTAGAATATTATTCCTTTAGAACGTTTAACCGTTCTTGTCCAAATACTTGACGACCGCACACCCGGAATTACACTCAGTGCCTCTAAACCTACTGACCACTCGAGTCTTTGTAAGGCTTCAGGTCACTAAGTAATTCCCCGTCTCGGTCGTCACGGAATTCCAACCTAGAAACATAGAATTCCAAATCATCCAAGCCCTGTAGGCTTTTCTCTCTCGTTATAGCCTAGGCAAGATGTAGCAAGAAAGCTAGTCACTTTCTTATGATATAGGAAGATCTGATATCGGTTAGGGACGCCGACACCGCCGTCCGGCACGCTCGTAGAGACTGTCAGTCAAAGGATCTTGTTGTCCGAATAAGAGCTCCTCACTCTTATCCGGGGTGACGTGGGATCCACATCTTCCCGTCAGTGTGACTTTCCCCACCGCAACCGGTCCACGGAAAACTTGTTGAGGAACAGGTTTCTCCTAGCCCGGCCTCGCAAAAGGCTAGAAACACAACATGTGATGTACTTACAGCTCCACAGCTGCTGCCACGATGTTCGAAATACCTATCCGACGCCAGCACTGTTCCGAAATCAGACGATCCGTCCTGTTTGGAAACACGCCTTTGTCATCAAGAGTTTTTTTCTCGAAAACAGGTATACTACACCTCCAGAGTGCATTAAAATCGCATTGAGATGCTTCAGTGTGTCCGAGAAGCACGGACTCGCCAAGGAAGTCGCTTCGATCCGGCTCTCCACACCGCTCACGCAGTTACAAATACTTCTCTTGTATTAAACTCGTCGATATTTCATAAAAATGATCATCTCAGCTCAAAAAAAAAAATAAAATCTTAACTTGACGACAAACCATTTTTGCCACAGGATCCTAGTCGCTACACGCTCTGGTCACCCGTCACTTCTTCTAGTGACCACACCTTCAGAGTCACGATGTGAGAACGTTCATTGTCTCTACATCACGTGACATCTCTCTCAAGCGTTACCCCCTGATCGCCACCTCCGTTAGTCCGTGTCCGCCGCAGAAGTGACTCTCTCGCCGTCCACGGGAGGCTGCCGATCTTCTCCTCAAATTTGCCTCCTCTCCCCTTCGACCTCACCAAGGATCCTATAACGCACAATAGGACCACGGCGAGCTCGTCTAAACAGATCCACCGAGGAGCCCCACGTCCAAGGTGGAGTGAGGCGACGCTCCAGGAATCGAGAACCATCCAACGCTCACACTCAAATTCTCCTATCGTTATCCTTTTCGTGGTTCTCGCTCCTGGAGTAGCAGGGAATTCTTTCAGAAACAACTGCCCTCGTGGAACAAACTCCAACTGCGGAGGCTTTATCTCCGCAGAAGGACGTCCGCCCTCATACCTATCCTCGTGCCCCTTCGGATCAGTCGAAATGGACTCCATCATTCGACGAAAGCGATCCCAATGGCGCGCTCATTTGTTTTCACCATCCTCGTTTCGTTACGATCGTTGTGTAATCGGCAGGCAACCGATGTACCCAAACGTAGAGATTAGCAGCGCCGCGCAGCTGCTTATCTCCGGTTATTGGTTGACTACCCAGTAACCGCCTGCCCTACTACATGTTGAAGTTCAACGTAGGAAAGGCAGAAGGTGCCGCGTCGCGACACGCCACTCACCTGTCTATCAATCGGGTGGCCACCGAAAGATCACAGGCCTGTGGTACAAAGTCTCTCATCCCATCCTTCTCTTCCCCTCTCTCTCTTCCTCTCTCCCTTCTATATCATCCCTCCTAATCAGTTTACAGGTCTTCAAAACAATCACCTTCGCTCACTGCTATGTCCCAACTCCAATCCCCTCAACCAACACCCCCCCGACCCCCAGTCGCCGAGAAGGAGGCCCCGTCGATCATGCGTTCTGTCGCTGCCGCCGAACTCGATTCGACGGCACGCGGTCAGAACGTGATCGTCGGCACCGCTCCGATTCCTCTCCGCTCCGGCTCGGAAGCCCCGTCGCTCATGCGCTCTGTCGCTGCCGCCGAACTCGATTCGACGGCACGCGGTCAGAACGTGATCGTCGGCACCGCTCCGATTCCTCTCCGCTCCGGCTCGGAAGCCCCGTCGCTCATGCGCTCTGTCGCTGCCGCCGAACTCGATTCGACGGCACGCGGTCAGAACGTGATCGTCGGCACCGCTCCGATTCCTCTCCGCTCCGGCTCGGAAGCCCCGTCGCCCCTGCGTTCTGTCGCCTCCGCCGAACTCGATTCGACGGCACGCGGTCAGAGCGAGATCGTCGGCGACGCTCCGATTCCTCTCCGCTCCGGCTCGGAAGCCCCGTCGCTCATGCGTTCTGTCGCCTCCGCCGAACTCGATTCGGTGGCACGCGGTCAGAACGAGATCGTCGGCACCGCTCCGATTCCTCTCCGCTCCGGCTCGGAAGCCCCGTCGCTCATGCGTTCTGTCGCCTCCGCCGAACTCGATTCGGTGGCACGCGGTCAGAACGTGATCGTCGGCACCGCTCCGATTCCTCTCCGCTCCGGCTCGGAAGCCCCGTCGCTCATGCGCTCTGTCGCTGCCGCCGAACTCGATTCGACGGCACGCGGTCAGAACGTGATCGTCGGCACCGCTCCGATTCCTCTCCGCTCCGGCTCGGAAGCCCCGTCGCTCATGCGCTCTGTCGCTGCCGCCGAACTCGATTCGACGGCACGCGGTCAGAACGTGATCGTCGGCACCGCTCCGATTCCTCTCCGCTCCGGCTCGGAAGCCCCGTCGCCCCTGCGTTCTGTCGCCTCCGCCGAACTCGATTCGACGGCACGCGGTCAGAGCGAGATCGTCGGCGACGCTCCGATTCCTCTCCGCTCCGGCTCGGAAGCCCCGTCGCTCATGCGTTCTGTCGCCTCCGCCGAACTCGATTCGGTGGCACGCGGTCAGAACGAGATCGTCGGCACCGCTCCGATTCCTCTCCGCTCCGGCTCGGAAGCCCCGTCGCTCATGCGTTCTGTCGCCTCCGCCGAACTCGATTCGGTGGCACGCGGTCAGAACGAGATCGTCGGCACCGCTCCGATTCCTCTCCGCTCCGGCTCGGAAGCCCCGTCGCTCATGCGTTCTGTCGCCTCCGCCGAACTCGATTCGGTGGCACGCGGTCAGAGCGAGATCGTCGGCGACGCTCCGATTCCTCTCCGCTCCGGCTCGGAAGCCCCGTCGCTCATGCGTTCTGTCGCCTCCGCCGAACTCGATTCGGTGGCACGCGGTCAGAACGAGATCGTCGGCACCGCTCCGATTCCTCTCCGCTCCGGCTCGGAAGCCCCGTCGCTCATGCGTTCTGTCGCCTCCGCCGAACTCGATTCGGTGGCACGCGGTCAGAGCGAGATCGTCGGCGACGCTCCGATTCCTCTCCGCTCCGGCTCGGAAGCCCCGTCGCTCATGCGTTCTGTCGCCTCCGCCGAACTCGATTCGGTGGCACGCGGTCAGAACGAGATCGTCGGCACCGCTCCGATTCCTCTCCGCTCCGGCTCGGAAGCCCCGTCGCTCATGCGTTCTGTCGCCTCCGCCGAACTCGATTCGGTGGCACGCGGTCAGAACGAGATCGTCGGCACCGCTCCGATTCCTCTCCGCTCCGGCTCGGAAGCCCCGTCGCTCATGAGCTCTGTCGCTGCCGCCGAACTCGATTCGACGGCACGCGGTCAGAACGCGATCGTCGGCACCGCTCCGATTCCTCTCCGCTCCGGCTCGGAAGCCCCGTCGCTCATGCGTTCTGTCGCCTCCGCCGAACTCGATTCGACGGCACGCGGTCAGAACGAGATCGTCGGCACCGCTCCGATTCCTCTCCGCTCCGGCTCGGAAGCCCCGTCGCCCCTGCGTTCTGTCGCCTCCGCCGAACTCGATTCGACGGCACCCAGCCAGACCACTGCCGAACGCGAAATTGAATCAGTTCGTGGAGCTCCGTCGTACCGCAACACGTTCGGAGGCCCCCTCAAACGAAAGATGAAAGCTCACTCCAAACGGAGCCTCGACCTTTTCGATGAACTCCTCCAGTACAAAGAACGAAACTCCGCTCACCCGGATTTCCACAGAGTGATCACTAACTACGGGATCCGTTTGGAAGAGTCCTTGCAGAAATTCCGCGAGTTACGCCTAGACATCGCCAACGCCTGCAGCTCGGTCCGCGTCTTAGCAGCTCCGGATCACGAAGCATTCGAGCAGTCTATGTACCAGTTCTACGAAGAGCACTGCTCCCCAGTAGTAAATGCACTAAGCCCAGAATTCGAATCACTTGTCGCGATTACCCAAAATCCTGCAGCAGTGCCCGGATCGGCCACAAAGCCAAGTGAACAGACTGAGGAGTCGAGTCCGAACTCCCCAATAACGCACCGGCACTCTCAGGAAAACTCGACGAACTCTTCGAAAGGAAGGCTCGAGCCATTAGAAACGCACGACCTTCCCAGCAGAGAGGACGCAACGTTCCAGCATCACGGGCACGAACAGGCCCTTCCCGTTCAGTGTCAGTTGTCCAGTTTTGACCACACCGCCTTCGGTGCGTCAGGATTCCAGGACGACGGCTCCTTCCACTTACAGCAGCTGTTGGGAACAGCGGCTAGCAATCTGCGAACGACAGTCGATCCCGAATTGATTCGACTCCGCGAGCAGGTCGAGCAGATGGCAGTCTCCCATGCGAGACTTCTCGAAGAAGAGACCCGCAGAAAGCAAAAGATGCGTGAATGGGAGATAGCCCAGCAGGCACTCCAACTGCAAGAAACAGAGCGCCGCGCTGAACAGGCTGAGCGACGCCGCCTGGAAGACCAGATCGCGGCCCTGCAAGTATCGATAGCTCGTCTGAACCAAAGTCGCGAAGAGGATCACTCTCGCATTCGACTTATACCGAACGGCACGAAACAGCTGTCCCGACCGCACACAATGAGAATCGAAGACTCGGATAGAACGGCCCGGTTGTCTGCCCTCGATCATAATCAACAAATTCTCCAGCAGATACATTCGACTCCGCCTGTCAGCCAGATGGCGTCAGCTCCCGGACTCTCGTCCAGTCTCAATCTCCTCACAGAAGGAGCGCGTGTCTCCGCGAGACAGACAATGGAGAAGCATCCGGTCCCTCAACAGGCTTCCACCCCGATATCTGCGTTCGTCCCTCGTCAGACATCTCGGCTCTTAGAAGGAGACGATGAAGAGGAGGAGAGTCCCATCGGTAACCTCACCCTTCCACGGCCCCGACCTTCGAATTCAACATTCAACTGGGATGATTCGAGAAAACGTCTTCGAGACATCACAGACATGATCGAACCATTTGACGGTAAAACTGGACAGACCGGCTTCCGGAGGTTCTCCAGGTGCATGAACTCGCTCGTAACCAATGACAACCGCATTCCGGCTGAAGAAAAGTGGTTCTTTTTGATCAAAATGCTGAAAGGAGAGGCCAAAAGGTATCTTGTCGAGGGTGAGGACCCGACAGCGTCGTACCACGACACATTCCGTCTTCTGACAGACATGTACGGCGGAGACGCCAATGATGAAGGTCTCTCCCTCCATCTCAAGTTCACCAGCCTCAACTTCAACAAGACAAATTACGACCAGATGTCGCGAGACTTGGCCGCGCACGAAATCTTAGCGCGTCAAATCATGCAGCACTCGGGAGCTCCTTTGGATTCAGTAAAAGTCCGGGACTTCCTACTGAAACTACCGGCAGATCTCTGCGAAGACCTCTACAAACAATACCGTTTGTACGGAAAAAACTTCGACTTCTTTTCGGCTGTCCGCCAAGTACGGGAATTCATCGATCGCAGACGATCTATGACGCAGCCTACTTCTCTCCAGCCCCCAGCTCTGATCAGTGAGATTCCCAATCAGATCGCGATCAACAGTGTCAGTGCGACCAAGAAGGGCAAGAAGAAGAAGCTGGCCACACAGCCTACTCCAGCTGCGCAGGCCGCCTCCGCTCATCCTCCACCGCAAACCATTCAGGCGGTTGCTGCGGAATCGGTTGCTCCGCAAAGCGCCCAAACGACGAGACCAAGCCGCACCCTTGTGTCTTTCGCGGGGAATCAGCCCTTTCGGGACAACTCCTTTCGTGACCAAGGCAACGCCAGTCGCTCGTCGTCACGACAGCGGAATCCGACCGCCCATCTGGACTTCAACCAACGACTCGACCGTTCGAAACGCTTCGAATCCGGCGCTGGGCCAGATATGCGTCTCCTCAAATTCTATAACGCTACAACGGAATTCTCTGAATCGTCTCGATGCCACCTATGCGGCCCCGGACATCAGTCTCGTAACTGCCCAGTCCCAGCTGAGAGATGGGCGAATTTCATCTCAGGAACTGGGAGGTGCGGCAACTGTCTCGGACTCAGCCATCGGTATGACAACTGCCCATCGCTCAAACGTTGTGTGTTTTGCCAAGGCCCCCATTTCTCGAACTCGTGCCCTCAAATGGCTAGATTCAGACAACCAGGTGTCATCGACGGCATGTATCAGCAAGCCGGCGCCTCCTTTCAACACTAATAGTGCCGTACCTGGCGATGTTGGTTCACCGTCGATCCCAACATCACTAGATGCCTCGCCACCTTCCTCCTTGCTTCTTACTGATCTTAAATCATCCGTTTGTTCTTCGACTAACCCAGCGAGCTCTTCGCTCAGTCCCCTACCTCCGCATACCGTACCCACTCCGACCACGTCGCGAGTGCCTCCCCTTTTCCCGCACGATGATGACTTAACGGAATACGTTCAGCATCTACGTCACCAAAAACCTCTTGTGCAATCCTTATTCACCTTAAGTGAAGAAGACTACCGTCTTCCATTCTTGTGTCTCCGCACAGAAAACAACCACCCCATTCTGTGCCTATTCGACACCGGAGCCACGGTCACAGTCATGACCCATTCCAGCGCGAACCGGCTAGGACTCCGGCCTTACCGCACCGAGACGCTCACCTTCAAAGGTTTCCGTTCGGAAGAAACCTTCGACTCTCACGTCTTTAAAGTTTGTGTGCAAAGTTCTGCTCCTACTGGGCCTCCGACTGTTCGCTTCCGTTCCGTCGGTACACCCAATCCGATTAATGCGAAGTTCAGAACCCCACAACTTTCCCTTGAAGATGCTCATTATCTACTTTCACACAAAATCGACACTCGCCAAATCGAGCACAATCGCAAACACGACGGGAAACAAGTTGACATGATTCTGGGGAACGACAATCTTTCTATCCTCCTGCGCACATCCCGCCGCCACGTCCTTCCCAGCGGCCGAGTAATTGAATGCACCGAGCTAGGCAACGTCGTATTCCCGACACCCCTCGTACCCTCCCTCGCAGCACTTACTCAAAACGAACAATTCATCGTCGAATGCTTTCCAAACACAAATTTCGTAAACACATTGACAGAATCAACCATCATCGATAATCCGGACTCGGACTTGCTCGCAGCCATTACACAGTTGTGGAATATGGAAAATATCGCAATTCAAGCACCAGAGTGTTCCGAACAAGAGAACAAAAGACATCGCGATCTCTTAAAAGAATTTTCCAAGACAGCCAAAATGAACAGCCGAGGAGAGCTGGAAGTCTCCTTCCCATGGAACGGAAACCAGAGCGAACTGTCCGACAACCGCACCATTGCTTCTATGCGCCTCTCCCAGCTTCTAAAGACACTACGCAGAGGCACCAATATGGTTCCCGCTTATCACGAGATCATCATGACTCAATTAAAATCGGGAATCATCGAGCCTGCCGATCCTCGACGTATTGAGTCCGACGGACCTTACTACTATATTCCCCACCGAGTCGTAATCAAGAAAGAGTCGTTGACGACAAAACTGCGGATCGTTCTTGATGCAAGCAGCCACGGAAGCGGTGCCCTTTCCCTCAACGATTGTCTGTTTCCAGGGCCATCAATTTTACAGCCGATCTTCGGCATCCTACTCCGAGCACGCCTCTCTCGATACGTCATCCTGTCTGACTTGGAGAAAGCCTTCCATCAGGTTCGCCTTCGCTCAGAAGACAGAAACGTGACTCGCTTCCTGTGGCTCCGCGACCCAGAAAGGCCCTTCTCTTTCGACAATATCGTTGAGTACCGTTTCGCACGACTCCCATTCGGAGTAACGTCTTCTCCGTTTCTTCTCGCAGCCACCATTCATCATTATTTGGACCTATACGAAAACCCAATTAATGATCGGATCCGAGAAAACCTATACGTAGACAACGTATTGTTCACAACAAACGACGTGTCCGAGATCCAGAGTCTAATTCAAGAAAGCCAGAACGTATTCAGCAAAATGAATATGAATCTCAGAGAGTTTCTGGTCAACTCCCATTCGGACATGGAACTCATCGAGCCAGACAAGCGCTCACAAGTCGCAGAATGCAAGCTTCTCGGCTACGTCTGGAATAGCTCGACAGACACTATCACGGTAAAGATCGCCCAGATTGAAGAGGACCACCCAACAAAACGAAAGGTGGCATCCCGAATGGCGGAAACGTTCGATCCCCTCGGCCTCGTGCAACCCCTCCTCGTCGACTTCAAACGACTCATTCAAGAACTGTGGCACGAGGGAACAGCGTGGAACGATCCGATCCCAGTCGCCCTCCTACCTCAGTGGAACTCGATTCGCAAAGCATTCGCTCATCGAGAAATCTCGATTCCACGCATGTTCACGTCCGATGTCGACTATCAGTCAGTCGAACTAATCATCTTTTGTGACGCAAATCCTCAGTTTTATGCGTGTTGTGCTTACCTCCGATTCTCCTACACAGACCGACCGCCCGAGTCGCGTTTGGTGTCCAGTCGTTCTAAAATCCGTCCGAGTTCCTCCCCCGCCTGGGGCGTTCCAAACATGGAACTCCTCGCCATCGAATGCGGGTCACGATTCGCATGCTCAATCAAAGACGAACTCCACCATCCAATCAATGGTATTCGGATTTTCTCAGACTCGATGGTCGCGCTCTATTGGGTCCTCTTGACAGAAAAAAAGATCCTTTGGGTCCACAACCGAGTAAAAAAGATCCAAGACATCAGAGATCGCCTCTCCGAGGTCGGACTACCTCCTTCGTTCCACCATTGCCCGTCGGACGCCAACCCAGCCGACCTCGGCACGAAAGGTTTGGGAACGGAAGCCCTCCAGGCCTGCTCCCTCTGGTGGAATGGCCCCGACTTTCTGAAAAGCGAGCCTGACACATGGCCCTGCCGGCTCGAGGGAACCTTTAAGTGCCCTCCAGAATTCTTGGAAGAGGTCCAATCAGGACTCGCTCCGGTTAAGTCTTCAAAGATCGCTACAAAGAAAGTTGCGAAGGTCACGAAATCCAGGACAGCGGAACAGCAAATTCAGAAATCGAACCCCGTTAATACAGAACGGCACCTGAAATCTTGTCATCCACAAATGCACCTTTCCACCCACTCTCTCCACAAAAAGCGTCACCCACCGATTTCGGATCAGCACCTCCACCTGTCGTCAATCGTTCCATTCGAATACTCGAAAACACTAGGCAAGATCGCCTCAGTGACGCACTATGTATTACAGTGGTGCCAGAATATGGCCACGAGACGAAATATGGAATGGAAAGGAGATCTGATGAAAGAGTTCGCAAAACAGAAATCACCCATCGAAAAAAGGATACTTGCCAGACGACTCATCATCAAAGAGCACTACAGAGAGTCTGCTACAATGGGCCTCCAGATTCCCAAGGAACTGACAGATTCGCTCCAAAAAGACGAACATGATCTCCTGCGGGTATCACGAAAAATCAGCTCATCCACATTCAATCCAGACGCAAGCTCACCTATTTTCATCTTTCACGATCACCCCCTCGCTGCATTGATTGTCGGTGAAGTTCACACCACGACAGGACACAGCCCTCCCGAGTCAACCCGCCGAGCATTGCGCAACGCGTATTGGATCCCTCAAGATGGCAGACTCACGAAGTCAGTCATCTCCCGCTGCATCCCGTGCAAACGCATGACAGGCAAACCCTTTGAGTACCCCTACGCACAACTACTCCCTTCAATTCGTACCAACCGTTCCACGCCATTCGCTCACGTTGGCCTCGATTACATGGGTCCGATCGAATTCAGAGAGCACTCCGGCAACCTGTCCAAGGCGTACGTCCTCCTGTATTCGTGTCTCGTCGTACGCGCCGTACACATCGAGCTACTCCCTGACGCGTCGTCCGCATCATATCTCAAAGGTCTCCAACGAGTCTTCGCACGCCGAGGAGTCCCATCGTCGATCTACTCCGATAACGCTCGCACCTTCTCGCTAGGCCAAACTATCATCCAGACGGACATCAACACTCTCCACGTGCACTCGGAAAGTTTCACTAACTTTCTCGCGTACAAAAACGTAAACTTTCGCTACATTACCCCCCTGAGCCCATGGCAGGGTGGGGTGTACGAAAGACTTGTGGGACTGGTGAAAACGCAACTCTACAAAGAGATCCGAAGCAACATCCTCTCCTTCTTCGATCTCGAGACAGTGCTGATCAGAGTGGAAGGAATGCTAAACGACAGACCCATCATGAACAACTCCACCGACTTCAGCGACCTACCCGCCCTCCGTCCAGTCGATTTCCTCCTCCCGGCCGTTCGCCTCGCCATCCCACACGATCCGGTCTACAATATGTTCTCCTACCCAGGAAGAACGACCGAAGCCCGCACCAGAGACCACCTCGCGCACATCAACAAGACGCTTGACAATCTCTGGCAACTCTGGTACTCCGGGTATCTCCTCTTCTTACGCGACGCACAAGCGAAGAAACGGAGAAGTTCGACGATCGAGCCCACAGTGGGTCAAATTGTCCTCCTCGAGATCAACGGCCAGCCCCGACACCTCTGGCCCCTCGCCATCATCATCTCTCTGAAAACCGGGAAGGATAATCTATGCAGGTCAGCAACGGTACGATGCAGGAACAAGTTATACGACCGACCAGTCTGCCAACTCATTCCCCTTGAGCTCGAATCCTTCGAATACGCTCAAGACTCTCCCGACCCAGCTTCAACACCGTTGAGCCAGCTACTACGCGACAACGTAGCCAGACTTCCTCCGTCAGCTACCACACGTGTTCCGAAAAGAGCAGTCGCTACAGTACCTGCTCTCGAAGGTACCACTTCCAGCGATAATACCCAAGCAGCCCACCAAGCGCGTGACGACGACAAGCCAGACGACATGAAGAAACTTGCGTCTGGAGTCAGAACACGTCCTCTCTTGCCACGAGCAGCTAAATCTAAAAAGACCCTCAACTACGTCCACCTGTACCAGCCCTCCATAGTTGAGCTCTCCCCCCGGGAGTGTTGTCAATTGACACATTATTTGTAAAATATCGCAATCGCGACTTCCCCAATGCCCTCATATGGCTCAGCTAGCCTGTCTTCTCACCCACTCGCCACTCCGTATCCGCGACACACAGTAAGTCTGCGCGGCGCAGCGAATGGTCTCGCCACGAAGACGCCGGCGCCTCCGCGCCACGGTCGTTTCTGCGTCAGTTTCTCTTCAAGTCTTTTTCTCTGGAGTGTTTTCTGATCTCCAGAGTTTTTTGCTTTATGATTTTCTCATATTATTTTTGATATATAGTTTTTCCACCCTCAATAAATGGGTTATCGCTGGAATCTCTTGTTTACGTATTGCCTCGCTGCTGCTCTATTTCTTCCGCTCGCTCTCTAGATTATTCGCCTCGTTCTGATATTTGTCGGTTATCTACGAAGACCTGAGGGTTCGTCAGCCCTAGGATGGTCCTCGACATGGTGAAGAGAGTGGGATTCGAACCCACGCCCCCGAAGGGACTGGGCTCGACAGCCACGTCATTCCACGTCATGCCACGTCGTGAAATGATGCTGCCACGTCGTGATATAATGCTGCCACGTCGTGATATGATGCTGCCACGTCGTGACAAAGAGCTGCCACGTCGTAATATGATGCTGCCACGTCATTCCACGTCATGCCACGTCGTGAAATGATGCTGCCACGTCGTGTTATGATGCTGCCACGTCGTGATATGATGCTGCCACGTCGTGAAATGATGCTGCCACGTCGTGAAATGATGCTGCCACGTCGTAATCTGCAGCTGCCACGTCGTGATATGATGCTGCCACGTCATTGCACGTCATGCCACGTCGTGAAATGATGCTGCCACGTCATTCCACGTCATGCCACGTCGTGAAATGATGCTGCCACGTCGTGATATGATGCTGCCACGTCGTGATATGATGCTGCCACGTCGTGATATGATGCTGCCACGTCGTGAAATGATGCTGCCACGTCGTAATCTGATGCTGCCACGTCGTGATATGACGCTGCCACGTCATTCCACGTCATGCCACGTCGTGAAATGATGCTGCCACGTCGTGATATGATGCTGCCACGTCGTGAAAAAGAGCTGCCACGTCGTAATATGATGCTGCCACGTCATTCCACGTCATGCCACGTAGTGATATGATGCTGCCACGTCGTGTTATGATGCTGCCACGTCGTGATATGATGCTGCCACGTCGTGATATGATGCTGCCACGTCGTAATCTGATGCTGCCACGTCGTGATATGATGCTGCCACGTCATTGCACGTCATGCCACGTCGTGAAATGATGCTGCCACGTGATTCCACGTCATGCCACGTCGTGAAATGATGCTGCCACGTCGTGATATGATGCTGCCACGTCGTGATATGATGCTGCCACGTCGTGACAAAGAGCTGCCACGTCGTAATATGATGCTGCCACGTCATTCCACGTCATGCCACGTCGTGAAATGATGCTGCCACGTCGTGATATGATGCTGCCACGACGTGATATGATGCTGCCACGTCGTGATATGATGCTGCCACGTCGTGAAATGATGCTGCCACGTCGTAATCTGATGCTGCCACGTCGTGATATGATGATGCCACGTCGTGAAGTAATGCTGCCACGTCGTGATATGATGCTGCCACGTCGTGAAATGATGCTGCCACGTCGTAATCTGATGCTGCCACGTCGTGATATGATGCTGCCACGTCATTCCACGTCATGCCACGTCGTGAAATGATGCTGCCACGTCGTGATATGATGCTGCCACGTCGTGATATGATGCTGCCACGTCGTGATATGATGCTGCCACGTCGTGATATGATGCTGCCACGTCGTGTTATGATGCTGCCACGTCGTGATATGATGCTGCCACGTCGTGAAATGATGCTGCCACGTCGTGAAATGATGCTGCCACGTCGTAATCTGCAGCTGCCACGTCGTGATATGATGCTGCCACGTCATTGCACGTCATGCCACGTCGTGAAATGATGCTGCCACGTCATTCCACGTCATGCCACGTCGTGAAATGATGCTGCCACGTCGTGATATGATGCTGCCACGTCGTGATATGATGCTGCCACGTCGTGATATGATGCTGCCACGTCGTGAAATGATGCTGCCACGTCGTAATCTGATGCTGCCACGTCGTGATATGACGCTGCCACGTCATTCCACGTCATGCCACGTCGTGAAATGATGCTGCCACGTCGTGATATGATGCTGCCACGTCGTGAAAAAGAGCTGCCACGTCGTAATATGATGCTGCCACGTCATTCCACGTCATGCCACGTAGTGATATGATGCTGCCACGTCGTGTTATGATGCTGCCACGTCGTGATATGATGCTGCCACGTCGTGAAATGATGCTGCCACGTCGTGATATGATGCTGCCACGTCGTGATATGATGCTGCCACGTCGTGATATGATGCTGCCACGTCGTAATCTGATGCTGCCACGTCGTGATATGATGCTGCCACGTCGTGATATGATGCTGCCACGTCATTGCACGTCATGCCACGTCGTGAAATGATGCTGCCACGTGATTCCACGTCATGCCACGTCGTGAAATGATGCTGCCACGTCGTGATATGAAGCTGCCACGTCGTGATATGATGCTGCCACGTCATTCCACGTCATGCCACGTCGTGAAATGATGCTCCCACGTCATTCCACGTCATGCCAAGTCGTGAAATGATGCTGCCACGTCGTGATATGATGCTGCCACGTCGTGATATGATGCTGCCACGTCGTGAAATGATGCTGCCACGTCGTAATCTGATGCTGCCACGTCGTGATATGATGCTGCCACGTCGTAATCTGATGCTGCCACGTCGTGATATGATGATGCCACGTCGTGAAGTAATGCTGCCACGTCGTGATATGATGCTGCAACGTCGTAATGTGATGCTGCCACGTCATTCCACGTCATGCCACGTCGTGAAATGATGCTGCCACGTCGTGATGCGATGCTGCCACGTCGTAATCTGATGCTGCCACGTCGTGATATGATGATGCCACGTCGTGAAGTGATGCTGCCAGGTCGTAAAATTATGCTGCCACGTCATTGCACGTCATGCCACGTCGTGAAATGATGCTGCCACGTGATTCCACGTCATGCCACGTCGTGAAATGATGCTGCCACGTCATTTCACGTCATGCCACGTCGTGAAATGATGCTGCCACGTCATTCCACGTCATGCCACGTCGTGAGATGATGCTGCCACGTCGTGATATGATGCTGCCACGTCGTGAAATGATGCTGCCACGTCATGAAAAAGAGCTGCCACGTCGTAATATGATGCTGCCACGTCATTCCACGTCATGCCACGTCGTGAAATGATGCTCCCACGTCATTCCACGTCATGCCACGTAGTGAAATAATGCTGCCACGTCGTGATATGATGCTGCCACGTCATTGCACGTCATGCCACGTCGTGAAATGATGCTGCCACGTCATCCCACGTCATGCCACGTCGTGAAATGATGCTGCCACGTCGTGATATGATGCTGCCACGTCGTGAAAAAGAGCTGCCACGTCGTAATATTATGCTGCCACGTCATTCCACGTCATGCCACGTAGTGATATGATGCTGCCACGTCGTGCTATGATCCTGCCACGTCGTGATATGATGCTGCCACGTCGTGATATGATGCTGCCACGTCGTGATATGATGCTGCCACGTCGTGAAATGATGCTGCCACGTCGTAATCTGCAGCTGCCACGTCGTGATATGATGCTGCCACGTCATTGCACGTCATGCCACGTCGTGAAATGATGCTGCCACGTCATTCCACGTCATGCCACGTCGTGAAATGATGCTGCCACGTCGTGATATGATGCTGCCACGTCGTGATATGATGCTGCCACGTCGTGATATGATGCTGCCACGTCGTGAAATGATGCTGCCACGTCGTAATCTGATGCTGCCACGTCGTGATATGATGCTGCCACGTCATTGCACGTCATGCCACGTCGTGAAATGATGCTGCCACGTGATTCCACGTCATGCCACGTCGTGAAATGATGCTGCCACGTCGTGATATGAAGCTGCCACGTCGTGATATGATGCTGCCACGTCATTCCACGTCATGCCACGTCGTGAAATGATGCTCCCACGTCATTCCACGTCATGCCAAGTCGTGAAATGATGCTGCCACGTCGTGATATGATGCTGCCACGTCGTGATATGATGCTGCCACGTCGTGAAATGATGCTGCCACGTCGTAATCTGATGCTGCCACGTCGTGATATGATGCTGCCACGTCGTAATCTGATGCTGCCACGTCGTGATATGATGATGCCACGTCGTGAAGTAATGCTGCCACGTCGTGATATGATGCTGCAACGTCGTAATGTGATGCTGCCACGTCATTCCACGTCATGCCACGTCGTGAAATGATGCTGCCACGTCGTGATGCGATGCTGCCACGTCGTAATCTGATGCTGCCACGTCGTGATATGATGATGCCACGTCGTGAAGTGATGCTGCCAGGTCGTAAAATGATGCTGCCACGTCGTAATCTGATGCTGCCACGTCATTCCACGTCATGCCACGTCGTGAAATGATGCTGCCACGTCATTGCACGTCATGCCACGTCGTGAAATGATGCTGCCACGTCATTCCACGTCATGCCACGTCGTGAAATGATGCTGCCACGTCGTGATTTGATGCTGCCACGTCGTGAAAAAGAGCTGCCACGTCGTAATATGATGCTGCCACGTCATTGCACGTCATGCCACGTCGTGAAATGATGCTGCCACGTCATTCCACGTCATGCCACGTCGTGATATGATGCTGCCACGTCGTGATATGATGCTGCCACGTCGTGATATGATGCTGCCACGTCGTGAAAAAGAGCTGCCACGTCGTAATATGATGCTGCCACGTCATTCCACGTCATGCCACGTCGTGAAATGATTCTGCCACGTCGTGATATGATGCTGCCACGACGTGATATGATGCTGCCACGTCATTCCACGTCATGCCACGTCGTGAAATGATGCTGCCACGTCGTGATATGATGCTGCCACGACGTGATATGATGCTGCCACGTCGTGATATGATGCAGCCACGTCGTTAAATGATGCTGCCACGTCGTAATCTGATGCTGCCACGTCGTGATATGATGATGCCACGTCGTGAAGTAATGCTGCCACGTCGTGATATGATGCTGCCACGTCGTGATATGATGCTGCCACGTCGTGAAATGATGCTGCCACGTCGTAATCTGATGCTGCCACGTCGTGATATGATGCTGCCACGTCATTCCACGTCATGCCACGTCGTGAAATGATGCTGCCACGTCGTGATATGAAGCTGCCACGTCGTGATATGATGCTGCCACGTCATTCTACGTCATGCCACGTCGTGAAATGATGCTCCCACGTCATTCCACGTCATGCCAAGTCGTGAAATGATGCTGCCACGTCGTGATATGATGCTGCCACGTCGTGATATGATGCTGCCACGTCGTGAAATGATGCTGCCACGTCGTAATCTGATGCTGCCACGTCGTGATATGATGCTGCCACGTCGTAATCTGATGCTGCCACGTCGTGATATGATGATGCCACGTCGTGAAGTAATGCTGCCACGTCGTGATATGATGCTGCCACGTCGTAATATGATGCTGCCACGTCATTCCACGTCATGCCACGTCGTGAAATGATGCTGCCACGTCGTGATATGATGCTGCCACGTCGTGATATGATGCTGCCACGTCGTGATATGATGCTGCCACGTCGTGATATGATGCTGCCACGTCGCGTTATGATGCTGCCACGTCGTGATATGATGCTGCCACGTCGTGAAATGATGCTGCCACGTCGTGATATGATGATGCCACGTCGTGAAGTGATGCTGCCAGGTCGTAAAATGATGCTGCCACGTCGTAATCTGATGCTGCCACGACATTCCACGTCATGCCACGTCGTGAAATGATGCTGCCACGTCATTGCACGTCATGCCACGTCGTGAAATGATGCTGCCACGTCATTCCACGTCATGCCACGTCGTGAAATGATGCTGCCACGTCGTGATTTGATGCTGCCACGTCGTGAAAAAAAGCTGCCACGTCGTAATATGATGCTGCCACGTCATTGCACGTCATGCCACGTCGTGAAATGATGCTGCCACGTCATTCCACGTCATGCCACGTCGTGATATGATGCTGCCACGTCGTGATATGATGCTGCCACGTCGTGATATGATGCTGCCACGTCGTGAAAAAGAGCTGCCACGTCGTAATATGATGCTGCCACGTCATTCCACGTCATGCCACGTCGTGAAATGATGCTGCCACGTCGTGATATGATGCTGCCACGACGTGATATGATGCTGCCACGTCGTGATATGATGCTGCCACGTCGTTAAATGATGCTGCCACGTCGTAATCTGATGCTGCCACGTCGTGATATGATGATGCCACGTCGTGAAGTAATGCTGCCACGTCGTGATATGATGCTGCCACGTCGTGATATGATGCTGCCACGTCGTGAAATGATGCTGCCACGTCGTAATCTGATGCTGCCACGTCGTGATATGATGCTGCCACGTCATTCCACGTCATGCCACGTCGTGAAATGATGCTGCCACGTCGTGATGTGATGCTGCCACGTCGTGATATGATGCTGCCACGTCGTGATATGATGCTGCCACGTCGTAATATGATGCTGCCACGTCATTCCACGTCATGCCACGTCGTGAAATGATTCTGCCACGTCGTGATATGATGCTGCCACGACGTGATATGATGCTGCCACGTCATTCCACGTCATGCCACGTCGTGAAATGATGCTGCCACGTCGTGATATGATGCTGCCACGACGTGATATGATGCTGCCACGTCGTGATATGATGCTGCCACGTCGTTAAATGATGCTGCCACGTCGTAATCTGATGCTGCCACGTCGTGATATGATGATGCCACGTCGTGAAGTAATGCTGCCACGTCGTGATATGATGCTGCCACGTCGTGATATGATGCTGCCACGTCGTGAAATGATGCTGCCACGTCGTAATCTGATGCTGCCACGTCGTGATATGATGCTGCCACGTCATTCCACGTCATGCCACGTCGTGAAATGATGCTGCCACGTCGTGATATGAAGCTGCCACGTCGTGATATGATGCTGCCACGTCATTCTACGTCATGCCACGTCGTGAAATGATGCTCCCACGTCATTCCACGTCATGCCAAGTCGTGAAATGATGCTGCCACGTCGTGATATGATGCTGCCACGTCGTGATATGATGCTGCCACGTCGTGAAATGATGCTGCCACGTCGTAATCTGATGCTGCCACGTCGTGATATGATGCTGCCACGTCGTAATCTGATGCTGCCACGTCGTGATATGATGATGCCACGTCGTGAAGTAATGCTGCCACGTCGTGATATGATGCTGCCACGTCGTAATATGATGCTGCCACGTCATTCCACGTCATGCCACGTCGTGAAATGATGCTGCCACGTCGTGATATGATGCTGCCACGTCGTGATATGATGCTGCCACGTCGTGATATGATGCTGCCACGTCGTGATATGATGCTGCCACGTCGCGTTATGATGCTGCCACGTCGTGATATGATGCTGCCACGTCGTGAAATGATGCTGCCACGTCGTGATATGATGATGCCACGTCGTGAAGTGATGCTGCCAGGTCGTAAAATGATGCTGCCACGTCGTAATCTGATGCTGCCACGACATTCCACGTCATGCCACGTCGTGAAATGATGCTGCCACGTCATTGCACGTCATGCCACGTCGTGAAATGATGCTGCCACGTCATTCCACGTCATGCCACGTCGTGAAATGATGCTGCCACGTCGTGATATGATGCTGCCACGTCGTGATATGATGCTGCCACGTCGTGATATGATGCTGCCACGTCGTGAAATGATGCTGCCACGTCGTAATCTGATGCTGCCACGTCGTGATATGACGCTGCCACGTCATTCCACGTCATGCCACGTCGTGAAATGATGCTGCCACGTCGTGATATGATGCTGCCACGTCGTGAAAAAGAGCTGCCACGTCGTAATATGATGCTGCCACGTCATTCCACGTCATGCCACGTAGTGATATGATGCTGCCACGTCGTGTTATGATGCTGCCACGTCGTGATATGATGCTGCCACGTCGTGATATGATGCTGCCACGTCGTAATCTGATGCTGCCACGTCGTGATATGATGCTGCCACGTCATTGCACGTCATGCCACGTCGTGAAATGATGCTGCCACGTGATTCCACGTCATGCCACGTCGTGAAATGATGCTGCCACGTCGTGATATGATGCTGCCACGACGTGATATGATGCTGCCACGTCGTGATATGATGCTGCCACGTCGTTAAATGATGCTGCCACGTCGTAATCTGATGCTGCCACGTCGTGATATGATGATGCCACGTCGTGAAGTAATGCTGCCACGTCGTGATATGATGCTGCCACGTCGTGATATGATGCTGCCACGTCGTGAAATGATGCTGCCACGTCGTAATCTGATGCTGCCACGTCGTGATATGATGCTGCCACGTCATTCCACGTCATGCCACGTCGTGAAATGATGCTGCCACGTGATTCCACGTCATGCCACGTCGTGAAATGATGCTGCCACGTCGTGATATGAAGCTGCCACGTCGTGATATGATGCTGCCACGTCGTGAAGTAATGCTGCCACGTCGTGATATGATGCTGCCACGTCGTGATATAATGCTGCCACGTCGTGAAATGATGCTGCCACGTCATTCCACGTCATGCCACGTCGTGAAATGATGCTGCCACGTCGTGATATGATGCTGCCACGTCGTGATATGATGCTGCCACGTCGTGACAAAGAGCTGCCACGTCGTAATATGATGCTGCCACGTCATTCCACGTCATGCCACGTCGTGAAATGATGCTGCCACGTCGTGATATGATGCTGCCACGACGTGATATGATGCTGCCACGTCGTGATATGATGCTGCCACGTCGTGAAATGATGCTGCCACGTCGTAATCTGATGCTGCCACGTCGTGATATGATGCTGCCACGTCATTGCACGTCATGCCACGTCGTGAAATGATGCTGCCACGTGATTCCACGTCATGCCACGTCGTGAAATGATGCTGCCACGTCGTGATATGATGCTGCCACGTCGTGATATGATGCTGCCACGTCGTGACAAAGAGCTGCCACGTCGTAATATGATGCTGCCACGTCATTCCACGTCATGCCACGTCGTGAAATGATGCTGCCACGTCGTGATATGATGCTGCCACGACGTGATATGATGCTGCCACGTCGTGATATGATGCTGCCACGTCGTGATATGATGCTGCCACGTCGTGTTATGATGCTGCCACGTCGTGATATGATGCTGCCACGTCGTGAAATGATGCTGCCACGTCGTAATCTGATGCTGCCACGTCGTGATATGATGCTGCCACGTCATTGCACGTCATGCCACGTCGTGAAATGATGCTGCCACGTCATTCCACGTCATGCCACGTCGTGAAATGATGCTGCCACGTCGTGATGTGATGCTGCCACGTCGTGATATGATGCTGCCACGTCGTGATATGATGCTGCCACGTCGTGATATGATGCTGCCACGTCGTGATATGATGCTGCCACGTCGTGAAATGATGCTGCCACGTCGTAATCTGATGCTGCCACGTCGTGATATGATGCTGCCACGTCATTCCACGTCATGCCACGTCGTGAAATGATGCTGCCACGTCGTGATGTGATGCTGCCACGTCGTGATATGATGCTGCCACGTCGTGATATGATGCTGCCACGTCGTGATATGATGCTGCCACGTCGTGATATGATGCTGCCACGTCGTGAAATGATGCTGCCACGTCGTAATCTGATGCTGCCACGTCGTGATATGATGCTGCCACGTCATTGCACGTCATGCCACGTCGTGAAATGATGCTGCCACGTGATTCCACGTCATGCCACGTCGTGAAATGATGCTGCCACGTCGTGATATGAAGCTGCCACGTCGTGATATGATGCTGCCACGTCGTTAAATGATGCTGCCACGTCGTAATCTGATGCTGCCACGTCGTGATATGATGATGCCACGTCGTGAAGTAATGCTGCCACGTCGTGATATGATGCTGCCACGTCGTGATATGATGCTGCCACGTCGTGAAATGATGCTGCCACGTCATTCCACGTCATGCCACGTCGTGAAATGATGCTGCCACGTCGTGATATAATGCTGCCACGTCGTGATATGATGCTGCCACGTCGTGACAAAGAGCTGCCACGTCGTAATATGATGCTGCCACGTCATTCCACGTCATGCCACGTCGTGAAATGATGCTGCCACGTCGTGTTATGATGCTGCCACGTCGTGATATGATGCTGCCACGTCGTGAAATGATGCTGCCACGTCGTGAAATGATGCTGCCACGTCGTAATCTGCAGCTGCCACGTCGTGATATGATGCTGCCACGTCATTGCACGTCATGCCACGTCGTGAAATGATGCTGCCACGTCATTCCACGTCATGCCACGTCGTGAAATGATGCTGCCACGTCGTGATATGATGCTGCCACGTCGTGATATGATGCTGCCACGTCGTGATATGATGCTGCCACGTCGTGAAATGATGCTGCCACGTCGTAATCTGATGCTGCCACGTCGTGATATGACGCTGCCACGTCATTCCACGTCATGCCACGTCGTGAAATGATGCTGCCACGTCGTGATATGATGCTGCCACGTCGTGAAAAAGAGCTGCCACGTCGTAATATGATGCTGCCACGTCATTCCACGTCATGCCACGTAGTGATATGATGCTGCCACGTCGTGTTATGATGCTGCCACGTCGTGATATGATGCTGCCACGTCGTGATATGATGCTGCCACGTCGTAATCTGATGCTGCCACGTCGTGATATGATGCTGCCACGTCATTGCACGTCATGCCACGTCGTGAAATGATGCTGCCACGTGATTCCACGTCATGCCACGTCGTGAAATGATGCTGCCACGTCGTGATATGATGCTGCCACGTCGTGATATGATGCTGCCACGTCGTGACAAAGAGCTGCCACGTCGTAATATGATGCTGCCACGTCATTCCACGTCATGCCACGTCGTGAAATGATGCTGCCACGTCGTGATATGATGCTGCCACGACGTGATATGATGCTGCCACGTCGTGATATGATGCTGCCACGTCGTGAAATGATGCTGCCACGTCGTAATCTGATGCTGCCACGTCGTGATATGATGCTGCCACGTCATTCCACGTCATGCCACGTCGTGAAATGATGCTGCCACGTCGTGATATGATGCTGCCACGTCGTGATATGATGCTGCCACGTCGTGATATGATGCTGCCACGTCGTGATATGATGCTGCCACGTCGTGTTATGATGCTGCCACGTCGTGATATGATGCTGCCACGTCGTGAAATGATGCTGCCACGTCGTGAAATGATGCTGCCACGTCGTAATCTGCAGCTGCCACGTCGTGATATGATGCTGCCACGTCATTGCACGTCATGCCACGTCGTGAAATGATGCTGCCACGTCATTCCACGTCATGCCACGTCGTGAAATGATGCTGCCACGTCGTGATATGATGCTGCCACGTCGTGATATGATGCTGCCACGTCGTGATATGATGCTGCCACGTCGTGAAATGATGCTGCCACGTCGTAATCTGATGCTGCCACGTCGTGATATGACGCTGCCACGTCATTCCACGTCATGCCACGTCGTGAAATGATGCTGCCACGTCGTGATATGATGCTGCCACGTCGTGAAAAAGAGCTGCCACGTCGTAATATGATGCTGCCACGTCATTCCACGTCATGCCACGTAGTGATATGATGCTGCCACGTCGTGTTATGATGCTGCCACGTCGTGATATGATGCTGCCACGTCGTGATATGATGCTGCCACGTCGTGATATGATGCTGCCACGTCGTGATATGATGCTGCCACGTCGTGAAATGATGCTGCCACGTCGTAATCTGATGCTGCCACGTCGTGATATGATGCTGCCACGTCATTGCACGTCATGCCACGTCGTGAAATTATGCTGCCACGTCATTCCACGTCATGCCACGTCGTGAAATGATGCTGCCACGTCGTAATCTGATGCTGCCACGTCGAGATATGATGCTGCCACGTCATTGCACGTCATGCCACGTCGTGAAATGATGCTGCCACGTGATTCCACGTCATGCCACGTCGTGAAATGATGCTGCCACGTCATTTCACGTCATGCCACGTCGTGAAATGATGCTGCCACGTCATTCCACGTCATGCCACGTCGTGAAATGATGCTGCCACGTCGTGAAATGATGCTGCCACGTCATTCCACGTCATGCCACGTCGTGAGATGATGCTGCCACGTCGTGATATGATGCTGCCACGTCGTGAAATGATGCTGCCACGTCATGAAAAAGAGCTGCCACGTCGTAATATGATGCTGCCACGTCATTCCACGTCATGCCACGTCGTGAAATGATGCTCCCACGTCATTCCACGTCATGCCACGTCGTGAAATAATGCTGCCACGTCGTGATATGATGCTGCCACGTCATTGCACGTCATGCCACGTCGTGAAATGATGCTGCCACGTCATTCCACGTCATGCCACGTCGTGAAATGATGCTGCCACGTCATCCCACGTCATGCCACGTCGTGAAATGATGCTGCCACGTCGTGATATGATGCTGCCACGTCGTGAAAAAGAGCTGCCACGTCGTAATATTATGCTGCCACGTCATTCCACGTCATGCCACGTAGTGATATGATGCTGCCACGTCGTGCTATGATCCTGCCACGTCGTGATATGATGCTGCCACGTCGTGATATGATGCTGCCACGTCGTGATATGATGCTGCCACGTCGTGAAATGATGCTGCCACGTCGTAATCTGCAGCTGCCACGTCGTGATATGATGCTGCCACGTCATTGCACGTCATGCCACGTCGTGAAATGATGCTGCCACGTCATTCCACGTCATGCCACGTCGTGAAATGATGCTGCCACGTCGTGATATGATGCTGCCACGTCGTGATATGATGCTGCCACGTCGTGATATGATGCTGCCACGTCGTGAAATGATGCTGCCACGTCGTAATCTGATGCTGCCACGTCGTGATATGATGCTGCCACGTCATTGCACGTCATGCCACGTCGTGAAATGATGCTGCCACGTGATTCCACGTCATGCCACGTCGTGAAATGATGCTGCCACGTCGTGATATGAAGCTGCCACGTCGTGATATGATGCTGCCACGTCATTCCACGTCATGCCACGTCGTGAAATGATGCTCCCACGTCATTCCACGTCATGCCAAGTCGTGAAATGATGCTGCCACGTCGTGATATGATGCTGCCACGTCGTGATATGATGCTGCCACGTCGTGAAATGATGCTGCCACGTCGTAATCTGATGCTGCCACGTCGTGATATGATGCTGCCACGTCGTAATCTGATGCTGCCACGTCGTGATATGATGATGCCACGTCGTGAAGTAATGCTGCCACGTCGTGATATGATGCTGCAACGTCGTAATGTGATGCTGCCACGTCATTCCACGTCATGCCACGTCGTGAAATGATGCTGCCACGTCGTGATATGATGCTGCCACGTCGTGATATGATGCTGCCACGTCGTGATATGATGCTGCCACGTCGTGATATGATGCTGCCACGTCGTGTTATGATGCTGCCACGTCGTAATCTGATGCTGCCACGTCGTGATATGATGATGCCACGTCGTGATATGATGCTGCCACGTCGTGATATGATGCTGCCACGTCGTGAAATGATGCTGCCACGTCGTAATCTGATGCTGCCACGTCGTGATATGATGATGCCACGTCGTGAAGTAATGCTGCCACGTCGTGAAATGATGCTGCCACGTCGTAATCTGATGCTGCCACGTAGTGATATGATGATGCCACGTCGTGAAGTAATGCTGCCACGTCGTGATATGATGCTGCCACGTCGTGATATGATGCTGCCACGTCATTCCACGTCATGCCACGTCGTGAAATGATGCTCCCACGTCATTCCACGTCATGCCACGTCGTGAAATGATGCTCCCACGTCATTCCACGTGATGCCACGTCGTGAAATGATGCTGCCACGTCGTGATATGATGCTGCCACGTCGTGATATGATGCTGCCACGTCGTGAAATGATGCTGCCACGTCGTGAAAAAGAGCTGCCACGTCGTAATATGATGCTGCCACGTCATTCCACGTCATGCCACGTCGTGAAATGATGCTCCCACGTCATTCCACGTCATGCCACGTCGTGAAATGATGCTGCCACGTCGTAATCTGATGCTGCCACGTCGTGATATGATGATGCCACGTCGTGAAGTGATGCTGCCACGTCGTGAAATGATGCTGCCACGTCGTAATTTGATGCTGCCACGTCGTGATATGATGATGCCACGTCGTGATATGATGCTGCCACGTCGTGATATGATGCTGCCACGTCGTGATATGATGCTGCCACGTCGTGATATGATGCTGCCACGTCGTGATATGATGCTGCCACGTCGTAATCTGATGCTGCCACGTCGTGATATGATGCTGCCACGTCATTGCACGTCATGCCACGTCGTGAAATGATGCTGCCACGTGATTCCACGTCATGCCACGTCGTGAAATGATGCTGCCACGTCGTGATATGAAGCTGCCACGTCGTGATATGATGCTGCCACGTCGTGATATGATGCTGCCACGTCGTGATATGATGCTGCCACGTCGTAATCTGATGCTGCCACGTCGTGATATGATGCTGCCACGTCATTGCACGTCATGCCACGTCGTGAAATGATGCTGCCACGTGATTCCACGTCATGCCACGTCGTGAAATGATGCTGCCACGTCGTGATATGAAGCTGCCACGTCGTGATATGATGCTGCCACGTCATTCCACGTCATGCCACGTCGTGAAATGATGCTGCCACGTCGTGAAATGATGCTGCCACGTCGTGATATGATGCTGCCACGTCGTGATATGATGCTGTCACGTCGTGAAATGATGCTGCCACGTCGTGATATGATGCTGCCACGTCGTGATATGATGCTGCCACGTCGTGATATGATGCTGCCACGTCGTGATATGATGCTGCCACGTCGTGAAATAATGCTGCCACGTCGTGATATGATGCTGCCACGTCATTCCACGTCATGCCACGTCGTGAAATGATGCTGCCACGTCGTGAAATGATGCTGCCACGTCGTGATATGATGCTGCCACGTCGTGATATGATGCTGTCACGTCGTGAAATGATGCTGCCACGTCGTGATATGATGCTGCCACGTCGTGATATGATGCTGCCACGTCGTGAAATAATGCTGCCACGTCGTGATATGGTGCTGCCACGTCATTGCACGTCATGCCACGTCGTGAAATGATGCTGCCACGTCATTCCACGTCATGCCACGTCGTGAAATGATGCTCCCACGTCATGCCACGTCGTGAAATGATGCTGCCACGTCGTGATATGATGCTGCCACGTCATTCCACGTCATGCCACGTCGTGAAATGATGCTGCCACGTCGTGATATGATGCTGCCACGTCGTGATATGATGCTGCCACGTCGTGATATGATGCTGCCACGTCGTGATATGATGCTGCCACGTCGTGAAATGATGCTGCCACGTCGTACTCTGATGCTGCCACGTCGTGATATGATGCTGCCACGTCATTCCACGTCATGCCACGTCGTGAAATGATGCTGCCACGTCGTGATATGATGCTGCCACGTCGTGATATGATGCTGCCACGTCGTGAAGTAATGCTGCCACGTCGTGATATGATGCTGCCACGTCGTGAAATGATGCTGCCACGTCGTGATATGATGCTGCCACGACGTGATATGATGCTGCCACGTCGTGATATGATGCTGCCACGTCGTAATCTGATGCTGCCACGTCGTGATGTGATGATGCCACGTTGTGAAGTAATGCTGCCACGTCGTGATATGATGCTGCCACGTCGTGAAATGATGCTGCCACGTCGTAATCTGATGCTGCCACGTCGTGATATGATAATGCCACGTTGTGAAGTAATGCTGCCACGTCGTGATATGATGCTGCCACGTCGTGATATGATGCTGCCACGTCGTGAAATGATGCTGCCACGTCGTAGTCTGATGCTGCCACGTCGTGATATGATGCTGCCACGTCATTCCACGTCATGCCACGTCGTGAAATGATGCTGCCACGTCGTGATATGATGCTGCCACGTCGTGATATGATGCTGCCACGTCGTGATATGATGCTGCCACGTCGTGTTATGATGCTGCCACGTCGTGATATGATGCTGCCACGTCGTGAAATGATGCTGCCACGTCGTGAAATGATGCTGCCACGTCGTGATATGATGATGCCACGTCGTGAAGTGATGCTGCCACGTCGTGAAATGATGCTGCCACGTCGTACTCTGATGCTGCCACGTCGTGATATGATGATGCCACGTCGTGAAGTAATGCTGCCACGTCGTGATATGATGCTGCCACGTCGTGATATGATGCTGCCACGTCGTGATATGATGCTGCCACGTCATTCCACGTCATGCCACGTCGTGAAATGATGCTGCCACGTCGTGAAATGATGCTGCCACGTCGTGATATGATGATGCCACGTCGTGAAGTGATGCTGCCACGTCGTGAAATGATGCTGCCACGTCGTAATCTGATGCTGCCACGTCATTCCACGTCATGCCATGTCGTGAAATGATGCTGCCACGTCATTGCACGTCATGCCACGTCGTGAAATGAAGCTGCCACGTCATTCCACGTCATGCCACGTCGTGAAATGATGCTGCCACGTCGTGAATTGATGCTGCCACGTCGTGAAAAAGAGCTGCCACGTCGTGATATGATGCTGCCACGTCGTGATATGATGCTGCCACGTCGTGATATGATGCTGCCACGTCGTGATATGATGCTGCCACGTCGTGATATGATGCTGCCACGTCATCCTTCGTGATGCCACGTCGTGAAATAATGCTGCCACGTCGTGAAATGATGCTGCCACGTCGTGATCTGATGCTGCCACGTCGTGATATGATGCTGCCACGTCATTCCACGTCATGCCACGTCGTGAAATGATGCTGCCACGTCGTGATATGATGCTGCCACGTCGTGATATGATGCTGCCACGTCGTGATATGATGCTGCCACGTCGTGTTATGATGCTGCCACGTCGTGATATGATGCTGCCACGTCGTGAAATGATGCTGCCACGTCGTGAAATGATGCTGCCACGTCGTGATATGATGATGCCACGTCGTGAAGTGATGCTGCCACGTCGTGAAATGATGCTGCCACGTCGTACTCTGATGCTGCCACGTCGTGATATGATGATGCCACGTCGTGAAGTAATGCTGCCACGTCGTGATATGATGCTGCCACGTCGTGATATGATGCTGCCACGTCGTGATATGATGCTGCCACGTCATTCCACGTCATGCCACGTCGTGAAATGATGCTGCCACGTCGTGAAATGATGCTGCCACGTCGTGATATGATGATGCCACGTCGTGAAGTGATGCTGCCACGTCGTGAAATGATGCTGCCACGTCGTAATCTGATGCTGCCACGTCATTCCACGTCATGCCATGTCGTGAAATGATGCTGCCACGTCATTGCACGTCATGCCACGTCGTGAAATGAAGCTGCCACGTCATTCCACGTCATGCCACGTCGTGAAATGATGCTGCCACGTCGTGAATTGATGCTGCCACGTCGTGAAAAAGAGCTGCCACGTCGTGATATGATGCTGCCACGTCGTGATATGATGCTGCCACGTCGTGATATGATGCTGCCACGTCGTGATATGATGCTGCCACGTCGTGAAATAATGCTGCCACGTCGTGATATGATGCTGCCACGTCATTCCACGTCATGCCACGTCGTGAAATGATGCTGCCACGTCGTGAAATGATGCTGCCACGTCGTGATATGATGCTGCCACGTCGTGAAATAATGCTGCCACGTCGTGATATGATGCTGCCACGTCATTCCACGTCATGCCACGTCGTGAAATGATGCTGCCACGTCGTGAAATGATGCTGCCACGTCGTGATATGATGCTGCCACGTCGTGATATGATGCTGCCACGTCGTGATATGATGCTGCCACGTCGTGATATGATGCTGCCACGTCGTGATATGATGCTGCCACGTCGTGAAATGATGCTGCCACGTCGTACTCTGATGCTGCCACGTCGTGATATGATGCTGCCACGTCATTCCACGTCATGCCACGTCGTGAAATGATGCTGCCACGTCGTGATATGATGCTGCCACGTCGTGATATGATGCTGCCACGTCGTGAAGTAATGCTGCCACGTCGTGATATGATGCTGCCACGTCGTGAAATGATGCTGCCACGTCGTGATATGATGCTGCCACGACGTGATATGATGCTGCCACGTCGTGATATGATGCTGCCACGTCGTAATCTGATGCTGCCACGTCGTGATGTGATGATGCCACGTTGTGAAGTAATGCTGCCACGTCGTGATATGATGCTGCCACGTCGTGAAATGATGCTGCCACGTCGTAATCTGATGCTGCCACGTCGTGATATGATAATGCCACGTTGTGAAGTAATGCTGCCACGTCGTGATATGATGCTGCCACGTCGTGATATGATGCTGCCACGTCGTGAAATGATGCTGCCACGTCGTAGTCTGATGCTGCCACGTCGTGATATGATGCTGCCACGTCATTCCACGTCATGCCACGTCGTGAAATGATGCTGCCACGTCGTGATATGATGCTGCCACGTCGTGATATGATGCTGCCACGTCGTGATATGATGCTGCCACGTCGTAGTCTGATGCTGCCACGTCGTGATATGATGCTGCCACGTCATTCCACGTCATGCCACGTCGTGAAATGATGCTGCCACGTCGTGATATGATGCTGCCACGTCGTGATATGATGCTGCCACGTCGTGATATGGTGCTGCCACGTCATTGCACGTCATGCCACGTCGTGAAATGATGCTGCCACGTCATTCCACGTCATGCCACGTCGTGAAATGATGCTCCCACGTCATGCCACGTCGTGAAATGATGCTGCCACGTCGTGATATGATGCTGCCACGTCATTCCACGTCATGCCACGTCGTGAAATGATATGATGCTGCCACGTCGTGATATGATGCTGCCACGTCGTGAAATAATGCTGCCACGTCGTGATATGATGCTGCCACGTCATTCCACGTCATGCCACGTCGTGAAATGATGCTGCCACGTCGTGAAATGATGCTGCCACGTCGTGATATGATGCTGCCACGTCGTGATATGATGCTGTCACGTCGTGAAATGATGCTGCCACGTCGTGATATGATGCTGCCACGTCGTGATATGATGCTGCCACGTCGTGAAATAATGCTGCCACGTCGTGATATGGTGCTGCCACGTCATTGCACGTCATGCCACGTCGTGAAATGATGCTGCCACGTCATTCCACGTCATGCCACGTCGTGAAATGATGCTCCCACGTCATGCCACGTCGTGATATGATGCTGCCACGTCGTGATATGATGCTGCCACGTCGTAATCTGATGCTGCCACGTCGTGATGTGATGATGCCACGTTGTGAAGTAATGCTGCCACGTCGTGATATGATGCTGCCACGTCGTGAAATGATGCTGCCACGTCGTAATCTGATGCTGCCACGTCGTGATATGATAATGCCACGTTGTGAAGTAATGCTGCCACGTCGTGATATGATGCTGCCACGTCGTGATATGATGCTGCCACGTCGTGAAATGATGCTGCCACGTCGTAGTCTGATGCTGCCACGTCGTGATATGATGCTGCCACGTCATTCCACGTCATGCCACGTCGTGAAATGATGCTGCCACGTCGTGAAATGATGCTGCCACGTCGTGATATGATGCTGCCACGTCGTGATATGATGCTGTCACGTCGTGAAATGATGCTGCCACGTCGTGATATGATGCTGCCACGTCGTGATATGATGCTGCCACGTCGTGAAATAATGCTGCCACGTCGTGATATGGTGCTGCCACGTCATTGCACGTCATGCCACGTCGTGAAATGATGCTGCCACGTCATTCCACGTCATGCCACGTCGTGAAATGATGCTCCCACGTCATGCCACGTCGTGAAATGATGCTGCCACGTCGTGATATGATGCTGCCACGTCATTCCACGTCATGCCACGTCGTGAAATGATGCTGCCACGTCGTGATATGATGCTGCCACGTCGTGATATGATGCTGCCACGTCGTGATATGATGCTGCCACGTCGTGATATGATGCTGCCACGTCGTGAAATGATGCTGCCACGTCGTACTCTGATGCTGCCACGTCGTGATATGATGCTGCCACGTCATTCCACGTCATGCCACGTCGTGAAATGATGCTGCCACGTCGTGATATGATGCTGCCACGTCGTGATATGATGCTGCCACGTCGTGAAGTAATGCTGCCACGTCGTGATATGATGCTGCCACGTCGTGAAATGATGCTGCCACGTCGTGATATGATGCTGCCACGACGTGATATGATGCTGCCACGTCGTGATATGATGCTGCCACGTCGTAATCTGATGCTGCCACGTCGTGATATGATGCTGCCACGTCGTGAAATGATGCTGCCACGTCGTAATCTGATGCTGCCACGTCGTGATATGATAATGCCACGTTGTGAAGTAATGCTGCCACGTCGTGATATGATGCTGCCACGTCGTGATATGATGCTGCCACGTCGTGAAATGATGCTGCCACGTCGTAGTCTGATGCTGCCACGTCGTGATATGATGCTGCCACGTCATTCCACGTCATGCCACGTCGTGAAATGATGCTGCCACGTCGTGATATGATGCTGCCACGTCGTGATATGATGCTGCCACGTCGTGATATGATGCTGCCACGTCGTGTTATGATGCTGCCACGTCGTGATATGATGCTGCCACGTCGTGAAATGATGCTGCCACGTCGTGAAATGATGCTGCCACGTCGTGATATGATGATGCCACGTCGTGAAGTGATGCTGCCACGTCGTGAAATGATGCTGCCACGTCGTACTCTGATGCTGCCACGTCGTGATATGATGATGCCACGTCGTGAAGTAATGCTGCCACGTCGTGATATGATGCTGCCACGTCGTGATATGATGCTGCCACGTCGTGATATGATGCTGCCACGTCATTCCACGTCATGCCACGTCGTGAAATGATGCTGCCACGTCGTGAAATGATGCTGCCACGTCGTGATATGATGATGCCACGTCGTGAAGTGATGCTGCCACGTCGTGAAATGATGCTGCCACGTCGTAATCTGATGCTGCCACGTCATTCCACGTCATGCCATGTCGTGAAATGATGCTGCCACGTCATTGCACGTCATGCCACGTCGTGAAATGAAGCTGCCACGTCATTCCACGTCATGCCACGTCGTGAAATGATGCTGCCACGTCGTGAATTGATGCTGCCACGTCGTGAAAAAGAGCTGCCACGTCGTAATATGATGCTGCCACGTCATTCCACGTCATGCCACGTCGTGAAATGATGCTCCCACGTCGTGATATGATGCTGCCACGTCGTGAAATGATGCTGCCACGTCGTGAAAAAGAGCTGCCACGTCGTAATATGATGCTGCCACGTCATTCCACGTCATGCCACGTCGTGAAATGATGCTGCCACGTCGTGATATGATGCTGCCACGACGTGATATGATGCTGCCACGTCGTGATATGATGCTGCCACGTCGTAATCTGATGCTGCCACGTCGTGATATGATGATGCCACGTTGTGAAGTAATGCTGCCACGTCGTGATATGATGCTGCCACGTCGTGAAATGATGCTGCCACGTCGTAATCTGATGCTGCCACGTCGTGATATGATGATGCCACGTTGTGAAGTAATGCTGCCACGTCGTGATATGATGCTGCCACGTCGTGATATGATGCTGCCACGTCGTGAAATGATGCTGCCACGTCGTAATCTGATGCTGCCACGTCGTGATATGATGCTGCCACGTCATTCCACGTCATGCCACGTCGTGAAATGATGCTGCCACGTCGTGATATGATGCTGCCACGTCGTGATATGATGCTGCCACGTCGTGATATGATGCTGCCACGTCGTGTTATGATGCTGCCACGTCGTGATATGATACTGCCACGTCGTGAAATGATGCTGCCACGTCGTGAAATGATGCTGCCACGTCGTGATATGATGATGCCACGTCGTGAAGTGATGCTGCCACGTCGTGAAATGATGCTGCCACGTCGTACTCTGATGCTGCCACGTCGTGATATGATGATGCCACGTCGTGAAGTAATGCTGCCACGTCGTGATATGATGCTGCCACGTCGTGATATGATGCTGCCACGTCGTGATATGATGCTGCCACGTCATTCCACGTCATGCCACGTCGTGAAATGATGCTGCCACGTCGTGATATGATGCTGCCACGTCGTGATATGATGCTGCCACGTCGTGATATGATGCTGCCACGTCGTGTTTTGATGCTGCCACGTCGTGATATGATGCTGCCACGTCGTGAAATGATGCTGCCACGTCGTAATCTGATGCTGCCACGTCGTGATATGATGATGCCACGTCGTGAAGTGATGCTGCCACGTCGTGGAATGATGCTGCCACGTCGTAATCTGATGCTGCCACGTCGTGATATGATGATGCCACGTCGTGAAAAAATGCTGCCACGTCGTGAAAAAATGCTGCCACGTCGTAATATGATGCTGCCACGTCATTCCACGTCATGCCACGTCGTGAAATGATGCTCCCACGTCATTCCACGTCATGCCACGTCGTGAAATGATGCTGCCACGTCGTGATATGATGCTTCCACGTCGTGAAATGATGCTGCCACGTCGTGAAATGATGCTGCCACGTCATTCCACGTCATGCCACGTCGTGATATGATGCTGCCACGTCGTGAAATGATGCTGCCACGTCATTGCACGTCATGCCACGTCGTGAAATGATGCTGCCACGTCATTCCACGTCATGCCACGTCGTGAAATGATGCTGCCACGTTGGATATGATTCTGCCACGTCGTGATATGATGCTGCCACGTCGTGAAATGATGCTGCCACGTCATGAAAAAGAGCTGCCACGTCGTAATATGATGCTGCCACGTCATTCCACGTCATGCCACGTCGTGAAATGATGCTCCCACGTCTTTGCACGTCATGCCACGTCGTGAAATGATGCTGCCACGTCATTCCACGTCATGCCACGTCGTGAAATGATGCTGCCACGTCATTCCACGTCATGCCACGTCGTGAAATGATGCTGCCACGTCGTGATATGATGCTGCCACGTCGTGAAAAAGAGCTGCCACGTCGTAATATGATGCTGCCACGTCATTCCACGTCATGCCACGTAGTGATATGATGCTGCCACGTCGTGTTATGATGCTGCCACGTCGTGATATGATGCTGCCACGTCGTGATATGATGCTGCCACGTCGTGATATGATGCTGCCACGTCGTAATCTGATGCTGCCACGTCGTGATATGATGATGCCACGTCGTGAAGTAATGCTGCCACGTCGTGAAATGATGCTGCCACGTCGTAATCTGATGCTGCCACGTCGTGATATGATGATGCCACGTCGTGAAATGATGCTGCCACGTCGTGATATGATGCTGCTACGTCGTGAAATGATGCTGCCACGTCGTGATATGATGATGCCACGTCGTGAAGTAATGCTGCCACGTCGTGAAATGATGCTGCCACGTCGTAATCTGATGCTGCCACGTCGTGATATGATGATGCCACGTCGTGAAATGATGCTGCCACGTCGTGATATGATGCTGCCACGTCGTGAAATGATGCTGCCACGTCATGAAAAAGAGCTGCCACGTCGTAATATGATGCTGCCACGTCATTCCACGTCATGCCACGTCGTGAAATGATGCTCCCACGTCATTCCACGTCATGCCACGTCGCGAAATGATGCTGCCCCGTCGTGATATGATGTTGCCACGTCGTGAAATGATGCTGCCACGTCATTCCACGTCATGCCACGTCGTGAAATGATGCTCCCACGTCATTCCACGTCATGCCACGTCGTGAAATGATGCTGCCACGTCGTGAAATGATGCTGCCACGTCGTGATATGAAGCTGCCACGTCGTGATATGATGCTGCCACGTCGTGAAGTAATGCTGCCACGTCATTCCACGTCATGCCACGTCGTGAAATGATGCTCCCACGTCATTCCACGTCATGCCACGTCGTGAAATGATGCTGCCATGTCGTGATATGATGCTGCCACGTCGTGATATGATGCTGCCACGTCGTGAAATGATGCTGCCACGTCATTGCACGTCATGTCACGTCGTGAAATGATGCTCCCACGTCATTCCACGTCATGCCACGTCGTGAAATGATGCTGCCACGTTGGATATGATGCTGCCACGTCGTGATATGATGCTGCCACGTAGTGAAATGATGCTGCCACGTCATTGCACGTCATGCCACGTCGTGAAATGATGCTGCCACGTCGTGAAATGATGCTGCCACGTCGTGATATGATGCTGCCACGTCATTCCACGTCATGCCACGTCGTGAAATGATGCTGCCACGTCGTGAAATGATGCTGCCACGTCGTGATATGATGCTGCCACGTCGTGATATGATGCTGCCACGTCATTCCACGTCATGCCACGTCGTGAAATGATGCTGCCACGTCGTGAAATGATGCTGCCACGTCGTGATATGATGCTGCCACGTCGTGATATGATGCTGTCACGTCGTGAAATGATGCTGCCACGTCGTGATATGATGCTGCCACGTCATTGCACGTCATGCCACGTCGTGAAATGATGCTGCCACGTCATTCCACGTCATGCCACGTCGTGAAATGATGCTGCCACGTCGTGATATGATGCTGCCACGTCGTGATATGATGCTGCCACGTCGTGATATGATGCTGCCACGTCGTGAAATGATGCTGCCACGTCGTAATCTGATGCTGCCACGTCGTGATATGACGCTGCCACGTCATTCCACGTCATGCCACGTCGTGAAATGATGCTGCCACGTCGTGATATGATGCTGCCACGTCATTCCACGTCATGCCACGTCGTGAAATGATGCTGCCACGTCGTGAAATGATGCTGCCACGTCGTGATATGATGATGCCACGTCGTGAAGTGATGCTGCCACGTCGTGAAATGATGCTGCCACGTCGTAATCTGATGCTGCCACGTCATTCCACGTCATGCCATGTCGTGAAATGATGCTGCCACGTCATTGCACGTCATGCCACGTCGTGAAATGAAGCTGCCACGTCATTCCACGTCATGCCACGTCGTGAAATGATGCTGCCACGTCGTGAATTGATGCTGCCACGTCGTGAAAAAGAGCTGCCACGTCGTGATATGATGCTGCCACGTCGTGATATGATGCTGCCACGTCGTGATATGATGCTGCCACGTCGTGATATGATGCTGCCACGTCGTGAAATAATGCTGCCACGTCGTGATATGATGCTGCCACGTCATTCCACGTCATGCCACGTCGTGAAATGATGCTGCCACGTCGTGAAATGATGCTGCCACGTCGTGATATGATGCTGCCACGTCGTGATATGATGCTGTCACGTCGTGAAATGATGCTGCCACGTCGTGATATGATGCTGCCACGTCGTGATATGATGCTGCCACGTCGTGAAATAATGCTGCCACGTCGTGATATGGTGCTGCCACGTCATTGCACGTCATGCCACGTCGTGAAATGATGCTGCCACGTCATTCCACGTCATGCCACGTCGTGAAATGATGCTCCCACGTCATGCCACGTCGTGAAATGATGCTGCCACGTCGTGATATGATGCTGCCACGTCATTCCACGTCATGCCACGTCGTGAAATGATGCTGCCACGTCGTGATATGATGCTGCCACGTCGTGATATGATGCTGCCACGTCGTGATATGATGCTGCCACGTCGTGATATGATGCTGCCACGTCGTGAAATGATGCTGCCACGTCGTACTCTGATGCTGCCACGTCGTGATATGATGCTGCCACGTCATTCCACGTCATGCCACGTCGTGAAATGATGCTGCCACGTCGTGATATGATGCTGCCACGTCGTGATATGATGCTGCCACGTCGTGAAGTAATGCTGCCACGTCGTGATATGATGCTGCCACGTCGTGAAATGATGCTGCCACGTCGTGATATGATGCTGCCACGACGTGATATGATGCTGCCACGTCGTGATATGATGCTGCCACGTCGTAATCTGATGCTGCCACGTCGTGATGTGATGATGCCACGTTGTGAAGTAATGCTGCCACGTCGTGATATGATGCTGCCACGTCGTGAAATGATGCTGCCACGTCGTAATCTGATGCTGCCACGTCGTGATATGATAATGCCACGTTGTGAAGTAATGCTGCCACGTCGTGATATGATGCTGCCACGTCGTGATATGATGCTGCCACGTCGTGAAATGATGCTGCCACGTCGTAGTCTGATGCTGCCACGTCGTGATATGATGCTGCCACGTCATTCCACGTCATGCCACGTCGTGAAATGATGCTGCCACGTCGTGAAATGATGCTGCCACGTCGTGATATGATGCTGCCACGTCGTGATATGATGCTGTCACGTCGTGAAATGATGCTGCCACGTCGTGATATGATGCTGCCACGTCGTGATATGATGCTGCCACGTCGTGAAATAATGCTGCCACGTCGTGATATGGTGCTGCCACGTCATTGCACGTCATGCCACGTCGTGAAATGATGCTGCCACGTCATTCCACGTCATGCCACGTCGTGAAATGATGCTCCCACGTCATGCCACGTCGTGAAATGATGCTGCCACGTCGTGATATGATGCTGCCACGTCATTCCACGTCATGCCACGTCGTGAAATGATGCTGCCACGTCGTGATATGATGCTGCCACGTCGTGATATGATGCTGCCACGTCGTGATATGATGCTGCCACGTCGTGATATGATGCTGCCACGTCGTGAAATGATGCTGCCACGTCGTACTCTGATGCTGCCACGTCGTGATATGATGCTGCCACGTCATTCCACGTCATGCCACGTCGTGAAATGATGCTGCCACGTCGTGATATGATGCTGCCACGTCGTGATATGATGCTGCCACGTCGTGAAGTAATGCTGCCACGTCGTGATATGATGCTGCCACGTCGTGAAATGATGCTGCCACGTCGTGATATGATGCTGCCACGACGTGATATGATGCTGCCACGTCGTGATATGATGCTGCCACGTCGTAATCTGATGCTGCCACGTCGTGATGTGATGATGCCACGTTGTGAAGTAATGCTGCCACGTCGTGATATGATGCTGCCACGTCGTGAAATGATGCTGCCACGTCGTAATCTGATGCTGCCACGTCGTGATATGATAATGCCACGTTGTGAAGTAATGCTGCCACGTCGTGATATGATGCTGCCACGTCGTGATATGATGCTGCCACGTCGTGAAATGATGCTGCCACGTCGTAGTCTGATGCTGCCACGTCGTGATATGATGCTGCCACGTCATTCCACGTCATGCCACGTCGTGAAATGATGCTGCCACGTCGTGATATGATGCTGCCACGTCGTGATATGATGCTGCCACGTCGTGATATGATGCTGCCACGTCGTGTTATGATGCTGCCACGTCGTGATATGATGCTGCCACGTCGTGAAATGATGCTGCCACGTCGTGAAATGATGCTGCCACGTCGTGATATGATGATGCCACGTCGTGAAGTGATGCTGCCACGTCGTGAAATGATGCTGCCACGTCGTACTCTGATGCTGCCACGTCGTGATATGATGATGCCACGTCGTGAAGTAATGCTGCCACGTCGTGATATGATGCTGCCACGTCGTGATATGATGCTGCCACGTCGTGATATGATGCTGCCACGTCATTCCACGTCATGCCACGTCGTGAAATGATGCTGCCACGTCGTGAAATGATGCTGCCACGTCGTGATATGATGATGCCACGTCGTGAAGTGATGCTGCCACGTCGTGAAATGATGCTGCCACGTCGTAATCTGATGCTGCCACGTCATTCCACGTCATGCCATGTCGTGAAATGATGCTGCCACGTCATTGCACGTCATGCCACGTCGTGAAATGAAGCTGCCACGTCATTCCACGTCATGCCACGTCGTGAAATGATGCTGCCACGTCGTGAATTGATGCTGCCACGTCGTGAAAAAGAGCTGCCACGTCGTAATATGATGCTGCCACGTCATTCCACGTCATGCCACGTCGTGAAATGATGCTCCCACGTCGTGATATGATGCTGCCACGTCGTGAAATGATGCTGCCACGTCGTGAAAAAGAGCTGCCACGTCGTAATATGATGCTGCCACGTCATTCCACGTCATGCCACGTCGTGAAATGATGCTGCCACGTCGTGATATGATGCTGCCACGACGTGATATGATGCTGCCACGTCGTGATATGATGCTGCCACGTCGTAATCTGATGCTGCCACGTCGTGATATGATGATGCCACGTTGTGAAGTAATGCTGCCACGTCGTGATATGATGCTGCCACGTCGTGAAATGATGCTGCCACGTCGTAATCTGATGCTGCCACGTCGTGATATGATGATGCCACGTTGTGAAGTAATGCTGCCACGTCGTGATATGATGCTGCCACGTCGTGATATGATGCTGCCACGTCGTGAAATGATGCTGCCACGTCGTAATCTGATGCTGCCACGTCGTGATATGATGCTGCCACGTCATTCCACGTCATGCCACGTCGTGAAATGATGCTGCCACGTCGTGATATGATGCTGCCACGTCGTGATATGATGCTGCCACGTCGTGATATGATGCTGCCACGTCGTGTTATGATGCTGCCACGTCGTGATATGATACTGCCACGTCGTGAAATGATGCTGCCACGTCGTGAAATGATGCTGCCACGTCGTGATATGATGATGCCACGTCGTGAAGTGATGCTGCCACGTCGTGAAATGATGCTGCCACGTCGTACTCTGATGCTGCCACGTCGTGATATGATGATGCCACGTCGTGAAGTAATGCTGCCACGTCGTGATATGATGCTGCCACGTCGTGATATGATGCTGCCACGTCGTGATATGATGCTGCCACGTCATTCCACGTCATGCCACGTCGTGAAATGATGCTGCCACGTCGTGATATGATGCTGCCACGTCGTGATATGATGCTGCCACGTCGTGATATGATGCTGCCACGTCGTGTTTTGATGCTGCCACGTCGTGATATGATGCTGCCACGTCGTGAAATGATGCTGCCACGTCGTAATCTGATGCTGCCACGTCGTGATATGATGATGCCACGTCGTGAAGTGATGCTGCCACGTCGTGGAATGATGCTGCCACGTCGTAATCTGATGCTGCCACGTCGTGATATGATGATGCCACGTCGTGAAAAAATGCTGCCACGTCGTGAAAAAATGCTGCCACGTCGTAATATGATGCTGCCACGTCATTCCACGTCATGCCACGTCGTGAAATGATGCTCCCACGTCATTCCACGTCATGCCACGTCGTGAAATGATGCTGCCACGTCGTGATATGATGCTTCCACGTCGTGAAATGATGCTGCCACGTCGTGAAATGATGCTGCCACGTCATTCCACGTCATGCCACGTCGTGATATGATGCTGCCACGTCGTGAAATGATGCTGCCACGTCATTGCACGTCATGCCACGTCGTGAAATGATGCTGCCACGTCATTCCACGTCATGCCACGTCGTGAAATGATGCTGCCACGTTGGATATGATTCTGCCACGTCGTGATATGATGCTGCCACGTCGTGAAATGATGCTGCCACGTCATGAAAAAGAGCTGCCACGTCGTAATATGATGCTGCCACGTCATTCCACGTCATGCCACGTCGTGAAATGATGCTCCCACGTCTTTGCACGTCATGCCACGTCGTGAAATGATGCTGCCACGTCATTCCACGTCATGCCACGTCGTGAAATGATGCTGCCACGTCATTCCACGTCATGCCACGTCGTGAAATGATGCTGCCACGTCGTGATATGATGCTGCCACGTCGTGAAAAAGAGCTGCCACGTCGTAATATGATGCTGCCACGTCATTCCACGTCATGCCACGTAGTGATATGATGCTGCCACGTCGTGTTATGATGCTGCCACGTCGTGATATGATGCTGCCACGTCGTGATATGATGCTGCCACGTCGTGATATGATGCTGCCACGTCGTAATCTGATGCTGCCACGTCGTGATATGATGATGCCACGTCGTGAAGTAATGCTGCCACGTCGTGAAATGATGCTGCCACGTCGTAATCTGATGCTGCCACGTCGTGATATGATGATGCCACGTCGTGAAATGATGCTGCCACGTCGTGATATGATGCTGCTACGTCGTGAAATGATGCTGCCACGTCGTGATATGATGATGCCACGTCGTGAAGTAATGCTGCCACGTCGTGAAATGATGCTGCCACGTCGTAATCTGATGCTGCCACGTCGTGATATGATGATGCCACGTCGTGAAATGATGCTGCCACGTCGTGATATGATGCTGCCACGTCGTGAAATGATGCTGCCACGTCATGAAAAAGAGCTGCCACGTCGTAATATGATGCTGCCACGTCATTCCACGTCATGCCACGTCGTGAAATGATGCTCCCACGTCATTCCACGTCATGCCACGTCGCGAAATGATGCTGCCCCGTCGTGATATGATGTTGCCACGTCGTGAAATGATGCTGCCACGTCATTCCACGTCATGCCACGTCGTGAAATGATGCTCCCACGTCATTCCACGTCATGCCACGTCGTGAAATGATGCTGCCACGTCGTGAAATGATGCTGCCACGTCGTGATATGAAGCTGCCACGTCGTGATATGATGCTGCCACGTCGTGAAGTAATGCTGCCACGTCATTCCACGTCATGCCACGTCGTGAAATGATGCTCCCACGTCATTCCACGTCATGCCACGTCGTGAAATGATGCTGCCATGTCGTGATATGATGCTGCCACGTCGTGATATGATGCTGCCACGTCGTGAAATGATGCTGCCACGTCATTGCACGTCATGCCACGTCGTGAAATGATGCTCCCACGTCATTCCACGTCATGCCACGTCGTGAAATGATGCTGCCACGTTGGATATGATGCTGCCACGTCGTGATATGATGCTGCCACGTAGTGAAATGATGCTGCCACGTCATTGCACGTCATGCCACGTCGTGAAATGATGCTGCCACGTCGTGAAATGATGCTGCCACGTCGTGATATGATGCTGCCACGTCATTCCACGTCATGCCACGTCGTGAAATGATGCTGCCACGTCGTGAAATGATGCTGCCACGTCGTGATATGATGCTGCCACGTCGTGATATGATGCTGCCACGTCATTCCACGTCATGCCACGTCGTGAAATGATGCTGCCACGTCGTGAAATGATGCTGCCACGTCGTGATATGATGCTGCCACGTCGTGATATGATGCTGTCACGTCGTGAAATGATGCTGCCACGTCGTGATATGATGCTGCCACGTCATTGCACGTCATGCCACGTCGTGAAATGATGCTGCCACGTCATTCCACGTCATGCCACGTCGTGAAATGATGCTGCCACGTCGTGATATGATGCTGCCACGTCGTGATATGATGCTGCCACGTCGTGATATGATGCTGCCACGTCGTGAAATGATGCTGCCACGTCGTAATCTGATGCTGCCACGTCGTGATATGACGCTGCCACGTCATTCCACGTCATGCCACGTCGTGAAATGATGCTGCCACGTCGTGATATGATGCTGCCACGTCGTGAAAAAGAGCTGCCACGTCGTAATATGATGCTGCCACGTCATTCCACGTCATGCCACGTAGTGATATGATGCTGCCACGTCGTGTTATGATGCTGCCACGTCGTGATATGATGCTGCCACGTCGTGATATGATGCTGCCACGTCGTGATATGATGCTGCCACGTCGTGATATGATGCTGCCACGTCGTGAAATGATGCTGCCACGTCGTAATCTGATGCTGCCACGTCGTGATATGATGCTGCCACGTCATTGCACGTCATGCCACGTCGTGAAATTATGCTGCCACGTCATTCCACGTCATGCCACGTCGTGAAATGATGCTGCCACGTCGTAATCTGATGCTGCCACGTCGAGATATGATGCTGCCACGTCATTGCACGTCATGCCACGTCGTGAAATGATGCTGCCACGTGATTCCACGTCATGCCACGTCGTGAAATGATGCTGCCACGTCATTTCACGTCATGCCACGTCGTGAAATGATGCTGCCACGTCATTCCACGTCATGCCACGTCGTGAAATGATGCTGCCACGTCGTGAAATGATGCTGCCACGTCATTCCACGTCATGCCACGTCGTGAGATGATGCTGCCACGTCGTGATATGATGCTGCCACGTCGTGAAATGATGCTGCCACGTCATGAAAAAGAGCTGCCACGTCGTAAAATGATGCTGCCACGTCATTCCACGTCATGCCACGTCGTGAAATGATGCTGCCACGTCATCCCACGTCATGCCACGTCGTGAAATGATGCTGCCACGTCGTGATATGATGCTGCCACGTCGTGAAAAAGAGCTGCCACGTCGTAATATTATGCTGCCACGTCATTCCACGTCATGCCACGTAGTGATATGATGCTGCCACGTCGTGCTATGATCCTGCCACGTCGTGATATGATGCTGCCACGTCGTGATATGATGCTGCCACGTCGTGATATGATGCTGCCACGTCGTGAAATGATGCTGCCACGTCGTAATCTGCAGCTGCCACGTCGTGATATGATGCTGCCACGTCATTGCACGTCATGCCACGTCGTGAAATGATGCTGCCACGTCGTGATATGATGCTGCCACGTCGTGATATGATGCTGCCACGTCGTGATATGATGCTGCCACGTCGTGAAATGATGCTGCCACGTCGTAATCTGATGCTGCCACGTCGTGATATGATGCTGCCACGTCATTGCACGTCATGCCACGTCGTGAAATGATGCTGCCACGTGATTCCACGTCATGCCACGTCGTGAAATGATGCTGCCACGTCGTGATATGAAGCTGCCACGTCGTGATATGATGCTGCCACGTCATTCCACGTCATGCCACGTCGTGAAATGATGCTCCCACGTCATTCCACGTCATTCCAAGTCGTGAAATGATGCTGCCACGTCGTGATATGATGCTGCCACGTCGTGATATGATGCTGCCACGTCGTGAAATGATGCTGCCACGTCGTAATCTGATGCTGCCACGTCGTGATATGATGCTGCCACGTCGTAATCTGATGCTGCCACGTCGTGATATGATGATGCCACGTCGTGAAGTAATGCTGCCACGTCGTGATATGATGCTGCAACGTCGTAATGTGATGCTGCCACGTCATTCCACGTCATGCCACGTCGTGAAATGATGCTGCCACGTCGTGATATGATGCTGCCACGTCGTGATATGATGCTGCCACGTCGTGATATGATGCTGCCACGTCGTGATATGATGCTGCCACGTCGTGTTATGATGCTGCCACGTCGTAATCTGATGCTGCCACGTCGTGATATGATGATGCCACGTCGTGATATGATGCTGCCACGTCGTGATATGATGCTGCCACGTCGTGAAATGATGCTGCCACGTCGTAATCTGATGCTGCCACGTCGTGATATGATGATGCCACGTCGTGAAGTAATGCTGCCACGTCGTGAAATGATGCTGCCACGTCGTAATCTGATGCTGCCACGTAGTGATATGATGATGCCACGTCGTGAAGTAATGCTGCCACGTCGTGATATGATGCTGCCACGTCGTGATATGATGCTGCCACGTCATTCCACGTCATGCCACGTCGTGAAATGATGCTCCCACGTCATTCCACGTCATGCCACGTCGTGAAATGATGCTCCCACGTCATTCCACGTCATGCCACGTCGTGAAATGATGCTGCCACGTCGTGATATGATGCTGCCACGTCGTGATATGATGCTGCCACGTCATGAAATGATGCTGCCACGTCGTGAAAAAGAGCTGCCACGTCGTAATATGATGCTGCCACGTCATTCCACGTCATGCCACGTCGTGAAATGATGCTCCCACGTCATTCCACGTCATGCCACGTCGTGAAATGATGCTGCCACGTCGTAATCTGATGCTGCCACGTCGTGATATGATGATGCCACGTCGTGAAGTGATGCTGCCACGTCGTGAAATGATGCTGCCACGTCGTAATTTGATGCTGCCACGTCGTGATATGATGATGCCACGTCGTGATATGATGCTGCCACGTCGTGATATGATGCTGCCACGTCGTGATATGATGCTGCCACGTCGTGATATGATGCTGCCACGTCGTGATATGATGCTGCCACGTCGTGATATGATGCTGCCACGTCGTGATATGATGCTGCCACGTCGTGATATGATGCTGCCACGTCGTGATATGATGCTGCTACGTCGTGATATGATGCTGCCACGTCGTGAAATGATGCTGCCACGTCGTAATCTGATGCTGCCACGTCGTGATATGATGCTGCCACGTCATTGCACGTCATGCCACGTCGTGAAATGATGCTGCCACGTGATTCCACGTCATGCCACGTCGTGAAATGATGCTGCCACGTCGTGATATGAAGCTGCCACGTCGTGATATGATGCTGCCACGTCATTCCACGTCATGCCACGTCGTGAAATGATGCTGCCACGTCGTGAAATGATGCTGCCACGTCGTGATATGATGCTGCCACGTCGTGATATGATGCTGTCACGTCGTGAAATGATGCTGCCACGTCGTGATATGATGCTGCCACGTCGTGATATGATGCTGCCACGTCGTGATATGATGCTGCCACGTCGTGATATGGTGCTGCCACGTCATTGCACGTCATGCCACGTCGTGAAATGATGCTGCCACGTCATTCCACGTCATGCCACGTCGTGAAATGATGCTCCCACGTCATGCCACGTCGTGAAATGATGCTGCCACGTCGTGATATGATGCTGCCACGTCGTGAAATAATGCTGCCACGTCGTGATATGATGCTGCCACGTCATTCCACGTCATGCCACGTCGTGAAATGATGCTGCCACGTCGTGAAATGATGCTGCCACGTCGTGATATGATGCTGCCACGTCGTGATATGATGCTGTCACGTCGTGAAATGATGCTGCCACGTCGTGATATGATGCTGCCACGTCGTGATATGATGCTGCCACGTCGTGAAATAATGCTGCCACGTCGTGATATGGTGCTGCCACGTCATTGCACGTCATGCCACGTCGTGAAATGATGCTGCCACGTCATTCCACGTCATGCCACGTCGTGAAATGATGCTCCCACGTCATGCCACGTCGTGAAATGATGCTGCCACGTCGTGATATGATGCTGCCACGTCATTCCACGTCATGCCACGTCGTGAAATGATGCTGCCACGTCGTGATATGATGCTGCCACGTCGTGATATGATGCTGCCACGTCGTGATATGATGCTGCCACGTCGTGATATGATGCTGCCACGTCGTGAAATGATGCTGCCACGTCGTACTCTGATGCTGCCACGTCGTGATATGATGCTGCCACGTCATTGCACGTCATGCCACGTCGTGAAATGATGCTGCCACGTGATTCCACGTCATGCCACGTCGTGTTATGATGCTGCCACGTCGTAATCTGATGCTGCCACGTCGTGATATGATGATGCCACGTCGTGATATGATGCTGCCACGTCGTGATATGATGCTGCCACGTCGTGAAATGATGCTGCCACGTCGTAATCTGATGCTGCCACGTCGTGATATGATGCTGCCACGTCGTGATATGATGCTGCCACGTCGTGATATGATGCTGCCACGTCGTGATATGATGCTGCCACGTCGTGAAATGATGCTGCCACGTCGTACTCTGATGCTGCCACGTCGTGATATGATGCTGCCACGTCATTGCACGTCATGCCACGTCGTGAAATGATGCTGCCACGTGATTCCACGTCATGCCACGTCGTGTTATGATGCTGCCACGTCGTAATCTGATGCTGCCACGTCGTGATATGATGATGCCACGTCGTGATATGATGCTGCCACGTCGTGATATGATGCTGCCACGTCGTGAAATGATGCTGCCACGTCGTAATCTGATGCTGCCACGTCGTGATATGATGATGCCACGTCGTGAAGTAATGCTGCCACGTCGTGAAATGATGCTGCCACGTCGTAATCTGATGCTGCCACGTAGTGATATGATGATGCCACGTCGTGAAGTAATGCTGCCACGTCGTGATATGATGCTGCCACGTCGTGATATGATGCTGCCACGTCATTCCACGTCATGCCACGTCGTGAAATGATGCTCCCACGTCATTCCACGTCATGCCACGTCGTGAAATGATGCTCCCACGTCATTCCACGTCATGCCACGTCGTGAAATGATGCTGCCACGTCGTGATATGATGCTGCCACGTCGTGATATGATGCTGCCACGTCATGAAATGATGCTGCCACGTCGTGAAAAAGAGCTGCCACGTCGTAATATGATGCTGCCACGTCATTCCACGTCATGCCACGTCGTGAAATGATGCTCCCACGTCATTCCACGTCATGCCACGTCGTGAAATGATGCTGCCACGTCGTAATCTGATGCTGCCACGTCGTGATATGATGATGCCACGTCGTGAAGTGATGCTGCCACGTCGTGAAATGATGCTGCCACGTCGTAATTTGATGCTGCCACGTCGTGATATGATGATGCCACGTCGTGATATGATGCTGCCACGTCGTGATATGATGCTGCCACGTCGTGATATGATGCTGCCACGTCGTGATATGATGCTGCCACGTCGTGATATGATGCTGCCACGTCGTGATATGATGCTGCCACGTCGTGATATGATGCTGCCACGTCGTGAAGTGATGCTGCCACGTCGTGAAATGATGCTGCCACGTCGTAATTTGATGCTGCCACGTCGTGATATGATGATGCCACGTCGTGATATGATGCTGCCACGTCGTGATATGATGCTGCCACGTCGTGAAATGATGCTGCCACGTCGTACTCTGATGCTGCCACGTCGTGATATGATGCTGCCACGTCATTGCACGTCATGCCACGTCGTGAAATGATGCTGCCACGTGATTCCACGTCATGCCACGTCGTGTTATGATGCTGCCACGTCGTAATCTGATGCTGCCACGTCGTGATATGATGATGCCACGTCGTGATATGATGCTGCCACGTCGTGATATGATGCTGCCACGTCGTGAAATGATGCTGCCACGTCGTAATCTGATGCTGCCACGTCGTGATATGATGCTGCCACGTCGTGATATGATGCTGCCACGTCGTGATATGATGCTGCCACGTCGTGATATGATGCTGCCACGTCGTGAAATGATGCTGCCACGTCGTACTCTGATGCTGCCACGTCGTGATATGATGCTGCCACGTCATTGCACGTCATGCCACGTCGTGAAATGATGCTGCCACGTGATTCCACGTCATGCCACGTCGTGTTATGATGCTGCCACGTCGTAATCTGATGCTGCCACGTCGTGATATGATGATGCCACGTCGTGATATGATGCTGCCACGTCGTGATATGATGCTGCCACGTCGTGAAATGATGCTGCCACGTCGTAATCTGATGCTGCCACGTCGTGATATGATGATGCCACGTCGTGAAGTAATGCTGCCACGTCGTGAAATGATGCTGCCACGTCGTAATCTGATGCTGCCACGTAGTGATATGATGATGCCACGTCGTGAAGTAATGCTGCCACGTCGTGATATGATGCTGCCACGTCGTGATATGATGCTGCCACGTCATTCCACGTCATGCCACGTCGTGAAATGATGCTCCCACGTCATTCCACGTCATGCCACGTCGTGAAATGATGCTCCCACGTCATTCCACGTCATGCCACGTCGTGAAATGATGCTGCCACGTCGTGATATGATGCTGCCACGTCGTGATATGATGCTGCCACGTCATGAAATGATGCTGCCACGTCGTGAAAAAGAGCTGCCACGTCGTAATATGATGCTGCCACGTCATTCCACGTCATGCCACGTCGTGAAATGATGCTCCCACGTCATTCCACGTCATGCCACGTCGTGAAATGATGCTGCCACGTCGTAATCTGATGCTGCCACGTCGTGATATGATGATGCCACGTCGTGAAGTGATGCTGCCACGTCGTGAAATGATGCTGCCACGTCGTAATTTGATGCTGCCACGTCGTGATATGATGATGCCACGTCGTGATATGATGCTGCCACGTCGTGATATGATGCTGCCACGTCGTGATATGATGCTGCCACGTCGTGATATGATGCTGCCACGTCGTGATATGATGCTGCCACGTCGTGATATGATGCTGCCACGTCGTGATATGATGCTGCCACGTCGTGATATGATGCTGCCACGTCGTGATATGATGCTGCTACGTCGTGATATGATGCTGCCACGTCGTGAAATGATGCTGCCACGTCGTAATCTGATGCTGCCACGTCGTGATATGATGCTGCCACGTCATTGCACGTCATGCCACGTCGTGAAATGATGCTGCCACGTGATTCCACGTCATGCCACGTCGTGAAATGATGCTGCCACGTCGTGATATGAAGCTGCCACGTCGTGATATGATGCTGCCACGTCATTCCACGTCATGCCACGTCGTGAAATGATGCTGCCACGTCGTGAAATGATGCTGCCACGTCGTGATATGATGCTGCCACGTCGTGATATGATGCTGTCACGTCGTGAAATGATGCTGCCACGTCGTGATATGATGCTGCCACGTCGTGATATGATGCTGCCACGTCGTGATATGATGCTGCCACGTCGTGATATGGTGCTGCCACGTCATTGCACGTCATGCCACGTCGTGAAATGATGCTGCCACGTCATTCCACGTCATGCCACGTCGTGAAATGATGCTCCCACGTCATGCCACGTCGTGAAATGATGCTGCCACGTCGTGATATGATGCTGCCACGTCGTGAAATAATGCTGCCACGTCGTGATATGATGCTGCCACGTCATTCCACGTCATGCCACGTCGTGAAATGATGCTGCCACGTCGTGAAATGATGCTGCCACGTCGTGATATGATGCTGCCACGTCGTGATATGATGCTGTCACGTCGTGAAATGATGCTGCCACGTCGTGAAATGATGCTGCCACGTCGTAATTTGATGCTGCCACGTCGTGATATGATGATGCCACGTCGTGATATGATGCTGCCACGTCGTGATATGATGCTGCCACGTCGTGATATGATGCTGCCACGTCGTGATATGATGCTGCCACGTCGTGATATGATGCTGCCACGTCGTGATATGATGCTGCCACGTCGTGATATGATGCTGTCACGTCGTGAAATGATGCTGCCACGTCGTGAAATGATGCTGCCACGTCGTAATTTGATGCTGCCACGTCGTGATATGATGATGCCACGTCGTGATATGATGCTGCCACGTCGTGATATGATGCTGCCACGTCGTGATATGATGCTGCCACGTCGTGATATGATGCTGCCACGTCGTGAAATGATGCTGCCACGTGATTCCACGTCATGCCACGTCGTGAAATGATGCTGCCACGTCGTGATATGAAGCTGCCACGTCGTGATATGATGCTGCCACGTCATTCCACGTCATGCCACGTCGTGAAATGATGCTGCCACGTCGTGAAATGATGCTGCCACGTCGTGATATGATGCTGCCACGTCGTGATATGATGCTGTCACGTCGTGAAATGATGCTGCCACGTCGTGATATGATGCTGCCACGTCGTGATATGATGCTGCCACGTCGTGATATGATGCTGCCACGTCGTGATATGGTGCTGCCACGTCATTGCACGTCATGCCACGTCGTGAAATGATGCTGCCACGTCATTCCACGTCATGCCACGTCGTGAAATGATGCTCCCACGTCATGCCACGTCGTGAAATGATGCTGCCACGTCGTGATATGATGCTGCCACGTCGTGAAATAATGCTGCCACGTCGTGATATGATGCTGCCACGTCATTCCACGTCATGCCACGTCGTGAAATGATGCTGCCACGTCGTGAAATGATGCTGCCACGTCGTGATATGATGCTGCCACGTCGTGATATGATGCTGTCACGTCGTGAAATGATGCTGCCACGTCGTGATATGATGCTGCCACGTCGTGATATGATGCTGCCACGTCGTGAAATAATGCTGCCACGTCGTGATATGGTGCTGCCACGTCATTGCACGTCATGCCACGTCGTGAAATGATGCTGCCACGTCATTCCACGTCATGCCACGTCGTGAAATGATGCTCCCACGTCATGCCACGTCGTGAAATGATGCTGCCACGTCGTGATATGATGCTGCCACGTCATTCCACGTCATGCCACGTCGTGAAATGATGCTGCCACGTCGTGATATGATGCTGCCACGTCGTGATATGATGCTGCCACGTCGTGATATGATGCTGCCACGTCGTGATATGATGCTGCCACGTCGTGAAATGATGCTGCCACGTCGTACTCTGATGCTGCCACGTCGTGATATGATGCTGCCACGTCATTGCACGTCATGCCACGTCGTGAAATGATGCTGCCACGTGATTCCACGTCATGCCACGTCGTGTTATGATGCTGCCACGTCGTAATCTGATGCTGCCACGTCGTGATATGATGATGCCACGTCGTGATATGATGCTGCCACGTCGTGATATGATGCTGCCACGTCGTGAAATGATGCTGCCACGTCGTAATCTGATGCTGCCACGTCGTGATATGATGCTGCCACGTCGTGATATGATGCTGCCACGTCGTGATATGATGCTGCCACGTCGTGATATGATGCTGCCACGTCGTGAAATGATGCTGCCACGTCGTACTCTGATGCTGCCACGTCGTGATATGATGCTGCCACGTCATTGCACGTCATGCCACGTCGTGAAATGATGCTGCCACGTGATTCCACGTCATGCCACGTCGTGTTATGATGCTGCCACGTCGTAATCTGATGCTGCCACGTCGTGATATGATGATGCCACGTCGTGATATGATGCTGCCACGTCGTGATATGATGCTGCCACGTCGTGAAATGATGCTGCCACGTCGTAATCTGATGCTGCCACGTCGTGATATGATGATGCCACGTCGTGAAGTAATGCTGCCACGTCGTGAAATGATGCTGCCACGTCGTAATCTGATGCTGCCACGTAGTGATATGATGATGCCACGTCGTGAAGTAATGCTGCCACGTCGTGATATGATGCTGCCACGTCGTGATATGATGCTGCCACGTCATTCCACGTCATGCCACGTCGTGAAATGATGCTCCCACGTCATTCCACGTCATGCCACGTCGTGAAATGATGCTCCCACGTCATTCCACGTCATGCCACGTCGTGAAATGATGCTGCCACGTCGTGATATGATGCTGCCACGTCGTGATATGATGCTGCCACGTCATGAAATGATGCTGCCACGTCGTGAAAAAGAGCTGCCACGTCGTAATATGATGCTGCCACGTCATTCCACGTCATGCCACGTCGTGAAATGATGCTCCCACGTCATTCCACGTCATGCCACGTCGTGAAATGATGCTGCCACGTCGTAATCTGATGCTGCCACGTCGTGATATGATGATGCCACGTCGTGAAGTGATGCTGCCACGTCGTGAAATGATGCTGCCACGTCGTAATTTGATGCTGCCACGTCGTGATATGATGATGCCACGTCGTGATATGATGCTGCCACGTCGTGATATGATGCTGCCACGTCGTGATATGATGCTGCCACGTCGTGATATGATGCTGCCACGTCGTGATATGATGCTGCCACGTCGTGATATGATGCTGCCACGTCGTGATATGATGCTGCCACGTCGTGATATGATGCTGCCACGTCGTGATATGATGCTGCTACGTCGTGATATGATGCTGCCACGTCGTGAAATGATGCTGCCACGTCGTAATCTGATGCTGCCACGTCGTGATATGATGCTGCCACGTCATTGCACGTCATGCCACGTCGTGAAATGATGCTGCCACGTGATTCCACGTCATGCCACGTCGTGAAATGATGCTGCCACGTCGTGATATGAAGCTGCCACGTCGTGATATGATGCTGCCACGTCATTCCACGTCATGCCACGTCGTGAAATGATGCTGCCACGTCGTGAAATGATGCTGCCACGTCGTGATATGATGCTGCCACGTCGTGATATGATGCTGTCACGTCGTGAAATGATGCTGCCACGTCGTGATATGATGCTGCCACGTCGTGATATGATGCTGCCACGTCGTGATATGATGCTGCCACGTCGTGATATGGTGCTGCCACGTCATTGCACGTCATGCCACGTCGTGAAATGATGCTGCCACGTCATTCCACGTCATGCCACGTCGTGAAATGATGCTCCCACGTCATGCCACGTCGTGAAATGATGCTGCCACGTCGTGATATGATGCTGCCACGTCGTGAAATAATGCTGCCACGTCGTGATATGATGCTGCCACGTCATTCCACGTCATGCCACGTCGTGAAATGATGCTGCCACGTCGTGAAATGATGCTGCCACGTCGTGATATGATGCTGCCACGTCGTGATATGATGCTGTCACGTCGTGAAATGATGCTGCCACGTCGTGAAATGATGCTGCCACGTCGTAATTTGATGCTGCCACGTCGTGATATGATGATGCCACGTCGTGATATGATGCTGCCACGTCGTGATATGATGCTGCCACGTCGTGATATGATGCTGCCACGTCGTGATATGATGCTGCCACGTCGTGATATGATGCTGCCACGTCGTGATATGATGCTGCCACGTCGTGATATGATGCTGCCACGTCGTGATATGATGCTGCCACGTCGTGATATGATGCTGCTACGTCGTGATATGATGCTGCCACGTCGTGAAATGATGCTGCCACGTCGTAATCTGATGCTGCCACGTCGTGATATGATGCTGCCACGTCATTGCACGTCATGCCACGTCGTGAAATGATGCTGCCACGTGATTCCACGTCATGCCACGTCGTGAAATGATGCTGCCACGTCGTGATATGAAGCTGCCACGTCGTGATATGATGCTGCCACGTCATTCCACGTCATGCCACGTCGTGAAATGATGCTGCCACGTCGTGAAATGATGCTGCCACGTCGTGATATGATGCTGCCACGTCGTGATATGATGCTGTCACGTCGTGAAATGATGCTGCCACGTCGTGATATGATGCTGCCACGTCGTGATATGATGCTGCCACGTCGTGATATGATGCTGCCACGTCGTGATATGGTGCTGCCACGTCATTGCACGTCATGCCACGTCGTGAAATGATGCTGCCACGTCATTCCACGTCATGCCACGTCGTGAAATGATGCTCCCACGTCATGCCACGTCGTGAAATGATGCTGCCACGTCGTGATATGATGCTGCCACGTCGTGAAATAATGCTGCCACGTCGTGATATGATGCTGCCACGTCATTCCACGTCATGCCACGTCGTGAAATGATGCTGCCACGTCGTGAAATGATGCTGCCACGTCGTGATATGATGCTGCCACGTCGTGATATGATGCTGTCACGTCGTGAAATGATGCTGCCACGTCGTGATATGATGCTGCCACGTCGTGATATGATGCTGCCACGTCGTGAAATAATGCTGCCACGTCGTGATATGGTGCTGCCACGTCATTGCACGTCATGCCACGTCGTGAAATGATGCTGCCACGTCATTCCACGTCATGCCACGTCGTGAAATGATGCTCCCACGTCATGCCACGTCGTGAAATGATGCTGCCACGTCGTGATATGATGCTGCCACGTCATTCCACGTCATGCCACGTCGTGAAATGATGCTGCCACGTCGTGATATGATGCTGCCACGTCGTGATATGATGCTGCCACGTCGTGATATGATGCTGCCACGTCGTGATATGATGCTGCCACGTCGTGAAATGATGCTGCCACGTCGTACTCTGATGCTGCCACGTCGTGATATGATGCTGCCACGTCATTCCACGTCATGCCACGTCGTGAAATGATGCTGCCACGTCGTGATATGATGCTGCCACGTCGTGATATGATGCTGCCACGTCGTGAAGTAATGCTGCCACGTCGTGATATGATGCTGCCACGTCGTGAAATGATGCTGCCACGTCGTGATATGATGCTGCCACGACGTGATATGATGCTGCCACGTCGTGATATGATGCTGCCACGTCGTAATCTGATGCTGCCACGTCGTGATGTGATGATGCCACGTTGTGAAGTAATGCTGCCACGTCGTGATATGATGCTGCCACGTCGTGAAATGATGCTGCCACGTCGTAATCTGATGCTGCCACGTCGTGATATGATAATGCCACGTTGTGAAGTAATGCTGCCACGTCGTGATATGATGCTGCCACGTCGTGATATGATGCTGCCACGTCGTGAAATGATGCTGCCACGTCGTAGTCTGATGCTGCCACGTCGTGATATGATGCTGCCACGTCATTCCACGTCATGCCACGTCGTGAAATGATGCTGCCACGTCGTGATATGATGCTGCCACGTCGTACTCTGATGCTGCCACGTCGTGATATGATGATGCCACGTCGTGAAGTAATGCTGCCACGTCGTGATATGATGCTGCCACGTCGTGATATGATGCTGCCACGTCGTGTTATGATGCTGCCACGTCGTGATATGATGCTGCCACGTCGTGAAATGATGCTGCCACGTCGTGAAATGATGCTGCCACGTCGTGATATGATGATGCCACGTCGTGAAGTGATGCTGCCACGTCGTGAAATGATGCTACCACGTCGTACTCTGATGCTGCCACGTCGTGATATGATGATGCCACGTCGTGAAGTAATGCTGCCACGTCGTGATATGATGCTGCCACGTCGTGATATGATGCTGCCACGTCGTGATATGATGATGCCACGTCGTGAAGTGATGCTGCCACGTCGTGAAATGATGCTGCCACGTCGTAATCTGATGCTGCCACGTCATTCCACGTCATGCCATGTCGTGAAATGATGCTGCCACGTCATTGCACGTCATGCCACGTCGTGAAATGAAGCTGCCACGTCATTCCACGTCATGCCACGTCGTGAAATGATGCTGCCACGTCGTGAATTGATGCTGCCACGTCGTGAAAAAGAGCTGCCACGTCGTAATATGATGCTGCCACGTCATTCCACGTCATGCCACGTCGTGAAATGATGCTCCCACGTCGTGATATGATGCTGCCACGTCGTGAAATGATGCTGCCACGTCGTGAAAAAGAGCTGCCACGTCGTAATATGATGCTGCCACGTCATTCCACGTCATGCCACGTCGTGAAATGATGCTGCCACGTCGTGATATGATGCTGCCACGACGTGATATGATGCTGCCACGTCGTGATATGATGCTGCCACGTCGTAATCTGATGCTGCCACGTCGTGATATGATGATGCCACGTTGTGAAGTAATGCTGCCACGTCGTGATATGATGCTGCCACGTCGTGAAATGATGCTGCCACGTCGTAATCTGATGCTGCCACGTCGTGATATGATGATGCCACGTTGTGAAGTAATGCTGCCACGTCGTGATATGATGCTGCCACGTCGTGATATGATGCTGCCACGTCGTGAAATGATGCTGCCACGTCGTAATCTGATGCTGCCACGTCGTGATATGATGCTGCCACGTCATTCCACGTCATGCCACGTCGTGAAATGATGCTGCCACGTCGTGATATGATGCTGCCACGTCGTGATATGATGCTGCCACGTCGTGATATGATGCTGCCACGTCGTGTTATGATGCTGCCACGTCGTGATATGATGCTGCCACGTCGTGAAATGATGCTGCCACGTCGTGAAATGATGCTGCCACGTCGTGATATGATGATGCCACGTCGTGAAGTGATGCTGCCACGTCGTGAAATGATGCTGCCACGTCGTACTCTGATGCTGCCACGTCGTGATATGATGATGCCACGTCGTGAAGTAATGCTGCCACGTCGTGATATGATGCTGCCACGTCGTGATATGATGCTGCCACGTCGTGATATGATGCTGCCACGTCATTCCACGTCATGCCACGTCGTGAAATGATGCTGCCACGTCGTGATATGATGCTGCCACGTCGTGATATGATGCTGCCACGTCGTGATATGATGCTGCCACGTCGTGTTTTGATGCTGCCACGTCGTGATATGATGCTGCCACGTCGTGAAATGATGCTGCCACGTCGTAATCTGATGCTGCCACGTCGTGATATGATGATGCCACGTCGTGAAGTGATGCTGCCACGTCGTGGAATGATGCTGCCACGTCGTAATCTGATGCTGCCACGTCGTGATATGATGATGCCACGTCGTGAAAAAATGCTGCCACGTCGTGAAAAAATGCTGCCACGTCGTAATATGATGCTGCCACGTCATTCCACGTCATGCCACGTCGTGAAATGATGCTCCCACGTCATTCCACGTCATGCCACGTCGTGAAATGATGCTGCCACGTCATTCCACGTCATGCCACGTCGTGATATGATGCTGCCACGTCGTGAAATGATGCTGCCACGTCATTGCACGTCATGCCACGTCGTGAAATGATGCTGCCACGTCATTCCACGTCATGCCACGTCGTGAAATGATGCTGCCACGTTGGATATGATTCTGCCACGTCGTGATATGATGCTGCCACGTCGTGAAATGATGCTGCCACGTCATTGCACGTCATGCCACGTCGTGAAATGATGCTCCCACGTCATTCCACGTCATGCCACGTCGTGAAATGATGCTGCCACGTCGTGAAATGATGCTGCCACGTCGTGATATGAAGCTGCCACGTCGTGATATGATGCTGCCACGTCGTGAAATAATGCTGCCACGTCATTCCACGTCATGCCACGTCGTGAAATGATGCTCCCACGTCATTCCACGTCATGCCACGTCGTGAAATGATGCTGCCATGTCGTGATATGATGCTGCCACGTCGTGATATGATGCTGCCACGTCGTGAAATGATGCTGCCACGTCATTGCACGTCATGCCACGTCGTGAAATGATGCTCCCACGTCATTCCACGTCATGCCACGTCGTGAAATGATGCTGCCACGTTGGATATGATGCTGCCACGTCGTGATATGATGCTGCCACGTAGTGAAATGATGCTGCCACGTCATTGCACGTCATGCCACGTCGTGAAATGATGCTGCCACGTCGTGAAATGATGCTGCCACGTCGTGATATGATGCTGCCACGTCATTCCACGTCATGCCACGTCGTGAAATGATGCTGCCACGTCGTGAAATGATGCTGCCACGTCGTGATATGATGCTGCCACGTCGTGATATGATGCTGCCACGTCATTCCACGTCATGCCACGTCGTGAAATGATGCTGCCACGTCGTGAAATGATGCTGCCACGTCGTGATATGATGCTGCCACGTCGTGATATGATGCTGTCACGTCGTGAAATGATGCTGCCACGTCGTGATATGATGCTGCCACGTCGTGATATGATGCTGCCACGTCGTTATATGATGCTGCCACGTCGTGAAATAATGCTGCCACGTCGTGATATGGTGCTGCCACGTCATTGCACGTCATGCCACGTCGTGAAATGATGCTGCCACGTCATTCCACGTCATGCCACGTCGTGAAATGATGCTCCCACTTCATGCCACGTCGTGAAATGATGCTGCCACGTCGTGACAGGATGCTGCCACGTCGTGATATGATGCTGCCACGTCGTGAAATGATGCTGCCACGTCACTTCACGTCATGCCACGTCGTGAAATGATGCTGCCACGTCATTCCACGTCATGCCACGCCGTGAAAGGATGCTGCCACGTTCGATATGATGCTGCCACGTCGTGATATGATGCTGCCACGTCGTGAAATGATGCTGCCACGTCATTGCACGTCATGCCACTTCGTGAAATGATGCTGCCACGTCGTGAAATGATGCTGCCACGTCGTGAAATGATGCTGCCACGTCGTGATATGATGCTGCCACGTCGTGATATGATGCTGTCACGTCGTGAAATGATGCTGCCACGTCGTGATATGATGCTGCCACGTCGTGATATGATGCTGTCACGTCGTGAAATGATGCTGCCACGTCGTGATATGATGCTGCCACGTCGTGATATGATGCTGCCACGTCGTGATGTGATGCTGCCACGTCGTGAAAAAATGCTGCCACGTCGTAATATGATGCTGCCACGTCATTGCACGTCATGCCACGTCGTGAAATGATGCTGCCACGTCATTCCACGTCATGCCACGTCGTGAAATGATGCTGCCACGTCGTGAAATGATGCTGCCACGTCGTGATATGATGCTGCCACGTCGTGAAATGATGCTGCCACGTCGTAATCTGATGCTGCCACGTCGTGATATGATGATGCCACGTCGTGAAGTGATGCTGCCACGTCGTGAAATGATGCTGCCACGTCGTAATCTGATGCTGCCACGTCGTGATATGATGATGCCACGTCGTGAAGTAATGCTGCCACGTCGTGATATGATGCTGCCACGTCGTGATATGATGCTGCCACGTCGTGATATGATGCTGCCACGTCGTGATATGATGCTGCCACGTCGTGACAAAGAGCTGCCACGTCGTAATATGATGCTGCCACGTCATTCCACGTCATGCCACGTCGTGAAATGATGCTGCCACGTCGTGATATGATGCTGCCACGACGTGATATGATGCTGCCACGTCGTGATATGATGCTGCCACGTCGTGATATGATGCTGCCACGTCGCGAAATGATGCTGCCACGTCGTAATCTGATGCTGCCACGTCGTGATATGATGATGCCACGTCGTGAAGTAATGCTGCCACGTCGTGATATGATGCTGCCACGTCGTGATATGATGCTGCCACGTCGTGAAATGATGCTGCCACGTCGTAATCTGATGCTGCCACGTCGTGATATGATGCTGCCACGTCATTCCACGTCATGCCACGTCGTGAAATGATACTGCCACGCCATTCCACGTCATGCCACGTCGTGATATGATGCTGCCACGTCGTGAAATGATGCTGCCACGCCATTCCACGTCATGCCACGTCGTGAAATGATGCTGCCACGTCGTGAAATGATGCTGCCACGTCATTCCACGTCATGCCACGTCGTGATATGATGCTGCCACGTCGTGAAATGATGCTGCCACGCCATTCCACGTCATGCCACGTCGTGAAATGATGCTGCCACGTCGTGATATGAAGCTGCCACGTCGTGATATGATGCTGCCACGTCGTGAAGTAATGCTGCCACGTCGTGAAAAATGCTGCCACGTCGTAATATGATGCTGTCACGTCATTCCACGTCATGCCACGTCGTGAAATGATGCTCCCACGTCATTCCACGTCATGCCACGTCGTGAAATGATGCTGCCACGTCGTGATATGATGCTGCCACGTCGTGATATGATGCTGCCACGTCGTGACAAAGAGCTGCCACGTCGTAATATGATGCTGCCACGTCATTCCACGTCATGCCACGTCGTGAAATGATGCTGCCACGTCGTGATATGATGCTGCCACGACGTGATATGATGCTGCCACGTCGTGATATGATGCTGCCACGTCGTGAAATGATGCTGCCACGTCGTAATCTGATGCTGCCACGTCGTGATATGATGATGCCACGTCGTGAAGTAATGCTGCCACGTCGTGATATGATGCTGCCACGTCGTGATATGATGCTGCCACGTCGTGAAATGATGCTGCCACGTCGTAATCTGATGCTGCCACGTCGTGATATGATGCTGCCACGTCATTCCACGTCATGCCACGTCGTGTTATGATGCTGCCACGTCGTGATATGATGCTGCCACGTCGTGAAATGATGCTGCCACGTCGTGAAATGATGCTGCCACGTCGTGAAATGATGCTGCCACGTCGTGTTATGATGCTGCCACGTCGTGATATGATGCTGCCACGTCGTGAAATGATGCTGCCACGTCGTGATATGATGCTGCCACGTCGTGAAGTAATGCTGCCACGTCGTGAAAAATGCTGCCACGTCGTAATATGATGCTGTCACGTCATTCCACGTCATGCCACGTCGTGAAATGATGCTCCCACGTCATTCCACGTCATGCCACGTCGTGAAATGATGCTGCCACGTCGTGATATGATGCTGCCACGTCGTGATATGATGCTGCCACGTCGTGACAAAGAGCTGCCACGTCGTAATATGATGCTGCCACGTCATTCCACGTCATGCCACGTCGTGAAATGATGCTGCCACGTCGTGATATGATGCTGCCACGACGTGATATGATGCTGCCACGTCGTGATATGATGCTGCCACGTCGTGAAATGATGCTGCCACGTCGTAATCTGATGCTGCCACGTCGTGATATGATGATGCCACGTCGTGAAGTAATGCTGCCACGTCGTGATATGATGCTGCCACGTCGTGATATGATGCTGCCACGTCGTGAAATGATGCTGCCACGTCGTAATCTGATGCTGCCACGTCGTGATATGATGCTGCCACGTCATTCCACGTCATGCCACGTCGTGTTATGATGCTGCCACGTCGTGATATGATGCTGCCACGTCGTGAAATGATGCTGCCACGTCGTGAAATGATGCTGCCACGTCGTGATATGATGATGCCACGTCGTGAAGTGATGCTGCCACGTCGTGAAATGATGCTGCCACGTCGTAATCTGATGCTGCCACGTCGCGATATGATGATGCCACGTCGTGAAGTAATGCTGCCACGTCGTGATATGATGCTGCCACGTCGTGATATGATGCTGCCACGTCGTGAAATGATGCTGCCACGTCGTAATCTGATGCTGCCACGTCGTGATATGATGATGCCACGTCGTGAAGTGATGCTGCCACGTCGTGGAATGATGCTGCCACGTCGTAATCTGATGCTGCCACGTCGTGATATGATGATGCCACGTCGTGAAAAAATGCTGCCACGTCGTGAAAAATTGCTGCCACGTCGTAATATGATGCTGCCACGTCATTCCACGTCATGCCACGTCGTGAGATGATGCTCCCACGTCATTCCACGTCATGCCACGTCGTGAAATGATGCTGCCACATCGTGATATGATGCTGCCACGTCGTGAAATGATGCTGCCACGTCGTGAAATGATGCTGCCACGTCATTCCACGTCATGCCACGTCGTGATATGATGCTGCCACGTCGTGAAATGATGCTGCCACGCCATTCCACGTCATGCCACGTCGTGAAATGATGCTGCCACGTCGTGATATGAAGCTGCCACGTCGTGATATGATGCTGCCACGTCGTGAAGTAATGCTGCCACGTCGTGAAAAATGCTGCCACGTCGTAATATGATGCTGCCACGTCATTCCACGTCATGCCACGTCGTGAAATGATGCTCCCACGTCGTGATATGATGCTGCCACGTCGTGAAATGATGCTGCCACGTCGTAATCTGATGCTGCCACGTCGTGAAATGATGCTGCCACGCCATTCCACGTCATGCCACGTCGTGAAATGATGCTGCCACGTCGTGATATGAAGCTGCCACGTCGTGATATGATGCTGCCACGTCGTGAAGTAATGCTGCCACGTCGTGAAAAATGCTGCCACGTCGTAATATGATGCTGCCACGTCATTCCACGTCATGCCACGTCGTGAAATGATGCTCCCACGTCGTGATATGATGCTGCCACGTCGTGAAATGATGCTGCCACGTCGTAATCTGATGCTGCCACGTCGTGATATGATGCTGCCACGTCATTCCACGTCATGCCACGTCGTGTTATGATGCTGCCACGTCGTGATATGATGCTGCCACGTCGTGAAATGATGCTGCCACGTCGTGAAATGATGCTGCCACGTCGTGATATGATGATGCCACGTCGTGAAGTGATGCTGCCACGTCGTGAAATGATGCTGCCACGTCGTAATCTGATGCTGCCACGTCGCGATATGATGATGCCACGTCGTGAAGTAATGCTGCCACGTCGTGATATGATGCTGCCACGTCGTGATATGATGCTGCCACGTCGTGAAATGATGCTGCCACGTCGTAATCTGATGCTGCCACGTCGTGATATGATGATGCCACGTCGTGAAGTGATGCTGCCACGTCGTGGAATGATGCTGCCACGTCGTAATCTGATGCTGCCACGTCGTGATATGATGATGCCACGTCGTGAAAAAATGCTGCCACGTCGTGAAAAAATGCTGCCACGTCGTAATATGATGCTGCCACGTCATTCCACGTCATGCCACGTCGTGAGATGATGCTCCCACGTCATTCCACGTCATGCCACGCCGTGAAAGGATGCTGCCACGTTCGATATGATGCTGCCACGTCGTGATATGATGCTGCCACGTCGTGAAATGATGCTGCCACGTCATTGCACGTCATGCCACTTCGTGAAATGATGCTGCCACGTCGTGAAATGATGCTGCCACGTCGTGAAATGATGCTGCCACGTCGTGATATGATGCTGCCACGTCGTGATATGATGCTGTCACGTCGTGAAATGATGCTGCCACGTCGTGATATGATGCTGCCACGTCGTGATATGATGCTGTCACGTCGTGAAATGATGCTGCCACGTCGTGATATGATGCTGCCACGTCGTGATATGATGCTGCCACGTCGTGATGTGATGCTGCCACGTCGTGAAAAAATGCTGCCACGTCGTAATATGATGCTGCCACGTCATTGCACGTCATGCCACGTCGTGAAATGATGCTGCCGTGTCATTCCACGTCATGCCACGTCGTGAAATGATGCTGCCACGTCGTGAAATGATGCTGCCACGTCGTGATATGATGCTGCCACGTCGTGAAATGATGCTGCCACGTCGTAATCTGATGCTGCCACGTCGTGATATGATGATGCCACGTCGTGAAGTGATGCTGCCACGTCGTGAAATGATGCTGCCACGTCGTAATCTGATGCTGCCACGTCGTGATATGATGATGCCACGTCGTGAAGTAATGCTGCCACGTCGTGATATGATGCTGCCACGTCGTGATATGATGCTGCCACGTCGTGATATGATGCTGCCACGTCGTGATATGATGCTGCCACGACGTGACAAAGAGCTGCCACGTCGTAATATGATGCTGCCACGTCATTCCACGTCATGCCACGTCGTGAAATGATGCTGCCACGTCGTGATATGATGCTGCCACGACGTGATATGATGCTGCCACGTCGTGATATGATGCTGCCACGTCGTGATATGATGCTGCCACGTCGCGAAATGATGCTGCCACGTCGTAATCTGATGCTGCCACGTCGTGATATGATGATGCCACGTCGTGAAGTAATGCTGCCACGTCGTGATATGATGCTGCCACGTCGTGATATGATGCTGCCACGTCGTGAAATGATGCTGCCACGTCGTAATCTGATGCTGCCACGTCGTGATATGATGCTGCCACGTCATTCCACGTCATGCCACGTCGTGAAATGATACTGCCACGCCATTCCACGTCATGCCACGTCGTGATATGATGCTGCCACGTCGTGAAATGATGCTGCCACGCCATTCCACGTCATGCCACGTCGTGAAATGATGCTGCCACGTCGTGAAATGATGCTGCCACGTCATTCCACGTCATGCCACGTCGTGATATGATGCTGCCACGTCGTGAAATGATGCTGCCACGCCATTCCACGTCATGCCACGTCGTGAAATGATGCTGCCACGTCGTGATATGAAGCTGCCACGTCGTGATATGATGCTGCCACGTCGTGAAGTAATGCTGCCACGTCGTGAAAAATGCTGCCACGTCGTAATATGATGCTGTCACGTCATTCCACGTCATGCCACGTCGTGAAATGATGCTCCCACGTCATTCCACGTCATGCCACGTCGTGAAATGATGCTGCCACGTCGTGATATGATGCTGCCACGTCGTGATATGATGCTGCCACGTCGTGACAAAGAGCTGCCACGTCGTAATATGATGCTGCCACGTCATTCCACGTCATGCCACGTCGTGAAATGATGCTGCCACGTCGTGATATGATGCTGCCACGACGTGATATGATGCTGCCACGTCGTGATATGATGCTGCCACGTCGTGAAATGATGCTGCCACGTCGTAATCTGATGCTGCCACGTCGTGATATGATGATGCCACGTCGTGAAGTAATGCTGCCACGTCGTGATATGATGCTGCCACGTCGTGATATGATGCTGCCACGTCGTGAAATGATGCTGCCACGTCGTAATCTGATGCTGCCACGTCGTGATATGATGCTGCCACGTCATTCCACGTCATGCCACGTCGTGTTATGATGCTGCCACGTCGTGATATGATGCTGCCACGTCGTGAAATGATGCTGCCACGTCGTGAAATGATGCTGCCACGTCGTGATATGATGATGCCACGTCGTGAAGTGATGCTGCCACGTCGTGAAATGATGCTGCCACGTCGTAATCTGATGCTGCCACGTCGCGATATGATGATGCCACGTCGTGAAGTAATGCTGCCACGTCGTGATATGATGCTGCCACGTCGTGATATGATGCTGCCACGTCGTGAAATGATGCTGCCACGTCGTAATCTGATGCTGCCACGTCGTGATATGATGATGCCACGTCGTGAAGTGATGCTGCCACGTCGTGGAATGATGCTGCCACGTCGTAATCTGATGCTGCCACGTCGTGATATGATGATGCCACGTCGTGAAAAAATGCTGCCACGTCGTGAAAAAATGCTGCCACGTCGTAATATGATGCTGCCACGTCATTCCACGTCATGCCACGTCGTGAGATGATGCTCCCACGTCATTCCACGTCATGCCACGTCGTGAAATGATGCTGCCACATCGTGATATGATGCTGCCACGTCGTGAAATGATGCTGCCACGTCGTGAAATGATGCTGCCACGTCATTCCACGTCATGCCACGTCGTGATATGATGCTGCCACGTCGTGAAATGATGCTGCCACGCCATTCCACGTCATGCCACGTCGTGAAATGATGCTGCCACGTCGTGATATGAAGCTGCCACGTCGTGATATGATGCTGCCACGTCGTGAAGTAATGCTGCCACGTCGTGAAAAATGCTGCCACGTCGTAATATGATGCTGCCACGTCATTCCACGTCATGCCACGTCGTGAAATGATGCTCCCACGTCGTGATATGATGCTGCCACGTCGTGAAATGATGCTGCCACGTCGTAATCTGATGCTGCCACGTCGTGAAATGATGCTGCCACGCCATTCCACGTCATGCCACGTCGTGAAATGATGCTGCCACGTCGTGATATGAAGCTGCCACGTCGTGATATGATGCTGCCACGTCGTGAAGTAATGCTGCCACGTCGTGAAAAATGCTGCCACGTCGTAATATGATGCTGCCACGTCATTCCACGTCATGCCACGTCGTGAAATGATGCTCCCACGTCGTGATATGATGCTGCCACGTCGTGAAATGATGCTGCCACGTCGTAATCTGATGCTGCCACGTCGTGATATGATGCTGCCACGTCATTCCACGTCATGCCACGTCGTGTTATGATGCTGCCACGTCGTGATATGATGCTGCCACGTCGTGAAATGATGCTGCCACGTCGTGAAATGATGCTGCCACGTCGTGATATGATGATGCCACGTCGTGAAGTGATGCTGCCACGTCGTGAAATGATGCTGCCACGTCGTAATCTGATGCTGCCACGTCGCGATATGATGATGCCACGTCGTGAAGTAATGCTGCCACGTCGTGATATGATGCTGCCACGTCGTGATATGATGCTGCCACGTCGTGAAATGATGCTGCCACGTCGTAATCTGATGCTGCCACGTCGTGATATGATGATGCCACGTCGTGAAGTGATGCTGCCACGTCGTGGAATGATGCTGCCACGTCGTAATCTGATGCTGCCACGTCGTGATATGATGATGCCACGTCGTGAAAAAATGCTGCCACGTCGTGAAAAAATGCTGCCACGTCGTAATATGATGCTGCCACGTCATTCCACGTCATGCCACGTCGTGAGATGATGCTCCCACGTCATTCCACGTCATGCCACGCCGTGAAAGGATGCTGCCACGTTCGATATGATGCTGCCACGTCGTGATATGATGCTGCCACGTCGTGAAATGATGCTGCCACGTCATTGCACGTCATGCCACTTCGTGAAATGATGCTGCCACGTCGTGAAATGATGCTGCCACGTCGTGAAATGATGCTGCCACGTCGTGATATGATGCTGCCACGTCGTGATATGATGCTGTCACGTCGTGAAATGATGCTGCCACGTCGTGATATGATGCTGCCACGTCGTGATATGATGCTGTCACGTCGTGAAATGATGCTGCCACGTCGTGATATGATGCTGCCACGTCGTGATATGATGCTGCCACGTCGTGATGTGATGCTGCCACGTCGTGAAAAAATGCTGCCACGTCGTAATATGATGCTGCCACGTCATTGCACGTCATGCCACGTCGTGAAATGATGCTGCCACGTCATTCCACGTCATGCCACGTCGTGAAATGATGCTGCCACGTCGTGAAATGATGCTGCCACGTCGTGATATGATGCTGCCACGTCGTGAAATGATGCTGCCACGTCGTAATCTGATGCTGCCACGTCGTGATATGATGATGCCACGTCGTGAAGTGATGCTGCCACGTCGTGAAATGATGCTGCCACGTCGTAATCTGATGCTGCCACGTCGTGATATGATGATGCCACGTCGTGAAGTAATGCTGCCACGTCGTGATATGATGCTGCCACGTCGTGATATGATGCTGCCACGTCGTGATATGATGCTGCCACGTCGTGATATGATGCTGCCACGTCGTGACAAAGAGCTGCCACGTCGTAATATGATGCTGCCACGTCATTCCACGTCATGCCACGTCGTGAAATGATGCTGCCACGTCGTGATATGATGCTGCCACGACGTGATATGATGCTGCCACGTCGTGATATGATGCTGCCACGTCGTGATATGATGCTGCCACGTCGCGAAATGATGCTGCCACGTCGTAATCTGATGCTGCCACGTCGTGATATGATGATGCCACGTCGTGAAGTAATGCTGCCACGTCGTGATATGATGCTGCCACGTCGTGATATGATGCTGCCACGTCGTGAAATGATGCTGCCACGTCGTAATCTGATGCTGCCACGTCGTGATATGATGCTGCCACGTCATTCCACGTCATGCCACGTCGTGAAATGATACTGCCACGCCATTCCACGTCATGCCACGTCGTGATATGATGCTGCCACGTCGTGAAATGATGCTGCCACGCCATTCCACGTCATGCCACGTCGTGAAATGATGCTGCCACGTCGTGAAATGATGCTGCCACGTCATTCCACGTCATGCCACGTCGTGATATGATGCTGCCACGTCGTGAAATGATGCTGCCACGCCATTCCACGTCATGCCACGTCGTGAAATGATGCTGCCACGTCGTGATATGAAGCTGCCACGTCGTGATATGATGCTGCCACGTCGTGAAGTAATGCTGCCACGTCGTGAAAAATGCTGCCACGTCGTAATATGATGCTGTCACGTCATTCCACGTCATGCCACGTCGTGAAATGATGCTCCCACGTCATTCCACGTCATGCCACGTCGTGAAATGATGCTGCCACGTCGTGATATGATGCTGCCACGTCGTGATATGATGCTGCCACGTCGTGACAAAGAGCTGCCACGTCGTAATATGATGCTGCCACGTCATTCCACGTCATGCCACGTCGTGAAATGATGCTGCCACGTCGTGATATGATGCTGCCACGACGTGATATGATGCTGCCACGTCGTGATATGATGCTGCCACGTCGTGAAATGATGCTGCCACGTCGTAATCTGATGCTGCCACGTCGTGATATGATGATGCCACGTCGTGAAGTAATGCTGCCACGTCGTGATATGATGCTGCCACGTCGTGATATGATGCTGCCACGTCGTGAAATGATGCTGCCACGTCGTAATCTGATGCTGCCACGTCGTGATATGATGCTGCCACGTCATTCCACGTCATGCCACGTCGTGTTATGATGCTGCCACGTCGTGATATGATGCTGCCACGTCGTGAAATGATGCTGCCACGTCGTGAAATGATGCTGCCACGTCGTGATATGATGATGCCACGTCGTGAAGTGATGCTGCCACGTCGTGAAATGATGCTGCCACGTCGTAATCTGATGCTGCCACGTCGCGATATGATGATGCCACGTCGTGAAGTAATGCTGCCACGTCGTGATATGATGCTGCCACGTCGTGATATGATGCTGCCACGTCGTGAAATGATGCTGCCACGTCGTAATCTGATGCTGCCACGTCGTGATATGATGATGCCACGTCGTGAAGTGATGCTGCCACGTCGTGGAATGATGCTGCCACGTCGTAATCTGATGCTGCCACGTCGTGATATGATGATGCCACGTTGTGAAAAAATGCTGCCACGTCGTGAAAAAATGCTGCCACGTCGTAATATGATGCTGCCACGTCATTCCACGTCATGCCACGTCGTGAGATGATGCTCCCACGTCATTCCACGTCATGCCACGTCGTGAAATGATGCTGCCACATCGTGATATGATGCTGCCACGTCGTGAAATGATGCTGCCACGTCGTGAAATGATGCTGCCACGTCATTCCACGTCATGCCACGTCGTGATATGATGCTGCCACGTCGTGAAATGATGCTGCCACGCCATTCCACGTCATGCCACGTCGTGAAATGATGCTGCCACGTCGTGATATGAAGCTGCCACGTCGTGATATGATGCTGCCACGTCGTGAAGTAATGCTGCCACGTCGTGAAAAATGCTGCCACGTCGTAATATGATGCTGCCACGTCATTCCACGTCATGCCACGTCGTGAAATGATGCTCCCACGTCGTGATATGATGCTGCCACGTCGTGAAATGATGCTGCCACGTCGTAATCTGATGCTGCCACGTCGTGAAATGATGCTGCCACGCCATTCCACGTCATGCCACGTCGTGAAATGATGCTGCCACGTCGTGATATGAAGCTGCCACGTCGTGATATGATGCTGCCACGTCGTGAAGTAATGCTGCCACGTCGTGAAAAATGCTGCCACGTCGTAATATGATGCTGCCACGTCATTCCACGTCATGCCACGTCGTGAAATGATGCTCCCACGTCGTGATATGATGCTGCCACGTCGTGAAATGATGCTGCCACGTCGTAATCTGATGCTGCCACGTCGTGATATGATGCTGCCACGTCATTCCACGTCATGCCACGTCGTGTTATGATGCTGCCACGTCGTGATATGATGCTGCCACGTCGTGAAATGATGCTGCCACGTCGTGAAATGATGCTGCCACGTCGTGATATGATGATGCCACGTCGTGAAGTGATGCTGCCACGTCGTGAAATGATGCTGCCACGTCGTAATCTGATGCTGCCACGTCGCGATATGATGATGCCACGTCGTGAAGTAATGCTGCCACGTCGTGATATGATGCTGCCACGTCGTGATATGATGCTGCCACGTCGTGAAATGATGCTGCCACGTCGTAATCTGATGCTGCCACGTCGTGATATGATGATGCCACGTCGTGAAGTGATGCTGCCACGTCGTGGAATGATGCTGCCACGTCGTAATCTGATGCTGCCACGTCGTGATATGATGATGCCACGTCGTGAAAAAATGCTGCCACGTCGTGAAAAAATGCTGCCACGTCGTAATATGATGCTGCCACGTCATTCCACGTCATGCCACGTCGTGAGATGATGCTCCCACGTCATTCCACGTCATGCCACGTCGTGAAATGATGCTGCCACATCGTGATATGATGCTGCCACGTCGTGAAATGATGCTGCCACGTCGTGAAATGATGCTGCCACGTCATTCCACGTCATGCCACGTCGTGATATGATGCTGCCACGTCGTGAAATGATGCTGCCACGCCATTCCACGTCATGCCACGTCGTGAAATGATGCTGCCACGTCGTGATATGATGCTGCCACGTCGTGATATGATGCTGCCACGTCGTGACAAAGAGCTGCCACGTCGTAATATGATGCTGCCACGTCATTCCACGTCATGCCACGTCGTGAAATGATGCTGCCACGTCGTGATATGATGCTGCCACGACGTGATATGATGCTGCCACGTCGTGATATGATGCTGCCACGTCGTGATATGATGCTGCCACGTCATTCCACGTCATGCCACGTCGTGTTATGATGCTGCCACGTCGTGATATGATGCTGCCACGTCGTGAAATGATGCTGCCACGTCGTGAAATGATGCTGCCACGTCGTGATATGATGATGCCACGTCGTGAAGTGATGCTGCCACGTCGTGAAATGATGCTGCCACGTCGTAATCTGATGCTGCCACGTCGCGATATGATGATGCCACGTCGTGAAGTAATGCTGCCACGTCGTGATATGATGCTGCCACGTCGTGATATGATGCTGCCACGTCGTGAAATGATGCTGCCACGTCGTAATCTGATGCTGCCACGTCGTGATATGATGATGCCACGTCGTGAAGTGATGCTGCCACGTCGTGGAATGATGCTGCCACGTCGTAATCTGATGCTGCCACGTCGTGATATGATGATGCCACGTCGTGAAAAAATGCTGCCACGTCGTGAAAAAATGCTGCCACGTCGTAATATGATGCTGCCACGTCATTCCACGTCATGCCACGTCGTGAAATGATGCTGCCACGTCGTGATATGATGCTGCCACGACGTGATATGATGCTGCCACGTCGTGATATGATGCTGCCACGTCGTGATATGATGCTGCCACGTCGTGAAATGATGCTGCCACGTCGTAATCTGATGCTGCCACGTCGTGATATGATGATGCCACGTCGTGAAGTGATGCTGCCACGTCGTGAAGTAATGCTGCCACGTCGTGATATGATGCTGCCACGTCGTGATATGATGCTGCCACGTCGTGAAATGATGCTGCCACGTCGTAATCTGATGCTGCCACGTCGTGATATGATGCTGCCACGTCATTCCACGTCATGCCACGTCGTGAAATGATGCTGCCACGTCGTGATATGATGCTGCCACGTCGTGATATGATGCTGCCACGTCGTGATATGATGCTGCCACGTCGTGATATGATGCTGCCACGTCGTGTTATGATGCTGCCACGTCGTGATATGATGCTGCCACGTCGTGAAATGATGCTGCCACGTCGTGAAATGATGCTGCCACGTCGTGATATGATGATGCCACGTCGTGAAGTGATGCTGCCACGTCGTGAAATGATGCTGACACGTCGTAATCTGATGCTGCCACGTCGTGATATGATGATGCCACGTCGTGAAGTGATGCTGCCACGTCGTGAAATGATGCTGCCACGTCGTAATCTGATGCTGCCACGTCGTGATATGATGATGCCACGTCGTGAAATGATGCTGCCACGTCGTGAAATGATGCTGCCACGTCGTGAAATGATGCTGCCACGTCATTCCACGTCATGCCACGTCGTGATATGATGCTGCCACGTCGTGAAATGATGCTGCCACGCCATTCCGCGTCATGCCACGTCGTGAAATGATGCTGCCACGTCGTGATATGATGATGCCACGTCGTGAAATGATGCTGCCACGTCGTGAAATGATGCTGCCACGTCGTGAAATGATGCTGCCACGTCATTCCACGTCATGCCACGTCGTGAAATGATGCTCCCACGTCATTCCACGTCATGCCACGTCGTGAAATGATGCTGCCACGTCGTGATATGATGCTGCCACGTCGTGATATGATGCTGCCACGTCGTGACAAAGAGCTGCCACGTCGTAATATGATGCTGCCACGTCATTCCACGTCATGCCACGTCGTGAAATGATGCTGCCACGTCGTGATATGATGCTGCCACGACGTGATATGATGCTGCCACGTCGTGATATGATGCTGCCACGTCGTGATATGATGCTGCCACGTCGTGTTATGATGCTGCCACGTCGTGATATGATGCTGCCACGTCGTGAAATGATGCTGCCACGTCGTGATATGATGATGCCACGTCGTGAAGTGATGCTGCCAGGTCGTAAAATGATGCTGCCACGTCGTAATCTGATGCTGCCACGTCATTCCACGTCATGCCACGTCGTGAAATGATGCTGCCACGTCATTGCACGTCATGCCACGTCGTGAAATGATGCTGCCACGTCATTCCACGTCATGCCACGTCGTGAAATGATGCTGCCACGTCGTGATATGATGCTGCCACGACGTGATATGATGCTGCCACGTCGTGATATGATGCTGCCACGTCGTGATATGATGCTGCCACGTCGTGAAATGATGCTGCCACGTCGTAATCTGATGCTGCCACGTCGTGATATGATGATGCCACGTCGTGAAGTAATGCTGCCACGTCGTGATATGATGCTGCCACGTCGTGATATGATGCTGCCACGTCGTGAAATGATGCTGCCACGTCGTAATCTGATGCTGCCACGTCGTGATATGATGCTGCCACGTCATTCCACGTCATGCCACGTCGTGATATGATGCTGCCACGTCGTGATATGATGCTGCCACGTCGTGATATGATGCTGCCACGTCGTGATATGATGCTGCCACGTCGTGTTATGATGCTGCCACGTCGTGATATGATGCTGCCACGTCGTGAAATGATGCTGCCACGTCGTGAAATGATGCTGCCACGTCGTGATATGATGATGCCACGTCGTGAAGTGATGCTGCCACGTCGTGAAATGATGCTGCCACGTCGTAATCTGATGCTGCCACGTCGTGATATGATGATGCCACGTCGTGAAGTAATGCTGCCACGTCGTGATATGATGCTGCCACGTCGTGATATGATGCTGCCACGTCGTGAAATGATGCTGCCACGTCGTAATCTGATGCTGCCACGTCGTGATATGATGATGCCACGTCGTGAAGTGATGCTGCCACGTCGTAATCTGATGCTGCCACGTCGTGATATGATGCTGCCACGTCGTGAAATGATGCTGCCACGTCGTGATATGATGCTGCCACGTCGTAATCTGATGCTGCCACGTCGTGATATGATGATGCCACGTCGTGAAGTAATGCTGCCACGTCGTGATATGATGCTGCCACGTCGTGATATGATGCTGCCACGTCGTGAAATGATGCTGCCACGTCGTAATGTGATGCTGCCACGTCGTGATATGATGATGCCACGTCGTGAAATGATGCTGCCACGTCGTAATCTGATGCTGCCACGTCGTGATATGATGATGCCACGTCGTGAAGTGATGCTGCCACGTCGTGAAATGATGCTGCCACGTCGTAATCTGATGCTGCCACGTCATGATATGATGATGCCACGTCGTGAAGTAATGCTGCCACGTCGTGATATGATGCTGCCACGTCGTGATATGATGCTGCCACGTCGTGAAATGATGCTGCCACGTCGTAATCTGATGCTGCCACGTCGTGATATGATGATGCCACGTCGTGAAATGATGCTGCCACGTCGTAATCTGATGCTGCCACGTCGTGATATGATGATGCCACGTCGTGAAGTGATGCTGCCACGTCGTGAAATGATGCTGCCACGTCGTAATCTGATGCTGCCACGTCGTGATATGATGATGCCACGTCGTGAAGTGATGCTGCCACGTCGTGAAATGATGCTGCCACGTCGTAATCTGATGCTGCCACGTCGTGATATGATGCTGCCACGTCGTGATATGATGCTGCCACGTCGTGAAATGATGCTGCCACGTCGTGATATGATGCTGCCACGACGTGATATGATGCTGCCACGTCGTGATATGATGCTGCCACGTCGTGAAATGATGCTGCCACGTCGTAATCTGATGCTGCCACGTCGTGATATGATGATGCCACGTCGTGAAGTAATGCTGCCACGTCGTGATATGATGCTGCCACGTCGTGATATGATGCTGCCACGTCGTGAAATGATGCTGCCACGTCGTAATCTGATGCTGCCACGTCGTGATATGATGCTGCCACGTCATTCCACGTCATGCCACGTCGTGTTATGATGCTGCCACGTCGTGATATGATGCTGCCACGTCGTGAAATGATGCTGCCACGTCGTGAAATGATGCTGCCACGTCGTGATATGATGATGCCACGTCGTGAAGTGATGCTGCCACGTCGTGAAATGATGCTGCCACGTCGTAATCTGATGCTGCCACGTCGCGATATGATGATGCCACGTCGTGAAGTAATGCTGCCACGTCGTGATATGATGCTGCCACGTCGTGATATGATGCTGCCACGTCGTGAAATGATGCTGCCACGTCGTAATCTGATGCTGCCACGTCGTGATATGATGATGCCACGTCGTGAAGTGATGCTGCCACGTCGTGGAATGATGCTGCCACGTCGTAATCTGATGCTGCCACGTCGTGATATGATGATGCCACGTCGTGAAAAAATGCTGCCACGTCGTGAAAAAATGCTGCCACGTCGTAATATGATGCTGCCACGTCATTCCACGTCATGCCACGTCGTGAGATGATGCTCCCACGTCATTCCACGTCATGCCACGTCGTGAAATGATGCTGCCACATCGTGATATGATGCTGCCACGTCGTGAAATGATGCTGCCACGTCGTGAAATGATGCTGCCACGTCATTCCACGTCATGCCACGTCGTGATATGATGCTGCCACGTCGTGAAATGATGCTGCCACGCCATTCCACGTCATGCCACGTCGTGAAATGATGCTGCCACGTCGTGATATGATGCTGCCACGTCGTGATATGATGCTGCCACGTCGTGACAAAGAGCTGCCACGTCGTAATATGATGCTGCCACGTCATTCCACGTCATGCCACGTCGTGAAATGATGCTGCCACGTCGTGATATGATGCTGCCACGACGTGATATGATGCTGCCACGTCGTGATATGATGCTGCCACGTCGTGATATGATGCTGCCACGTCATTCCACGTCATGCCACGTCGTGTTATGATGCTGCCACGTCGTGATATGATGCTGCCACGTCGTGAAATGATGCTGCCACGTCGTGAAATGATGCTGCCACGTCGTGATATGATGATGCCACGTCGTGAAGTGATGCTGCCACGTCGTGAAATGATGCTGCCACGTCGTAATCTGATGCTGCCACGTCGCGATATGATGATGCCACGTCGTGAAGTAATGCTGCCACGTCGTGATATGATGCTGCCACGTCGTGATATGATGCTGCCACGTCGTGAAATGATGCTGCCACGTCGTAATCTGATGCTGCCACGTCGTGATATGATGATGCCACGTCGTGAAGTGATGCTGCCACGTCGTGGAATGATGCTGCCACGTCGTAATCTGATGCTGCCACGTCGTGATATGATGATGCCACGTCGTGAAAAAATGCTGCCACGTCGTGAAAAAATGCTGCCACGTCGTAATATGATGCTGCCACGTCATTCCACGTCATGCCACGTCGTGAAATGATGCTGCCACGTCGTGATATGATGCTGCCACGACGTGATATGATGCTGCCACGTCGTGATATGATGCTGCCACGTCGTGATATGATGCTGCCACGTCGTGAAATGATGCTGCCACGTCGTAATCTGATGCTGCCACGTCGTGATATGATGATGCCACGTCGTGAAGTGATGCTGCCACGTCGTGAAGTAATGCTGCCACGTCGTGATATGATGCTGCCACGTCGTGATATGATGCTGCCACGTCGTGAAATGATGCTGCCACGTCGTAATCTGATGCTGCCACGTCGTGATATGATGCTGCCACGTCATTCCACGTCATGCCACGTCGTGAAATGATGCTGCCACGTCGTGATATGATGCTGCCACGTCGTGATATGATGCTGCCACGTCGTGATATGATGCTGCCACGTCGTGATATGATGCTGCCACGTCGTGTTATGATGCTGCCACGTCGTGATATGATGCTGCCACGTCGTGAAATGATGCTGCCACGTCGTGAAATGATGCTGCCACGTCGTGATATGATGATGCCACGTCGTGAAGTGATGCTGCCACGTCGTGAAATGATGCTGACACGTCGTAATCTGATGCTGCCACGTCGTGATATGATGATGCCACGTCGTGAAGTGATGCTGCCACGTCGTGAAATGATGCTGCCACGTCGTAATCTGATGCTGCCACGTCGTGATATGATGATGCCACGTCGTGAAATGATGCTGCCACGTCGTGAAATGATGCTGCCACGTCGTGAAATGATGCTGCCACGTCATTCCACGTCATGCCACGTCGTGATATGATGCTGCCACGTCGTGAAATGATGCTGCCACGCCATTCCGCGTCATGCCACGTCGTGAAATGATGCTGCCACGTCGTGATATGATGATGCCACGTCGTGAAATGATGCTGCCACGTCGTGAAATGATGCTGCCACGTCGTGAAATGATGCTGCCACGTCATTCCACGTCATGCCACGTCGTGAAATGATGCTCCCACGTCATTCCACGTCATGCCACGTCGTGAAATGATGCTGCCACGTCGTGATATGATGCTGCCACGTCGTGATATGATGCTGCCACGTCGTGACAAAGAGCTGCCACGTCGTAATATGATGCTGCCACGTCATTCCACGTCATGCCACGTCGTGAAATGATGCTGCCACGTCGTGATATGATGCTGCCACGACGTGATATGATGCTGCCACGTCGTGATATGATGCTGCCACGTCGTGATATGATGCTGCCACGTCGTGTTATGATGCTGCCACGTCGTGATATGATGCTGCCACGTCGTGAAATGATGCTGCCACGTCGTGATATGATGATGCCACGTCGTGAAGTGATGCTGCCAGGTCGTAAAATGATGCTGCCACGTCGTAATCTGATGCTGCCACGTCATTCCACGTCATGCCACGTCGTGAAATGATGCTGCCACGTCATTGCACGTCATGCCACGTCGTGAAATGATGCTGCCACGTCATTCCACGTCATGCCACGTCGTGAAATGATGCTGCCACGTCGTGATATGATGCTGCCACGACGTGATATGATGCTGCCACGTCGTGATATGATGCTGCCACGTCGTGATATGATGCTGCCACGTCGTGAAATGATGCTGCCACGTCGTAATCTGATGCTGCCACGTCGTGATATGATGATGCCACGTCGTGAAGTAATGCTGCCACGTCGTGATATGATGCTGCCACGTCGTGATATGATGCTGCCACGTCGTGAAATGATGCTGCCACGTCGTAATCTGATGCTGCCACGTCGTGATATGATGCTGCCACGTCATTCCACGTCATGCCACGTCGTGATATGATGCTGCCACGTCGTGATATGATGCTGCCACGTCGTGATATGATGCTGCCACGTCGTGATATGATGCTGCCACGTCGTGTTATGATGCTGCCACGTCGTGATATGATGCTGCCACGTCGTGAAATGATGCTGCCACGTCGTGAAATGATGCTGCCACGTCGTGATATGATGATGCCACGTCGTGAAGTGATGCTGCCACGTCGTGAAATGATGCTGCCACGTCGTAATCTGATGCTGCCACGTCGTGATATGATGATGCCACGTCGTGAAGTAATGCTGCCACGTCGTGATATGATGCTGCCACGTCGTGATATGATGCTGCCACGTCGTGAAATGATGCTGCCACGTCGTAATCTGATGCTGCCACGTCGTGATATGATGATGCCACGTCGTGAAGTGATGCTGCCACGTCGTAATCTGATGCTGCCACGTCGTGATATGATGCTGCCACGTCGTGAAATGATGCTGCCACGTCGTGATATGATGCTGCCACGTCGTAATCTGATGCTGCCACGTCGTGATATGATGATGCCACGTCGTGAAGTAATGCTGCCACGTCGTGATATGATGCTGCCACGTCGTGATATGATGCTGCCACGTCGTGAAATGATGCTGCCACGTCGTAATCTGATGCTGCCACGTCGTGATATGATGATGCCACGTCGTGAAATGATGCTGCCACGTCGTAATCTGATGCTGCCACGTCGTGATATGATGATGCCACGTCGTGAAGTGATGCTGCCACGTCGTGAAATGATGCTGCCACGTCGTAATCTGATGCTGCCACGTCATGATATGATGATGCCACGTCGTGAAGTAATGCTGCCACGTCGTGATATGATGCTGCCACGTCGTGATATGATGCTGCCACGTCGTGAAATGATGCTGCCACGTCGTAATCTGATGCTGCCACGTCGTGATATGATGATGCCACGTCGTGAAATGATGCTGCCACGTCGTAATCTGATGCTGCCACGTCGTGATATGATGATGCCACGTCGTGAAGTGATGCTGCCACGTCGTGAAATGATGCTGCCACGTCGTAATCTGATGCTGCCACGTCGTGATATGATGCTGCCACGTCGTGATATGATGCTGCCACGTCGTGAAATGATGCTGCCACGTCGTGATATGATGATGCCACGTCGTGAAGTGATGCTGCCAGGTCGTAAAATGATGCTGCCACGTCGTGAAATGATGCTGCCACGTCGTGAAATGATGCTGCCACGTCATTCCACGTCATGCCACGTCGTGATATGATGCTGCCACGTCGTGAAATGATGCTGCCACGCCATTCCGCGTCATGCCACGTCGTAATCTGATGCTGCCACGTCGTGATATGATGATGCCACGTCGTGAAGTGATGCTGCCACGTCGTAATCTGATGCTGCCACGTCGTGAAATGATGCTGCCACGTCGTAATCTGATGCTGCCACGTCGTGATATGATGATGCCACGTCGTGAAGTGATGCTGCCACGTCGTGAAATGATGCTGCCACGTCGTAATCTGATGCTGCCACGTCGTGATATGATGATGCCACGTCGTGAAGTGATGCTGCCACGTCGTGAAATGATGCTGCCACGTCGTATTCTGATGCTGCCACGTCGTGATATGATGATGCCACGTCGTGAAATGATGCTGCCACGTCGTGAAATGATGCTGCCACGTCGTGAAATGATGCTGCCACGTCATTCCACGTCATGCCACGTCGTGATATGATGCTGCCACGTCGTGAAATGATGCTGCCACGCCATTCCGCGTCAAGCCACGTCGTGAAATGATGCTGCCACGTCGTGATATGATGATGCCACGTCGTGAAATGATGCTGCCACGTCGTGAAATGATGCTGCCACGTCGTGAAATGATGCTGCCACGTCGTAATCTGATGCTGCCACGTCGTGATATGATGCTGCCACGTCGTGTTATGATGCTGCCACGTCGTGATATGATGCTGCCACGTCGTGAAATGATGCTGCCACGTCGTGATATGATGATGCCACGTCGTGAAGTGATGCTGCCAGGTTGTAAAATGATGCTGCCACGTCGTAATCTTATGCTGCCACGTCATTCCACGTCATGCCACGTCGTGAAATGATGCTGCCACGTCATTGCACGTCATGCCACGTCGTGAAATGATGCTGCCACGTCGTGATATGATGCTGCCACGTCGTGATATGATGCTGCCACGTCGTGAAATGATGCTGCCACGTCGTAATCTGATGCTGCCACGTCGTGATATGATGATGCCACGTCGTGAAATGATGCTGCCACGTCGTAATCTGATGCTGCCACGTCGTGATATGATGATGCCACGTCGTGAAGTGATGCTGCCACGTCGTGAAATGATGCTGCCACGTCGTAATCTGATGCTGCCACGTCGTGATATGATGATGCCACGTCGTGAAGTAATGCTGCCACGTCGTGATATGATGCTGCCACGTCGTGATATGATGCTGCCACGTCGTGAAATGATGCTGCCACGTCGTAATCTGATGCTGCCACGTCGTGATATGATGATGCCACGTCGTGAAATGATGCTGCCACGTCGTAATCTGATGCTGCCACGTCGTGATATGATGATGCCACGTCGTGAAGTGATGCTGCCACGTCGTGAAATGATGCTGCCACGTCGTAATCTGATGCTGCCACGTCGTGATATGATGCTGCCACGTCGTGATATGATGCTGCCACGTCGTGAAATGATGCTGCCACGTCGTGATATGATGATGCCACGTCGTGAAGTGATGCTGCCAGGTCGTAAAATGATGCTGCCACGTCGTAATCTTATGCTGCCACGTCGTGAAATGATGCTGCCACGTCATTCCACGTCATGCCACGTCGTGATATGATGCTGCCACGTCGTGAAATGATGCTGCCACGCCATTCCGCGTCATGCCACGTCGTAATCTGATGCTGCCACGTCGTGATATGATGATGCCACGTCGTGAAGTGATGCTGCCACGTCGTAATCTGATGCTGCCACGTCGTGAAATGATGCTGCCACGTCGTAATCTGATGCTGCCACGTCGTGATATGATGATGCCACGTCGTGAAGTGATGCTGCCACGTCGTGAAATGATGCTGCCACGTCGTAATCTGATGCTGCCACGTCGTGATATGATGATGCCACGTCGTGAAGTGATGCTGCCACGTCGTGAAATGATGCTGCCACGTCGTATTCTGATGCTGCCACGTCGTGATATGATGATGCCACGTCGTGAAATGATGCTGCCACGTCGTGAAATGATGCTGCCACGTCGTGAAATGATGCTGCCACGTCATTCCACGTCATGCCACGTCGTGATATGATGCTGCCACGTCGTGAAATGATGCTGCCACGCCATTCCGCGTCATGCCACGTCGTGAAATGATGCTGCCACGTCGTGATATGATGATGCCACGTCGTGAAATGATGCTGCCACGTCGTGAAATGATGCTGCCACGTCGTGAAATGATGCTGCCACGTCGTAATCTGATGCTGCCACGTCGTGATATGATGCTGCCACGTCGTGTTATGATGCTGCCACGTCGTGATATGATGCTGCCACGTCGTGAAATGATGCTGCCACGTCGTGATATGATGATGCCACGTCATTGCACGTCATGCCACGTCGTGAAATGATGCTGCCACGTCATTCCACGTCATGCCACGTCGTGAAATGATGCTGCCACGTCGTGATATGATGCTGCCACGACGTGATATGATGCTGCCACGTCGTGAGATGATGCTCCCACGTCATTCCACGTCATGCCACGTCGTGAAATGATGCTGCCACATCGTGATATGATGCTGCCACGTCGTGAAATGATGCTGCCACGTCGTGAAATGATGCTGCCACGTCATTCCACGTCAGCATCATATTACGACGTGGCAGCTCTTTGTCACGACGTGGCAGCATCATATCACGACGTGGCAGCATCATATCACGACGTGGCAGCATCATTTCATGATGCTGCCACGTCGTGACAAAGAGCTGCCACGTCGTAATATGATGCTGCCACGTCGTGATATGATGCTGCCACGTCGTGAAATGATGCTGCCACGTCGTAATCTGATGCTGCCACGTCGTGAAATGATGCTGCCACGTCATTCCACGTCATGCCACGTCGTGATATGATGCTGCCACGTCGTGAAATGATGCTGCCACGTCGTAATCTGATGCTGCCACGTCGTGAAATGATGCTGCCACGTCATTCCACGTCATGCCACGTCGTGAAATGATGCTCCCACGTCATTCCACGTCATGCCACGTCGTGAAATGATGCTGCCACGTCGTGATATGATGCTGCCACGTCGTGATATGATGCTGCCACGTCGTGACAAAGAGCTGCCACGTCGTAATATGATGCTGCCACGTCATTCCACGTCATGCCACGTCGTGAAATGATGCTGCCACGTCGTGATATGATGCTGCCACGACGTGATATGATGCTGCCACGTCGTGATATGATGCTGCCACGTCGTGAAATGATGCTGCCACGTCGTAATCTGATGCTGCCACGTCGTGATATGATGCTGCCACGTCGTGTTATGATGCTGCCACGTCGTGATATGATGCTGCCACGTCGTGAAATGATGCTGCCACGTCGTGATATGATGATGCCACGTCGTGAAGTGATGCTGCCAGGTCGTAAAATGATGCTGCCACGTCGTAATCTTATGCTGCCACGTCATTCCACGTCATGCCACGTCGTGAAATGATGCTGCCACGTCATTGCACGTCATGCCACGTCGTGAAATGATGCTGCCACGTCATTCCACGTCATGCCACGTCGTGAAATGATGCTGCCACGTCGTGATATGATGCTGCCACGACGTGATATGATGCTGCCACGTCGTGAGATGATGCTCCCACGTCATTCCACGTCATGCCACGTCGTGAAATGATGCTGCCACATCATTCCACGTCATGCCACGTCGTGAAATGATGCTGCCACGTCATTGCACGTCATGCCACGTCGTGAAATGATGCTCCCACGTCATTCCACGTCATGCCACGTCGTGAAATGATGCTGCCACGTCGTGATATGATGCTGCCACGACGTGATATGATGCTGCCACGTCATTGCACGTCATGCCACGTCGTGAAATGATGCTGCCACGTCATTCCACGTCATGCCACGTCGTGAAATGATGCTGCCACGTCATTGCACGTCATGCCACGTCGTGAAATGATGCTCCCACGTCATTCCACGTCATGCCACGTCGTGAAATGATGCTGCCACGTCGTGATATGGTGCTGCCACGTCGTGATATGATGCTGCCACGTCATTGCACGTCATGCCACGTCGTGAAATGATGCTGCCACGTCATTCCACGTCATGCCACGTCGTGAAATGATGCTGCCACGTCATTCCACGTCATGCCACGTCGTGAAATGATGCTGCCACGTCGTGATATGATGCTGCCACGTCATTCCACGTCATGCCACGTAGTGATATGATGCTGCCACGTCGTGTTATGATGCTGCCACGTCGTGATATGATGCTGCCACGTCGTGATATGATGCTGCCACGTCGTGAAATGATGCTGCCACGTCATTGCACGTCATGCCACGTCGTGAAATGATGCTCCCACGTCATTCCACGTCATGCCACGTCGTGAAATGATGCTGCCACGTCGTGATATGATGCTGCCACGACGTGATATGATGCTGCCACGTCATTGCACGTCATGCCACGTCGTGAAATGATGCTGCCACGTCATTCCACGTCATGCCACGTCGTGAAATGATGCTGCCACGTCATTGCACGTCATGCCACGTCGTGAAATGATGCTCCCACGTCATTCCACGTCATGCCACGTCGTGAAATGATGCTGCCACGTCGTGATATGATGCTGCCACGACGTGATATGATGCTGCCACGTCATTGCACGTCATGCCACGTCGTGAAATGATGCTGCCACGTCATTCCACGTCATGCCACGTCGTGAAATGATGCTGCCACGTCATTGCACGTCATGCCACGTCGTGAAATGATGCTCCCACGTCGTGATATGGTGCTGCCACGTCGTGATATGATGCTGCCACGTCATTGCACGTCATGCCACGTCGTGAAATGATGCTGCCACGTCATTCCACGTCATGCCACGTCGTGAAATGATGCTGCCACGTCATTCCACGTCATGCCACGTCGTGAAATGATGCTGCCACGTCGTGATATGATGCTGCCACGTCATTCCACGTCATGCCACGTAGTGATATGATGCTGCCACGTCGTGTTATGATGCTGCCACGTCGTGATATGATGCTGCCACGTCGTGATATGATGCTGCCACGTCGTGATATGATGCTGCCACGTCGTGAAATGATGCTGCCACGTCATTCCACGTCATGCCACGTCGTGAAATGATGCTCCGACGTCATTCCACGTCATGCCACGTCGTGAAATGATGCTGCCACGTCGTGATATGATGCTGCCACGACGTGATATGATGCTGCCACGTCGTGAAATGATGCTGCCACGTCGTAATCTGATGCTGCCACGTCGTGATATGATGCTGCCACGTCGTGATATGATGCTGCCTCGTCGTGAAATGATGCTGCCACGTCGTAATCTGATGCTGCCACGTCGTGATATGATGCTGCCACGTCGTGATATGATGCTGCCTCGTCGTGAAATGATGCTGCCACGTCGTAATCTGATGCTGCCACGTCGTGATATGATGCTGCCACGTCGTGATATGATGCTGCCACGTCGTGATATGATGCTGCCACGTCGTGAAATGATGCTGCCACGTCATTCCACGTCATGCCACGTCGTGAAATGATGCTCCCACGTCATTCCACGTCATGCCACGTCGTAATCTGATGCTGCCACGTCGTGATATGATGCTGCCACGTCGTGATATGATGCTGCCTCGTCGTGAAATGATGCTGCCACGTCGTAATCTGATGCTGCCACGTCGTGATATGATGATGCCACGTCGTGAAGTAATGCTGCCACGTCGTGATATGATGCTGCCACGTCGTAATATGATGCTGCCACGTCGTGATATGATGCTGCCACGTCGTGATATGATGATGCCACGTCGTGAAGTGATGCTGCCACGTCGTGAAATGATGCTGCCACGTCGTAATCTGATGCTGCCACGTCGTGATATGATGATGCCACGTCGTGAAGTGATGCTGCCACGTCGTAATCTGATGCTGCCACGTCGTGATATGATGATGCCACGTCGTGAAATGATGCTGCCACGTCGTAATCTGATGCTGCCACGTCGTGATATGATGATGCCACGTCGTGAAGTAATGCTGCCACGTCGTGATATGATGCTGCCACGTCGTAATATGATGCTGCCACGTCATTCCACGTCATGCCACGTTGTGAAATGATGCTGCCACGTCGTGATATGATGCTGCCACGTCGTGATATGATGCTGCCACGTCGTGATATGATGCTGCCACGTCGTGATATGATGCTGCCACGTCGTGTTATGATGCTGCCACGTCGTGTTATGATGCTGCCACGTCGTAATCTGCTGCTGCCACGTCGTGATATGATGATGCCACGTCGTGAAGTGATGCTGCCACGTCGTGAAATGATGCTGCCACGTCGTAATCTGATGCTGCCACGTCGTGATATGATGATGCCACGTCGTGAAATGATGCTGCCACGTCGTGATATGATGCTGCCACGTCGTGAAATGATGCTGCCACGTCGTGATATGATGCTGCCACGTCATTCCACGTCATGCCACGTCGTGAAATGATGCTCCCACGTCATTCCACGTCATGCCACGTCGTGAAATGATGCTGCCACGTCGTGATATGATGCTGCCACGACGTGATATGATGCTGCCACGTCGTGATATGATGCTGCCACGTCGTGAAATGATGCTGCCACGTCGTAATCTGATGCTGCCACGTCGTGATATGATGATGCCACGTCGTGAAGTAATGCTGCCACGTCGTGATATGATGCTGCCACGTCGTGATATGATGCTGCCTCGTCGTGAAATGATGCTGCCACGTCGTAATCTGATGCTGCCACGTCGTGATATGATGATGCCACGTCGTGAAGTAATGCTGCCACGTCGTGATATGATGCTGCCACGTCGTAATATGATGCTGCCACGTCATTCCACGTCATGCCACGTCGTGAAATGAAGCTGCCACGTCGTGATATGATGCTGCCACGTCGTGATATGATGCTGCCACGTCGTGATATGATGCTGCCACGTCGTGATATGATGCTGCCACGTCGTGATATGATGCTGCCACGTCGTGTTATGATGCTGCCACGTCGTGATATGATGCTGCCACGTCGTGATATGATGCTGCCACGTCGTGAAATGATGCTGCCACGTCATTGCACGTCATGCCACGTCGTGAAATGATGCTCCCACGTCATTCCACGTCATGCCACGTCGTGAAATGATGCTGCCACGTCGTGATATGATGCTGCCACGACGTGATATGATGCTGCCACGTCATTGCACGTCATGCCACGTCGTGAAATGATGCTGCCACGTCATTCCACGTCATGCCACGTCGTGAAATGATGCTGCCACGTCATTGCACGTCATGCCACGTCGTGAAATGATGCTCCCACGTCATTCCACGTCATGCCACGTCGTGAAATGATGCTGCCACGTCGTGATATGATGCTGCCACGACGTGATATGATGCTGCCACGTCATTGCACGTCATGCCACGTCGTGAAATGATGCTGCCACGTCATTCCACGTCATGCCACGTCGTGAAATGATGCTGCCACGTCATTGCACGTCATGCCACGTCGTGAAATGATGCTCCCACGTCATTCCACGTCATGCCACGTCGTGAAATGATGCTGCCACGTCGTGATATGGTGCTGCCACGTCGTGATATGATGCTGCCACGTCATTGCACGTCATGCCACGTCGTGAAATGATGCTGCCACGTCATTCCACGTCATGCCACGTCGCGAAATGATGCTGCCACGTCATTCAACGTCATGCCACGTCGTGAAATGATGCTGCCACGTCGTGATATGATGCTGCCACGTCATTCCACGTCATGCCACGTAGTGATATGACGCTGCCACGTCGTGTTATGATGCTGCCACGTCGTGATATGATGCTGCCACGTCGTGATATGATGCTGCCACGTCGTGATATGATGCTGCCACGTCGTGAAATGATGCTGCCACGTCATTCCACGTCATGCCACGTCGTGAAATGATGCTCCCACGTCATTCCACGTCATGCCACGTCGTGAAATGATGCTGCCACGTCGTGATATGATGCTGCCACGACGTGATATGATGCTGCCACGTCGTGAAATGATGCTGCCACGTCGTAATCTGATGCTGCCACGTCGTGATATGATGCTGCCACGTCGTGATATGATGCTGCCTCGTCGTGAAATGATGCTGCCACGTCGTAATCTGATGCTGCCACGTCGTGATATGATGCTGCCACGTCGTGATATGATGCTGCCTCGTCGTGAAATGATGCTGCCACGTCGTAATCTGATGCTGCCACGTCGTGATATGATGATGCCACGTCGTGAAGTAATGCTGCCACGTCGTGATATGATGCTGCCACGTCGTAATATGATGCTGCCACGTCATTCCACGTCATGCCACGTCGTGAAATGATGCTGCCACGTCGTGATATGATGCTGCCACGTCGTGATATGATGCTGCCACGTCATTCCACGTCATGCCACGTCGTGAAATGATGCTACCACGTCGTGATATGATGCTGCCACGTCGTGATATGATGCTGCCACGTCGTGATATGATGCTGCCACGTCGTGATATGATGCTGCCACGTCGTGTTATGATGCTGCCACGTCGTGTTATGATGCTGCCACGTCGTAATCTGATGCTGCCACGTCGTGATATGATGATGCCACGTCGTGAAGTGATGCTGCCACGTCGTAATCTGATGCTGCCACGTCGTGATATGATGATGCCACGTCGTGAAATGATGCTGCCACGTCGTAATCTGATGCTGCCACGTCGTGATATGATGATGCCACGTCGTGAAGTAATGCTGCCACGTCGTGATATGATGCTGCCACGTCGTAATATGATGCTGCCACGTCATTCCACGTCATGCCACGTTGTGAAATGATGCTGCCACGTCGTGATATGATGCTGCCACGTCGTGATATGATGCTGCCACGTCGTGATATGATGCTGCCACGTCGTGATATGATGCTGCCACGTCGTGTTATGATGCTGCCACGTCGTGTTATGATGCTGCCACGTCGTAATCTGATGCTGCCACGTCGTGATATGATGATGCCACGTCGTGAAGTGATGCTGCCACGTCGTGAAATGATGCTGCCACGTCGTAATCTGATGCTGCCACGTTGTGATATGATGATGCCACGTCGTGAAATGATGCTGCCACGTCGTGATATGATGCTGCCACGTCGTGAAATGATGCTGCCACGTCATGAAAAAGAGCTGCCACGTCGTAATATGATGCTGCCACGTCATTCCACGTCATGCCACGTCGTGAAATGATGCTCCCACGTCATTCCACGTCATGCCACGTCGTGAAATAATGCTGCCACGTCGTGATATGATGCTGCCACGTCTTTGCACGTCATGCCACGTCGTGAAATGATGCTGCCACGTCATTCCACGTCATGCCACGTCGTGAAATGATGCTGCCACGTCATTCCACGTCATGCCACGTCGTGAAATGATGCTGCCACGTCGTGATATGATGCTGCCACGTCGTGAAAAAGAGCTGCCACGTCGTAATATGATGCTGCCACGTCATTCCACGTCATGCCACGTAGTGATATGATGCTGCCACGTCGTGTTATGATGCTGCCACGTCGTGATATGATGCTGCCACGTCGTGATATGATGCTGCCACGTCGTGATATGATGCTGCCACGTCGTGAAATGATGCTGCCACGTCGTAATCTGCAGCTGCCACGTCGTGATATGATGATGCCACGTCGTGAAGTGATGCTGCCACGTCGTGAAATGATGCTGCCACGTCGTAATCTGATGCTGCCACGTCGTGATATGATGCTGCCTCGTCGTGAAATGATGCTGCCACGTCGTAATCTGATGCTGCCACGTCGTGATATGATGATGCCACGTCGTGAAGTAATGCTGCCACGTCGTGATATGATGCTGCCACGTCGTAATATGATGCTGCCACGTCATTCCACGTCATGCCACGTCGTGAAATGATGCTGCCACGTCGTGATATGATGCTGCCACGTCGTGATATGATGCTGCCACGTCATTCCACGTCATGCCACGTCGTGAAATGATGCTGCCACGTCGTGATATGATGCTGCCACGTCGTGATATGATGCTGCCACGTCGTGATATGATGCTGCCACGTCGTGATATGATGCTGCCACGTCGTGTTATGATGCTGCCACGTCGTGTTATGATGCTGCCACGTCGTAATCTGATGCTGCCACGTCGTGATATGATGATGCCACGTCGTGAAGTGATGCTGCCACGTCGTAATCTGATGCTGCCACGTCGTGATATGATGATGCCACGTCGTGAAATGATGCTGCCACGTCGTAATCTGATGCTGCCACGTCGTGATATGATGATGCCACGTCGTGAAGTAATGCTGCCACGTCGTGATATGATGCTGCCACGTCGTAATATGATGCTGCCACGTCATTCCACGTCATGCCACGTTGTGAAATGATGCTGCCACGTCGTGATATGATGCTGCCACGTCGTGATATGATGCTGCCACGTCGTGATATGATGCTGCCACGTCGTGATATGATGCTGCCACGTCGTGATATGATGCTGCCACGTCGTAATCTGATGCTGCCACGTCGTGATATGATGCTGCCTCGTCGTGAAATGATGCTGCCACGTCGTAATCTGATGCTGCCACGTCGTGATATGATGATGCCACGTCGTGAAGTAATGCTGCCACGTCGTGATATGATGATGCCACGTCGTGAAGTAATGCTGCCACGTCGTAATCTGATGCTGCCACGTCGTGATATGATGCTGCCTCGTCGTGAAATGATGCTGCCACGTCGTAATCTGATGCTGCCACGTCGTGATATGATGATGCCACGTCGTGAAGTAATGCTGCCACGTCGTGATATGATGCTGCCACGTCGTAATATGATGCTGCCACGTCATTCCACGTCATGCCACGTCATGAAATGATGCTGCCACGTCGTGATATGATGCTGCCACGTCGTGATATGATGCTGCCACGTCATTCCACGTCATGCCACGTCGTGAAATGATGCTGCCACGTCGTGATATGATGCTGCCACGTCGTGATATGATGCTGCCACGTCGTGATATGATGCTGCCACGTCGTGATATGATGCTGCCACGTCGTAATCTGATGCTGCCACGTCGTGTTATGATGCTGCCACGTCGTGTTATGATGCTGCCACGTCGTAATCTGATGCTGCCACGTCGTGATATGATGATGCCACGTCGTGAAGTGATGCTGCCACGTCGTGAAATGATGCTGCCACGTCGTAATCTGATGCTGCCACGTTGTGATATGATGATGCCACGTCGTGAAATGATGCTGCCACGTCGTGATATGATGCTGCCACGTCGTGAAATGATGCTGCCACGTCATGAAAAAGAGCTGCCACGTCGTAATATGATGCTGCCACGTCATTCCACGTCATGCCACGTCGTGAAATGATGCTCCCACGTCATTCCACGTCATGCCACGTCGTGAAATAATGCTGCCACGTCGTGATATGATGCTGCCACGTCTTTGCACGTCATGCCACGTCGTGAAATGATGCTGCCACGTCATTCCACGTCATGCCACGTCGTGAAATGATGCTGCCACGTCATTCCACGTCATGCCACGTCGTGAAATGATGCTGCCACGTCGTGATATGATGCTGCCACGTCGTGAAAAAGAGCTGCCACGTCGTAATATGATGCTGCCACGTCATTCCACGTCATGCCACGTAGTGATATGATGCTGCCACGTCGTGTTATGATGCTGCCACGTCGTGATATGATGCTGCCACGTCGTGATATGATGCTGCCACGTCGTGATATGATGCTGCCACGTCGTGAAATGATGCTGCCACGTCGTAATCTGCAGCTGCCACGTCGTGATATGATGATGCCACGTCGTGAAGTGATGCTGCCACGTCGTGAAATGATGCTGCCACGTCGTAATCTGATGCTGCCACATCGTGATATGATGCTGCCACGTCATTGCACGTCATGCCACGTCGTGAAATGATGCTGCCACGTGATTCCACGTCATGCCACGTCGTGAAATGATGCTGCCACGTCGTGATATGAAGCTGCCACGTCGTGATATGATGCTGCCACGTCATTCCACGTCATGCCACTTCGTGAAATGATGCTGCCACGTCGTGATATGATGCTGCCACGACGTGATATGATGCTGCCACGTCGTGATATGATGCTGCCACGTCGTGAAATGATGCTGCCACGTCATTCCACGTCATGCCACGTTGTGAAATGATGCTGCCACGTCGTGATATGATGCTGCCACGTCGTGATATGATGCTGCCACGTCGTGTTATGATGCTGCCACGTCGTGTTATGATGCTGCCACGTCGTAATCTGATGCTGCCACGTCGTGATATGATGATGCCACGTCGTGAAGTGATGCTGCCACGTCGTGAAATGATGCTGCCACGTCGTAATCTGATGCTGCCACGTCGTGATATGATGATGCCACGTCGTGAAATGATGCTGCCACGTCGTGATATGATGCTGCCACGTCTTTGCACGTCATGCCACGTCGTGAAATGATGCTGCCACGTCATTCCACGTCATGCCACGTCGTGAAATGATGCTGCCACGTCATTCCACGTCATGCCACGTCGTGAAATGATGCTGCCACGTCGTGATATGATGCTGCCACGTCGTGAAAAAGAGCTGCCACGTCGTAATATGATGCTGCCACGTCATTCCACGTCATGCCACGTAGTGATATGATGCTGCCACGTCGTGTTATGATGCTGCCACGTCGTGATATGATGCTGCCACGTCGTGATATGATGCTGCCACGTCGTGATATGATGCTGCCACGTCGTGAAATGATGCTGCCACGTCGTAATCTGCAGCTGCCACGTCGTGATATGATGATGCCACGTCGTGAAGTGATGCTGCCACGTCGTGAAATGATGCTGCCACGTCGTAATCTGATGCTGCCACATCGTGATATGATGATGCCACGTCGTGAAATGATGCTGCCACGTCGTGATATGATGCTGCCACGTCTTTGCACGTCATGCCACGTCGTGAAATGATGCTGCCACGTCATTCCACGTCATGCCACGTCGTGAAATGATGCTGCCACGTCGTGATATGATGCTGCCACGTCGTGAAAAAGAGCTGCCAAGTCGTAATATGATGCTGCCACGTCATTCCACGTCATGCCACGTAGTGATATGATGCTGCCACGTCGTGTTATGATGCTGCCACGTCGTGATATGATGCTGCCACGTCGTGATATGATGCTGCCACGTCGTGATATGATGATGCCACGTCGTGAAATGATGCTGCCACGTCGTGATATGATGCTGCCACGTCTTTGCACGTCATGCCACGTCGTGAAATGATGCTGCCACGTCATTCCACGTCATGCCACGTCGTGAAATGATGCTGCCACGTGATTCCACGTCATGCCACGTCGTGAAATGATGCTGCCACGTCGTGATATGAAGCTGCCACGTCGTGATATGATGCTGCCACGTCATTCCACGTCATGCCACGTCGTGAAATGATGCTGCCACGTCGTGATATGATGCTGCCACGACGTGATATGATGCTGCCACGTCGTGAAATGATGCTGCCACGTCGTGATATGATGCTGCCACGACGTGATTTGATGCTGCCACGTCGTGAAATGATGCTGCCACGTCGTGATATGATGCTGCCACGTCATTCCACGTCATGCCACGTCGTGAAATGATGCTGCCACGTCGTGATATGATGCTGCCACGTCGTGATATGATGCTGCCACGTCATTCCACGTCATGCCACGTCGTGAAATGATGCTGCCACGTCGTGATATGATGCTGCCACGTCGTGATATGATGCTGCCACGTCGTGATATGATGCTGCCACGTCGTGTTATGATGCTGCCACGTCGTGTTATGATGCTGCCACGTCGTAATCTGATGCTGCCACGTCGTGATATGATGATGCCACGTCGTGAAGTGATGCTGCCACGTCGTAATCTGATGCTGCCACGTCGTGATATGATGATGCCACGTCGTGAAATGATGCTGCCACGTCGTAATCTGATGCTGTCACGTCGTGATATGATGATGCCACGTCGTGAAGTAATGCTGCCACGTCGTGATATGATGCTGCCACGTCGTAATATGATGCTGCCACGTCATTCCACGTCATGCCACGTTGTGAAATGATGCTGCCACGTCCTGATATGATGCTGCCACGTCGTGATATGATGCTGCCACGTCGTGATATGATGCTGCCACGTCGTGATATGATGCTGCCACGTCGTGTTATGATGCTGCCACGTCGTGTTATGATGCTGCCACGTCGTAATCTGATGCTGCCACGTCGTGATATGATGATGCCACGTCGTGAAGTGATGCTGCCACGTCGTGAAATGATGCTGCCACGTCGTAATCTGATGCTGCCACGTCGTGATATGATGATGCCACGTCGTGAAATGATGCTGCCACGTCGTGATATGATGCTGCCACGTCTTTGCACGTCATGCCACGTCGTGAAATGATGCTGCCACGTCATTCCACGTCATGCCACGTCGTGAAATGATGCTGCCACGTCATTCCACGTCATGCCACGTCGTGAAATGATGCTGCCACGTCGTGATATGATGCTGCCACGTCGTGAAAAAGAGCTGCCACGTCGTAATATGATGCTGCCACGTCATTCCACGTCATGCCACGTTGTGAAATGATGCTGCCACGTCCTGATATGATGCTGCCACGTCGTGATATGATGCTGCCACGTCGTGATATGATGCTGCCACGTCGTGATATGATGCTGCCACGTCGTGTTATGATGCTGCCACGTCGTGTTATGATGCTGCCACGTCGTGATATGATGCTGCCACGTCGTGATATGATGCTGCCACGTCGTGTTATGATGCTGCCACGTCGTGAAATGATGCTGCCACGTCGTAATCTGCAGCTGCCACGTCGTGATATGATGATGCCACGTCGTGAAGTGATGCTGCCACGTCGTGAAATGATGCTGCCACGTCGTAATCTGATGCTGCCACATCGTGATATGATGCTGCCACGTCATTGCACGTCATGCCACGTCGTGAAATGATGCTGCCACGTGATTCCACGTCATGCCACGTCGGGAAATGATGCTGCCACGTCATTCCACGTCATGCCACGTCGTGAAATGATGCTGCCACGTCGTGATATGATGCTGCCACGTCGTGAAAAAGAGCTGCCACGTCGTAATATGATGCTGCCACGTCATTCCACGTCATGCCACGTAGTGATATGATGCTGCCACGTCGTGATATGATGCTGCCACGTCGTGATATGATGCTGCCACGTCGTGAAATGATGCTGCCACGTCGTGATATGAAGCTGCCACGTCGTGATATGATGCTGCCACGTCATTCCACGTCATGCCACGTCGTGAAATGATGCTGCCACGTCGTGATATGATGCTGCCACGACGTGATATGATGCTGCCACGTCGTGATATGATGCTGCCACGTCGTGAAATGATGCTGCCACGTCGTAATCTGATGCTGCCACGTCGTGATATAATGATGCCACGTCGTGAAGTAATGCTGCCACGTCGTGTTATGATGCTGCCACGTCGTGTTATGATGCTGCCACGTCGTAATCTGATGCTGCCACGTCGTGATATGATGATGCCACGTCGTGAAGTGATGCTGCCACGTCGTGAAATGATGCTGCCACGTCGTAATCTGATGCTGCCACGTCGTGATATGATGATGCCACGTCGTGAAATGATGCTGCCACGTCGTGATATGATGCTGCCACGTCTTTGCACGTCATGCCACGTCGTGAAATGATGCTGCCACGTCATTCCACGTCATGCCACGTCGTGAAATGATGCTGCCACGTCATTCCACGTCATGCCACGTCGTGAAATGATGCTGCCACGTCGTGATATGATGCTGCCACGTCGTGAAAAAGAGCTGCCACGTCGTAATATGATGCTGCCACGTCATTCCACGTCATGCCACGTCGTGAAATGATGCTGCCACGTGATTCCACGTCATGCCACGTCGTGAAATGATGCTGCCACGTCGTGATATGATGCTGCCACGTCGTGTTATGATGCTGCCACGTCGTGAAATGATGCTGCCACGTCGTAATCTGCAGCTGCCACGTCGTGATATGATGATGCCACGTCGTGAAGTGATGCTGCCACGTCGTGAAATGATGCTGCCACGTCGTAATCTGATGCTGCCACATCGTGATATGATGCTGCCACGTCATTGCACGTCATGCCACGTCGTGAAATGATGCTGCCACGTGATTCCACGTCATGCCACGTCGGGAAATGATGCTGCCACGTCATTCCACGTCATGCCACGTCGTGAAATGATGCTGCCACGTCGTGATATGATGCTGCCACGTCGTGAAAAAGAGCTGCCACGTCGTAATATGATGCTGCCACGTCATTCCACGTCATGCCACGTAGTGATATGATGCTGCCACGTCGTGATATGATGCTGCCACGTCGTGATATGATGCTGCCACGTCGTGAAATGATGCTGCCACGTCGTGATATGAAGCTGCCACGTCGTGATATGATGCTGCCACGTCATTCCACGTCATGCCACGTCGTGAAATGATGCTGCCACGTCGTGATATGATGCTGCCACGACGTGATATGATGCTGCCACGTCGTGATATGATGCTGCCACGTCGTGAAATGATGCTGCCACGTCGTAATCTGATGCTGCCACGTCGTGATATAATGATGCCACGTCGTGAAGTAATGCTGCCACGTCGTGATATGATGCTGCCACGTCGTGATATGATGCTGCCTCGTCGTGAAATGATGCTGCCACGTCGTAATCTGATGCTGCCACGTCGTGATATGATGATGCTACGTCGTGAAGTAATGCTGCCACGACGTGATATGATGCTGCCACGTCGTAATATGATGCTGCCACGTCATTCCACGTCATGCCACGTCGTGAAATGATGCTGCCTCGTCGTGATATGATGCTGCCACGTCGTGATATGATGCTGCCACGTCGTGATATGATGCTGCCACGTCGTGATATGATGCTGCCACGTCGTGATATGATGCTGCCACGTCGTGTTATGATGCTGCCACGTCGTGAAGTGATGCTGCCACGTCGTGAAATGATGCTGCCACGTCGTAATCTGATGCTGCCACGTCGTGATATGATGATGCCACGTCGTGAAATGATGCTGCCACGTCGTAATCTGATGCTGCCACGTCGTGATATGATGATGCCACGTCGTGAAGTAATGCTGCCACGTCGTGATATGATGCTGCCACGTCGTAATATGATGCTGCCACGTCATTCCACGTCATGCCACGTCGTGAAATGATGCTGCCACGTCGTGATATGATGCTGCCACGTCGTGATATGATGCTGCCACGTCGTGATATGATGCTGCCACGTCGTGAAATGATGCTGCCACGTCGTGATATGATGCTGCCACGTCGTGATATGATGCTGCCACGTCGTGATATGATGCTGCCACGTCGTGATATGATGCTGCCACGTCGTGTTATGATGCTGCCACGTCGTGATATGATGCTGCCACGTCGTGATATGATGATGCCACGTCGTGAAATGATGCTGCCACGTCGTGAAATGATGCTGCCACGTCGTGATATGATGATGCCACGTCGTGATGTGATGCTGCCACGTCGTGAAATGATGCTGCCACGTCGTAATCTGATGCTGCCACGTCGTGATATGATGATGCCACGTCGTGAAGTGATGCTGCCACGTCGTGAAATGAGGCTGCCACGTCGTAATCTGATGCTGCCACGTCGTGATATGATGATGCCACGTCGTGATATGATGCTGCCACGTCGTGATATGATGCTGCCACGTCGTGATATGATGCTGCCACGTCGTGATATGATGCTGCCACGTCGTGATATGATGCTGCCACGTCGTGATATGATGCTGCCACGTCGTGATATGATGCTGCCACGTCGTGATATGATGCTGCCACGTCGTGAAATGATGCTGCCACGTCGTGAAATGATGCTGCCACGTCGTGATATGATGATGCCACGTCGTGATGTGATGCTGCCACGTGGTGAAATGATGCTGCCACGTCGTAATCTGATGCTGCCACGTCGTGATATGATGATGCCACGTGCTGAAGTGATGCTGCCACGTCGTGAAATGATGCTGCCACGTCGTAATCTGATGCTGCCACGTCGTGATATGATGATGCCACGTCGTGATATGATGCTGCCACGTCGTAATCTGATGCTGCCACGTCGTGATATGATGCTGCCACGTCGTGATATGATGCTGCCACGTCGTGATATGATGCTGCCACGTCGTGATATGATGCTGCCACGTCGTGATATGATGCTGCCACGTCGTGATATGATGCTGCCACGTCGTGAAATGATGCTGCCACGTCGTGAAATGATGCTGCCACGTCGTGATATGATGATGCCACGTCGTGATGTGATGCTGCCACGTCGTGAAATGATGCTGCCACGTCGTAATCTGATGCTGCCACGTCGTGATATGATGATGCCACGTCGTGAAGTGATGCTGCCACGTCGTGAAATGATGCTGCCACGTCGTAATCTGATGCTGCCATGTCGTGATATGATGATGCCACGTCGTGAAGTGATGCTGCCACGTCGTGAAATGATGCTGCCACGTCGTAATCTGATGCTGCCACGTCGTGATATGATGATGCCACGTCGTGATATGATGCTGCCACGTCGTAATCTGATGCTGCCACGTCGTGATATGATGCTGCCACGTCGTGATATGATGATGCCACGTCGTGAAGTGATGCTGCCACGTCGTAATCTGATGCTGCCACGTCGTGATATGATGATGCCACGTCGTGAAATGATGCTGCCACGTCGTAATCTGATGCTGCCACGTCGTGATATGATGATGCCACGTCGTGAAGTAATGCTGCCACGTCGTGATATGATGCTGCCACGTCGTAATATGATGCTGCCACGTCATTCCACGTCATGCCACGTTGTGAAATGATGCTGCCACGTCGTGATATGATGCTGCCACGTCGTGATATGATGCTGCCACGTCGTGATATGATGCTGCCACGTCGTGATATGATGCTGCCACGTCGTGTTATGATGCTGCCACGTCGTGTTATGATGCTGCCACGTCGTAATCTGCTGCTGCCACGTCGTGATATGATGATGCCACGTCGTGAAGTGATGCTGCCACGTCGTGAAATGATGCTGCCACGTCGTAATCTGATGCTGCCACGTCGTGATATGATGATGCCACGTCGTGAAATGATGCTGCCACGTCGTGATATGATGCTGCCACGTCGTGAAATGATGCTGCCACGTCGTGATATGATGCTGCCACGTCATTCCACGTCATGCCACGTCGTGAAATGATGCTCCCACGTCATTCCACGTCATGCCACGTCGTGAAATGATGCTGCCACGTCGTGATATGATGCTGCCACGACGTGATATGATGCTGCCACGTCGTGATATGATGCTGCCACGTCGTGAAATGATGCTGCCACGTCGTAATCTGATGCTGCCACGTCGTGATATGATGATGCCACGTCGTGAAGTAATGCTGCCACGTCGTGATATGATGCTGCCACGTCGTGATATGATGCTGCCTCGTCGTGAAATGATGCTGCCACGTCGTAATCTGATGCTGCCACGTCGTGATATGATGATGCCACGTCGTGAAGTAATGCTGCCACGTCGTGATATGATGCTGCCACGTCGTAATATGATGCTGCCACGTCATTCCACGTCATGCCACGTCGTGAAATGATGCTGCCACGTCGTGATATGATGCTGCCACGTCGTGATATGATGCTGCCACGTCGTGATATGATGCTGCCACGTCGTGATATGATGCTGCCACGTCGTGTTATGATGCTGCCACGTCGTGATATGATGCTGCCACGTCGTGAAATGATGCTGCCACGTCGTGATATGATGATGCCACGTCGTGAAGTGATGCTGCCACGTCGTGAAATGATGCTGCCACGACGTGATATGATGCTGCCACGTCATTGCACGTCATGCCACGTCGTGAAATGATGCTGCCACGTCATTCCACGTCATGCCACGTCGTGAAATGATGCTGCCACGTCATTGCACGTCATGCTACGTCGTGAAATGATGCTCCCACGTCATTCCACGTCATGCCACGTCGTGAAATGATGCTGCCACGTCGTGATATGATGCTGCCACGACGTGATATGATGCTGCCACGTCATTGCACGTCATGCCACGTCGTGAAATGATGCTGCCACGTCATTCCACGTCATGCCACGTCGTGAAATGATGCTGCCACGTCATTGCACGTCATGCCACGTCGTGAAATGATGCTCCCACGTCATTCCACGTCATGCCACGTCGTGAAATGATGCTGCCACGTCGTGATATGGTGCTGCCACGTCGTGATATGATGCTGCCACGTCATTGCACGTCATGCCACGTCGTGAAATGATGCTGCCACGTCATTCCACGTCATGCCACGTCGTGAAATGATGCTGCCACGTCATTCCACGTCATGCCACGTCGTGAAATGATGCTGCCACGTCGTGATATGATGCTGCCACGTCATTCCACGTCATGCCACGTAGTGATATGATGCTGCCACGTCGTGTTATGATGCTGCCACGTCGTGATATGATGCTGCCACGTCGTGATATGATGCTGCCACGTCGTGATATGATGCTGCCACGTCGTGAAATGATGCTGCCACGTCATTCCACGTCATGCCACGTCGTGAAATGATGCTCCCACGTCATTCCACGTCATGCCACGTCGTGAAATGATGCTGCCACGTCGTGATATGATGCTGCCACGACGTGATATGATGCTGCCACGTCGTGAAATGATGCTGCCACGTCGTAATCTGATGCTGCCACGTCGTGATATGATGCTGCCACGTCGTGATATGATGCTGCCTCGTCGTGAAATGATGCTGCCACGTCGTAATCTGATGCTGCCACGTCGTGATATGATGCTGCCACGTCGTGATATGATGCTGCCTCGTCGTGAAATGATGCTGCCACGTCGTAATCTGATGCTGCCACGTCGTGATATGATGCTGCCACGTCGTGATATGATGCTGCCACGTCGTGATATGATGCTGCCACGTCGTGAAATGATGCTGCCACGTCATTCCACGTCATGCCACGTCGTGAAATGATGCTCCCACGTCATTCCACGTCATGCCACGTCGTAATCTGATGCTGCCACGTCGTGATATGATGCTGCCACGTCGTGATATGATGCTGCCTCGTCGTGAAATGATGCTGCCACGTCGTAATCTGATGCTGCCACGTCGTGATATGATGATGCCACGTCGTGAAGTAATGCTGCCACGTCGTGATATGATGCTGCCACGTCGTAATATGATGCTGCCACGTCATTCCACGTCATGCCACGTCGTGAAATGATGCTGCCACGTCGTGATATGATGCTGCCACGTCGTGATATGATGCTGCCACGTCATTCCACGTCATGCCACGTCGTGAAATGATGCTGCCACGTCGTGATATGATGCTGCCACGTCGTGATATGATGCTGCCACGTCGTGATATGATGCTGCCACGTCGTGATATGATGCTGCCACGTCGTGTTATGATGCTGCCACGTCGTGTTATGATGCTGCCACGTCGTAATCTGATGCTGCCACGTCGTGATATGATGATGCCACGTCGTGAAGTGATGCTGCCACGTCGTAATCTGATGCTGCCACGTCGTGATATGATGATGCCACGTCGTGAAATGATGCTGCCACGTCGTAATCTGATGCTGCCACGTCGTGATATGATGATGCCACGTCGTGAAGTAATGCTGCCACGTCGTGATATGATGCTGCCACGTCGTAATATGATGCTGCCACGTCATTCCACGTCATGCCACGTTGTGAAATGATGCTGCCACGTCGTGACATGATGCTGCCACGTCGTGATATGATGCTGCCACGTCGTGATATGATGCTGCCACGTCGTGATATGATGCTGCCACGTCGTGTTATGATGCTGCCACGTCGTGTTATGATGCTGCCACGTCGTAATCTGATGCTGCCACGTCGTGATATGATGATGCCACGTCGTGAAGTGATGCTGCCACGTCGTGAAATGATGCTGCCACGTCGTAATCTGATGCTGCCACGTCGTGATATGATGATGCCACGTCGTGAAATGATGCTGCCACGTCGTGATATGATGCTGCCACGTCGTGAAATGATGCTGCCACGTCATGAAAAAGAGCTGCCACGTCGTAATATGATGCTGCCACGTCATTCCACGTCATGCCACGTCGTGAAATGATGCTCCCACGTCATTCCACGTCATGCCACGTCGTGAAATAATGCTGCTACGTCGTGATATGATGCTGCCACGTCTTTGCACGTCATGCCACGTCGTGAAATGATGCTGCCACGTCATTCCACGTCATGCCACGTCGTGAAATGATGCTGCCACGTCATTCCACGTCATGCCACGTCGTGAAATGATGCTGCCACGTCATTCCACGTCATGCCACGTCGTGAAATGATGCTGCCACGTCGTGATATGATGCTGCCACGTCGTGAAAAAGAGCTGCCACGTCGTAATATGATGCTGCCACGTCATTCCACGTCATGCCACGTAGTGATATGATGCTGCCACGTCGTGTTATGATGCTGCCACGTCGTGATATGATGCTGCCACGTCGTGATATGATGCTGCCACGTCGTGATATGATGCTGCCACGTCGTGAAATGATGCTGCCACGTCGTAATCTGCAGCTGCCACGTCGTGATATGATGATGCCACGTCGTGAAGTGATGCTGCCACGTCGTGAAATGATGCTGCCACGTCGTAATCTGATGCTGCCACATCGTGACATGATGCTGCCACGTCATTGCACGTCATGCCACGTCGTGAAATGATGCTGCCACGTGATTCCACGTCATGCCACGTCGTGAAATGATGCTGCCACGTCGTGATATGAAGCTGCCACGTCGTGATATGATGCTGCCACGTCATTCCACGTCATGCCACGTCGTGAAATGATGCTGCCACGTCGTGATATGATGCTGCCACGACGTGATATGATGCTGCCACGTCGTGATATGATGCTGCCACGTCGTGAAATGATGCTGCCACGTCATTCCACGTCATGCCACGTTGTGAAATGATGCTGCCACGTCGTGATATGATGCTGCCACGTCGTGATATGATGCTGCCACGTCGTGATATGATGCTGCCACGTCGTGATATGATGCTGCCACGTCGTGTTATGATGCTGCCACGTCGTGTTATGATGCTGCCACGTCGTAATCTGATGCTGCCACGTCGTGATATGATGATGCCACGTCGTGAAGTGATGCTGCCACGTCGTGAAATGATGCTGCCACGTCGTAATCTGATGCTGCCACGTCGTGATATGATGATGCCACGTCGTGAAATGATGCTGCCACGTCGTGATATGATGCTGCCACGTCTTTGCACGTCATGCCACGTCGTGAAATGATGCTGCCACGTCATTCCACGTCATGCCACGTCGTGAAATGATGCTGCCACGTCATTCCACGTCATGCCACGTCGTGAAATGATGCTGCCACGTCGTGATATGATGCTGCCACGTCGTGAAAAAGAGCTGCCACGTCGTAATATGATGCTGCCACGTCATTCCACGTCATGCCACGTAGTGATATGATGCTGCCACGTCGTGTTATGATGCTGCCACGTCGTGATATGATGCTGCCACGTCGTGATATGATGCTGCCACGTCGTGAAATGATGCTGCCACGTCGTAATCTGCAGCTGCCACGTCGTGATATGATGATGCCACGTCGTGAAGTGATGCTGCCACGTCGTGAAATGATGCTGCCACGTCGTAATCTGATGCTGCCACATCGTGATATGATGATGCCACGTCGTGAAATGATGCTGCCACGTCGTGATATGATGCTGCCACGTCTTTGCACGTCATGCCACGTCGTGAAATGATGCTGCCACGTCATTCCACGTCATGCCACGTCGTGAAATGATGCTGCCACGTCGTGATATGATGCTGCCACGTCGTGAAAAAGAGCTGCCACGTCGTAATATGATGCTGCCACGTCATTCCACGTCATGCCACGTAGTGATATGATGCTGCCACGTCGTGATATGATGCTGCCACGTCTTTGCACGTCATGCCACGTCGTGAAATGATGCTGCCACGTCATTCCACGTCATGCCACGTCGTGAAATGATGCTGCCACGTGATTCCACGTCATGCCACGTCGTGAAATGATGCTGCCACGTCGTGATATGAAGCTGCCACGTCGTGATATGATGCTGCCACGTCATTCCACGTCATGCCACGTCGTGAAATGATGCTGCCACGTCGTGATATGATGCTGCCACGACGTGATATGATGCTGCCACGTCGGGAAATGATGCTGCCACGTCGTGATATGATGCTGCCACGACGTGATATGATGCTGCCACGTCGTGAAATGATGCTGCCACGTCGTGATATGATGCTGCCACGTCATTCCACGTCATGCCACGTCGTGAAATGATGCTGCCACGTCGTGATATGATGCTGCCACGTCGTGATATGATGCTGCCACGTCATTCCACGTCATGCCACGTCGTGAAATGATGCTGCCACGTCGTGATATGATGCTGCCACGTCGTGATATGATGCTGCCACGTCGTGATATGATGCTGCCACGTCGTGTTATGATGCTGCCACGTCGTGTTATGATGCTGCCACGTCGTAATCTGATGCTGCCACGTCGTGATATGATGATGCCACGTCGTGAAGTGATGCTGCCACGTCGTAATCTGATGCTGCCACGTCGTGATATGATGATGCCACGTCGTGAAATGATGCTGCCACGTCGTAATCTGATGCTGTCACGTCGTGATATGATGATGCCACGTCGTGAAGTAATGCTGCCACGTCGTGATATGATGCTGCCACGTCGTAATATGATGCTGCCACGTCATTCCACGTCATGCCACGTTGTGAAATGATGCTGCCACGTCGTGATATGATGCTGCCACGTCGTGATATGATGCTGCCACGTCGTGATATGATGCTGCCACGTCGTGATATGATGCTGCCACGTCGTGTTATGATGCTGCCACGTCGTGTTATGATGCTGCCACGTCGTAATCTGATGCTGCCACGTCGTGATATGATGATGCCACGTCGTGAAGTGATGCTGCCACGTCGTGAAATGATGCTGCCACGTCGTAATCTGATGCTGCCACGTCGTGATATGATGATGCCACGTCGTGAAATGATGCTGCCACGTCGTGATATGATGCTGCCACGTCGTGAAATGATGCTGCCACGTCATGAAAAAGAGCTGCCACGTCGTAATATGATGCTGCCACGTCATTCCACGTCATGCCACGTCGTGAAATGATGCTCCCACGTCATTCCACGTCATGCCACGTCGTGAAATAATGCTGCCACGTCGTGATATGATGCTGCCACGTCTTTGCACGTCATGCCACGTCGTGAAATGATGCTGCCACGTCATTCCACGTCATGCCACGTCGTGAAATGATGCTGCCACGTCATTCCACGTCATGCCACGTCGTGAAATGATGCTGCCACGTCGTGATATGATGCTGCCACGTCGTGAAAAAGAGCTGCCACGCCGTGATATGATGCTGCCACGTCATTCCACGTCATGCCACGTAGTGATATGATGCTGCCACGTCGTGTTATGATGCTGCCACGTCGTGATATGATGCTGCCACGTCGTGATATGATGCTGCCACGTCGTGAAATGATGCTGCCACGTCGTAATCTGCAGCTGCCACGTCGTGATATGATGCTGCCACATCGTGATATGATGCTGCCACGTCATTGCACGTCATGCCACGTCGTGAAATGATGCTGCCACGTGATTCCACGTCATGCCACGTCGTGAAATGATGCTGCCACGTCGTGATATGATGCTGCCACGTCGTGAAATGATGCTGCCACGTCGTGATATGATGCTGCCACGTCATTCCACGTCATGCCACGTCGTGAAATGATGCTGCCACGTCGTGATATGATGCTGCCACGTCGTGATATGATGCTGCCACGTCATTCCACGTCATGCCACGTCGTGAAATGATGCTGCCACGTCGTGATATGATGCTGCCACGTCGTGATATGATGCTGCCACGTCGTGATATGATGCTGCCACGTCGTGATATGATGCTGCCACGTCGTGATATGATGCTGCCACGTCGTGTTATGATGCTGCCACGTCGTGTTATGATGCTGCCACGTCGTAATCTGATGCTGCCACGTCGTGATATGATGATGCCACGTCGTGAAGTGATGCTGCCACGTCGTAATCTGATGCTGCCACGTCGTGATATGATGATGCCACGTCGTGAAATGATGCTGCCACGTCGTAATCTGATGCTGTCACGTCGTGATATGATGATGCCACGTCGTGAAGTAATGCTGCCACGTCGTGATATGATGCTGCCACGTCGTAATATGATGCTGCCACGTCATTCCACGTCATGCCACGTTGTGAAATGATGCTGCCACGTCGTGATATGATGCTGCCACGTCGTGATATGATGCTGCCACGTCGTGATATGATGCTGCCACGTCGTGATATGATGCTGCCACGTCGTGTTATGATGCTGCCACGTCGTGTTATGATGCTGCCACGTCGTAATCTGATGCTGCCACGTCGTGATATGATGATGCCACGTCGTGAAGTGATGCTGCCACGTCGTGAAATGATGCTGCCACGTCGTAATCTGATGCTGCCACGTCGTGATATGATGATGCCACGTCGTGAAATGATGCTGCCACGTCGTGATATGATGCTGCCACGTCGTGAAATGATGCTGCCACGTCATGAAAAAGAGCTGCCACGTCGTAATATGATGCTGCCACGTCATTCCACGTCATGCCACGTCGTGAAATGATGCTCCCACGTCATTCCACGTCATGCCACGTCGTGAAATAATGCTGCCACGTCGTGATATGATGCTGCCACGTCTTTGCACGTCATGCCACGTCGTGAAATGATGCTGCCACGTCATTCCACGTCATGCCACGTCGTGAAATGATGCTGCCACGTCATTCCACGTCATGCCACGTCGTGAAATGATGCTGCCACGTCGTGATATGATGCTGCCACGTCGTGAAAAAGAGCTGCCACGCCGTGATATGATGCTGCCACGTCATTCCACGTCATGCCACGTAGTGATATGATGCTGCCACGTCGTGTTATGATGCTGCCACGTCGTGATATGATGCTGCCACGTCGTGATATGATGCTGCCACGTCGTGAAATGATGCTGCCACGTCGTAATCTGCAGCTGCCACGTCGTGATATGATGCTGCCACATCGTGATATGATGCTGCCACGTCATTGCACGTCATGCCACGTCGTGAAATGATGCTGCCACGTGATTCCACGTCATGCCACGTCGTGAAATGATGCTGCCACGTCGTGATATGAAGCTGCCACGTCGTGATATGATGCTGCCACGTCATTCCACGTCATGCCACGTCGTGAAATGATGCTGCCACGTCGTGATATGATGCTGCCACGACGTGATATGATGCTGCCACGTCGTGATATGATGCTGCCACGTCGTAATCTGATGCTGCCACATCGTGATATGATGCTGCCACGTCATTGCACGTCATGCCACGTCGTGAAATGATGCTGCCACGTGATTCCACGTCATGCCACGTCGGGAAATGATGCTGCCACGTCATTCCACGTCATGCCACGTCGTGAAATGATGCTGCCACGTCGTGATATGATGCTGCCACGTCGTGAAAAAGAGCTGCCACGTCGTAATATGATGCTGCCACGTCATTCCACGTCATGCCACGTAGTGATATGATGCTGCCACGTCGTGATATGATGCTGCCACGTCGTGATATGATGCTGCCACGTCGTGAAATGATGCTGCCACGTCGTGATATGAAGCTGCCACGTCGTGATATGATGCTGCCACGTCATTCCACGTCATGCCACGTCGTGAAATGATGCTGCCACGTCGTGATATGATGCTGCCACGACGTGATATGATGCTGCCACGTCGTGATATGATGCTGCCACGTCGTGAAATGATGCTGCCACGTCGTAATCTGATGCTGCCACGTCGTGATATAATGATGCCACGTCGTGAAGTAATGCTGCCACGTCGTGATATGATGCTGCCACGTCGTGATATGATGCTGCCTCGTCGTGAAATGATGCTGCCACGTCGTAATCTGATGCTGCCACGTCGTGATATGATGATGCTACGTCGTGAAGTAATGCTGCCACGACGTGATATGATGCTGCCACGTCGTAATATGATGCTGCCACGTCATTCCACGTCATGCCACGTCGTGAAATGATGCTGCCTCGTCGTGATATGATGCTGCCACGTCGTGATATGATGCTGCCACGTCGTGATATGATGCTGCCACGTCGTGATATGATGCTGCCACGTCGTGATATGATGCTGCCACGTCGTGTTATGATGCTGCCACGTCGTGAAGTGATGCTGCCACGTCGTGAAATGATGCTGCCACGTCGTAATCTGATGCTGCCACGTCGTGATATGATGATGCCACGTCGTGAAATGATGCTGCCACGTCGTAATCTGATGCTGCCACGTCGTGATATGATGATGCCACGTCGTGAAGTGATGCTGCCACGTCGTGATATGATGCTGCCCCGTCGTAATATGATGCTGCCACGTCATTCCACGTCATGCCACGTCGTGAAATGATGCTGCCACGTCGTGATATGATGCTGCCACGTCGTGATATGATGCTGCCACGTCGTGATATGATGCTGCCACGTCGTGAAATGATGCTGCCACGTCGTGATATGATGCTGCCACGTCGTGATATGATGCTGCCACGTCGTGATATGATGCTGCCACGTCGTGATATGATGCTGCCACGTCGTGTTATGATGCTGCCACGTCGTGATATGATGCTGCCACGTCGTGATATGATGATGCCACGTCGTGAAATGATGCTGCCACGTCGTGAAATGATGCTGCCACGTCGTGATATGATGATGCCACGTCGTGATGTGATGCTGCCACGTCGTGAAATGATGCTGCCACGTCGTAATCTGATGCTGCCACGTCGTGATATGATGATGCCACGTCGTGAAGTGATGCTGCCACGTCGTGAAATGAGGCTGCCACGTCGTAATCTGATGCTGCCACGTCGTGATATGATGATGCCACGTCGTGATATGATGCTGCCACGTCGTGATATGATGCTGCCACGTCGTGATATGATGCTGCCACGTCGTGATATGATGCTGCCACGTCGTGATATGATGCTGCCACGTCGTGATATGATGCTGCCACGTCGTGATATGATGCTGCCACGTCGTGATATGATGCTGCCACGTCGTGATATGATGCTGCCACGTCGTGAAATGATGCTGCCACGTCGTGAAATGATGCTGCCACGTCGTGATATGATGATGCCACGTCGTGATGTGATGCTGCCACGTGGTGAAATGATGCTGCCACGTCGTAATCTGATGCTGCCACGTCGTGATATGATGATGCCACGTGCTGAAGTGATGCTGCCACGTCGTGAAATGATGCTGCCACGTCGTAATCTGATGCTGCCACGTCGTGATATGATGATGCCACGTCGTGAAGTGATGCTGCCACGTCGTGAAATGATGCTGCCACGTCGTAATCTGATGCTGCCACGTCGTGATATGATGATGCCACGTCGTGATATGATGCTGCCACGTCGTAATCTGATGCTGCCACGTCGTGATATGATGCTGCCACGTCGTGGTATGATGCTGCCACGTCGTGATATGATGCTGCCACGTCGTGATATGATGCTGCCACGTCGTGATATGATGCTGCCACGTCGTGATATGATGCTGCCACGTCGTGAAATGATGCTGCCACGTCGTGAAATGATGCTGCCACGTCGTGATATGATGATGCCACGTCGTGATGTGATGCTGCCACGTCGTGAAATGATGCTGCCACGTCGTAATCTGATGCTGCCACGTCGTAATATGATGCTGCCACGTCATTCCACGTCATGCCACGTCGTGATATGATGCTGCCACGTCGTGAAATGATGCTGCCACGTCGTGATATGATGCTGCCACGTCGTGATATGATGCTGCCACGTCGTGATATGATGCTGCCACGTCGTGATATGATGCTGCCACGTCGTGTTATGATGCTGCCACGTCGTGATATGATGCTGCCACGTCGTGATATGATGATGCCACGTCGTGAAATGATGCTGCCACGTCGTGAAATGATGCTGCCACGTCGTGATATGATGATGCCACGTCGTGATGTGATGCTGCCACGTCGTGAAATGATGCTGCCACGTCGTAATCTGATGCTGCCACGTCGTGATATGATGATGCCACGTCGTGAAGTGATGCTGCCACGTCGTGAAATGAGGCTGCCACGTCGTAATCTGATGCTGCCACGTCGTGATATGATGATGCCACGTCGTGATATGATGCTGCCACGTCGTGATATGATGCTGCCACGTCGTGATATGATGCTGCCACGTCGTGATATGATGCTGCCACGTCGTGATATGATGCTGCCACGTCGTGATATGATGCTGCCACGTCGTGATATGATGCTGCCACGTCGTGATATGATGCTGCCACGTCGTGATATGATGCTGCCACGTCGTGAAATGATGCTGCCACGTCGTGAAATGATGCTGCCACGTCGTGATATGATGATGCCACGTCGTGATGTGATGCTGCCACGTGGTGAAATGATGCTGCCACGTCGTAATCTGATGCTGCCACGTCGTGATATGATGATGCCACGTGCTGAAGTGATGCTGCCACGTCGTGAAATGATGCTGCCACGTCGTAATCTGATGCTGCCACGTCGTGATATGATGATGCCACGTCGTGAAGTGATGCTGCCACGTCGTGAAATGATGCTGCCACGTCGTAATCTGATGCTGCCACGTCGTGATATGATGATGCCACGTCGTGATATGATGCTGCCACGTCGTAATCTGATGCTGCCACGTCGTGATATGATGCTGCCACGTCGTGGTATGATGCTGCCACGTCGTGATATGATGCTGCCACGTCGTGATATGATGCTGCCACGTCGTGATATGATGCTGCCACGTCGTGATATGATGCTGCCACGTCGTGAAATGATGCTGCCACGTCGTGAAATGATGCTGCCACGTCGTGATATGATGATGCCACGTCGTGATGTGATGCTGCCACGTCGTGAAATGATGCTGCCACGTCGTAATCTGATGCTGCCACGTCGTGATATGATGATGCCACGTCGTGAAGTGATGCTGCCACGTCGTGAAATGATGCTGCCACGTCGTAATCTGATGCTGCCACGTCGTGATATGATGATGCCACGTCGTGAAGTGATGCTGCCACGTCGTGAAATGATGCTGCCACGTCGTAATCTGATGCTGCCACGTCGTGATATGATGATGCCACGTCGTGATATGATGCTGCCACGTCGTAATCTGATGCTGCCACGTCGTGATATGATGCTGCCACGTCGTGATATGATGATGCCACGTCGTGAAGTGATGCTGCCACGTCGTAATCTGATGCTGCCACGTCGTGATATGATGATGCCACGTCGTGAAATGATGCTGCCACGTCGTAATCTGATGCTGCCACGTCGTGATATGATGATGCCACGTCGTGAAGTAATGCTGCCACGTCGTGATATGATGCTGCCACGTCGTAATATGATGCTGCCACGTCATTCCACGTCATGCCACGTTGTGAAATGATGCTGCCACGTCGTGATATGATGCTGCCACGTCGTGATATGATGCTGCCACGTCGTGATATGATGCTGCCACGTCGTGATATGATGCTGCCACGTCGTGTTATGATGCTGCCACGTCGTGTTATGATGCTGCCACGTCGTAATCTGCTGCTGCCACGTCGTGATATGATGATGCCACGTCGTGAAGTGATGCTGCCACGTCGTGAAATGATGCTGCCACGTCGTAATCTGATGCTGCCACGTCGTGATATGATGATGCCACGTCGTGAAATGATGCTGCCACGTCGTGATATGATGCTGCCACGTCGTGAAATGATGCTGCCACGTCGTGATATGATGCTGCCACGTCATTCCACGTCATGCCACGTCGTGAAATGATGCTCCCACGTCATTCCACGTCATGCCACGTCGTGAAATGATGCTGCCACGTCGTGATATGATGCTGCCACGACGTGATATGATGCTGCCACGTCGTGATATGATGCTGCCACGTCGTGAAATGATGCTGCCACGTCGTAATCTGATGCTGCCACGTCGTGATATGATGATGCCACGTCGTGAAGTAATGCTGCCACGTCGTGATATGATGCTGCCACGTCGTGATATGATGCTGCCTCGTCGTGAAATGATGCTGCCACGTCGTAATCTGATGCTGCCACGTCGTGATATGATGATGCCACGTCGTGAAGTAATGCTGCCACGTCGTGATATGATGCTGCCACGTCGTAATATGATGCTGCCACGTCATTCCACGTCATGCCACGTCGTGAAATGATGCTGCCACGTCGTGATATGATGCTGCCACGTCGTGATATGATGCTGCCACGTCGTGATATGATGCTGCCACGTCGTGATATGATGCTGCCACGTCGTGTTATGATGCTGCCACGTCGTGATATGATGCTGCCACGTCGTGAAATGATGCTGCCACGTCGTGATATGATGATGCCACGTCGTGAAGTGATGCTGCCACGTCGTGAAATGATGCTGCCACGACGTGATATGATGCTGCCACGTCATTGCACGTCATGCCACGTCGTGAAATGATGCTGCCACGTCATTCCACGTCATGCCACGTCGTGAAATGATGCTGCCACGTCATTGCACGTCATGCTACGTCGTGAAATGATGCTCCCACGTCATTCCACGTCATGCCACGTCGTGAAATGATGCTGCCACGTCGTGATATGATGCTGCCACGACGTGATATGATGCTGCCACGTCATTGCACGTCATGCCACGTCGTGAAATGATGCTGCCACGTCATTCCACGTCATGCCACGTCGTGAAATGATGCTGCCACGTCATTGCACGTCATGCCACGTCGTGAAATGATGCTCCCACGTCATTCCACGTCATGCCACGTCGTGAAATGATGCTGCCACGTCGTGATATGGTGCTGCCACGTCGTGATATGATGCTGCCACGTCATTGCACGTCATGCCACGTCGTGAAATGATGCTGCCACGTCATTCCACGTCATGTCACGTCGTGAAATGATGCTGCCACGTCATTCCACGTCATGCCACGTCGTGAAATGATGCTGCCACGTCGTGATATGATGCTGCCACGTCATTCCACGTCATGCCACGTAGTGATATGATGCTGCCACGTCGTGTTATGATGCTGCCACGTCGTGATATGATGCTGCCACGTCGTGATATGATGCTGCCACGTCGTGATATGATGCTGCCACGTCGTGAAATGATGCTGCCACGTCATTCCACGTCATGCCACGTCGTGAAATGATGCTCCCACGTCATTCCACGTCATGCCACGTCGTGAAATGATGCTGCCACGTCGTGATATGATGCTGCCACGACGTGATATGATGCTGCCACGTCGTGAAATGATGCTGCCACGTCGTAATCTGATGCTGCCACGTCGTGATATGATGCTGCCACGTCGTGATATGATGCTGCCTCGTCGTGAAATGATGCTGCCACGTCGTAATCTGATGCTGCCACGTCGTGATATGATGCTGCCACGTCGTGATATGATGCTGCCTCGTCGTGAAATGATGCTGCCACGTCGTAATCTGATGCTGCCACGTCGTGATATGATGCTGCCACGTCGTGATATGATGCTGCCACGTCGTGATATGATGCTGCCACGTCGTGAAATGATGCTGCCACGTCATTCCACGTCATGCCACGTCGTGAAATGATGCTCCCACGTCATTCCACGTCATGCCACGTCGTAATCTGATGCTGCCACGTCGTGATATGATGCTGCCACGTCGTGATATGATGCTGCCTCGTCGTGAAATGATGCTGCCACGTCGTAATCTGATGCTGCCACGTCGTGATATGATGATGCCACGTCGTGAAGTAATGCTGCCACGTCGTGATATGATGCTGCCACGTCGTAATATGATGCTGCCACGTCATTCCACGTCATGCCACGTCGTGAAATGATGCTGCCACGTCGTGATATGATGCTGCCACGTCGTGATATGATGCTGCCACGTCATTCCACGTCATGCCACGTCGTGAAATGATGCTGCCACGTCGTGATATGATGCTGCCACGTCGTGATATGATGCTGCCACGTCGTGATATGATGCTGCCACGTCGTGATATGATGCTGCCACGTCGTGTTATGATGCTGCCACGTCGTGTTATGATGCTGCCACGTCGTAATCTGATGCTGCCACGTCGTGATATGATGATGCCACGTCGTGAAGTGATGCTGCCACGTCGTAATCTGATGCTGCCACGTCGTGATATGATGATGCCACGTCGTGAAATGATGCTGCCACGTCGTAATCTGATGCTGCCACGTCGTGATATGATGATGCCACGTCGTGAAGTAATGCTGCCACGTCGTGATATGATGCTGCCACGTCGTAATATGATGCTGCCACGTCATTCCACGTCATGCCACGTTGTGAAATGATGCTGCCACGTCGTGAAATGATGCTCCCACGTCATTCCACGTCATGCCACGTCGTGAAATGATGCTGCCACGTCGTGATATGATGCTGCCACGACGTGATATGATGCTGCCACGTCGTGATATGATGCTGCCACGTCGTGAAATGATGCTGCCACGTCGTAATCTGATGCTGCCACGTCGTGATATGATGATGCCACGTCGTGAAGTAATGCTGCCACGTCGTGATATGATGCTGCCACGTCGTGATATGATGCTGCCTCGTCGTGAAATGATGCTGCCACGTCGTAATCTGATGCTGCCACGTCGTGATATGATGATGCCACGTCGTGAAGTAATGCTGCCACGTCGTGATATGATGCTGCCACGTCGTAATATGATGCTGCCACGTCATTCCACGTCATGCCACGTCGTGAAATGATGCTGCCACGTCGTGATATGATGCTGCCACGTCGTGATATGATGCTGCCACGTCGTGATATGATGCTGCCACGTCGTGATATGATGCTGCCACGTCGTGTTATGATGCTGCCACGTCGTGATATGATGCTGCCACGTCGTGAAATGATGCTGCCACGTCGTGATATGATGATGCCACGTCGTGAAGTGATGCTGCCACGTCGTGAAATGATGCTGCCACGACGTGATATGATGCTGCCACGTCATTGCACGTCATGCCACGTCGTGAAATGATGCTGCCACGTCATTCCACGTCATGCCACGTCGTGAAATGATGCTGCCACGTCATTGCACGTCATGCTACGTCGTGAAATGATGCTCCCACGTCATTCCACGTCATGCCACGTCGTGAAATGATGCTGCCACGTCGTGATATGATGCTGCCACGACGTGATATGATGCTGCCACGTCATTGCACGTCATGCCACGTCGTGAAATGATGCTGCCACGTCATTCCACGTCATGCCACGTCGTGAAATGATGCTGCCACGTCATTGCACGTCATGCCACGTCGTGAAATGATGCTCCCACGTCATTCCACGTCATGCCACGTCGTGAAATGATGCTGCCACGTCGTGATATGGTGCTGCCACGTCGTGATATGATGCTGCCACGTCATTGCACGTCATGCCACGTCGTGAAATGATGCTGCCACGTCATTCCACGTCATGCCACGTCGTGAAATGATGCTGCCACGTCATTCCACGTCATGCCACGTCGTGAAATGATGCTGCCACGTCGTGATATGATGCTGCCACGTCATTCCACGTCATGCCACGTAGTGATATGATGCTGCCACGTCGTGTTATGATGCTGCCACGTCGTGATATGATGCTGCCACGTCGTGATATGATGCTGCCACGTCGTGATATGATGCTGCCACGTCGTGAAATGATGCTGCCACGTCATTCCACGTCATGCCACGTCGTGAAATGATGCTCCCACGTCATTCCACGTCATGCCACGTCGTGAAATGATGCTGCCACGTCGTGATATGATGCTGCCACGACGTGATATGATGCTGCCACGTCGTGAAATGATGCTGCCACGTCGTAATCTGATGCTGCCACGTCGTGATATGATGCTGCCACGTCGTGATATGATGCTGCCTCGTCGTGAAATGATGCTGCCACGTCGTAATCTGATGCTGCCACGTCGTGATATGATGCTGCCACGTCGTGATATGATGCTGCCTCGTCGTGAAATGATGCTGCCACGTCGTAATCTGATGCTGCCACGTCGTGATATGATGCTGCCACGTCGTGATATGATGCTGCCACGTCGTGATATGATGCTGCCACGTCGTGAAATGATGCTGCCACGTCATTCCACGTCATGCCACGTCGTGAAATGATGCTCCCACGTCATTCCACGTCATGCCACGTCGTAATCTGATGCTGCCACGTCGTGATATGATGCTGCCACGTCGTGATATGATGCTGCCTCGTCGTGAAATGATGCTGCCACGTCGTAATCTGATGCTGCCACGTCGTGATATGATGATGCCACGTCGTGAAGTAATGCTGCCACGTCGTGATATGATGCTGCCACGTCGTAATATGATGCTGCCACGTCATTCCACGTCATGCCACGTCGTGAAATGATGCTGCCACGTCGTGATATGATGCTGCCACGTCGTGATATGATGCTGCCACGTCATTCCACGTCATGCCACGTCGTGAAATGATGCTGCCACGTCGTGATATGATGCTGCCACGTCGTGATATGATGCTGCCACGTCGTGATATGATGCTGCCACGTCGTGATATGATGCTGCCACGTCGTGTTATGATGCTGCCACGTCGTGTTATGATGCTGCCACGTCGTAATCTGATGCTGCCACGTCGTGATATGATGATGCCACGTCGTGAAGTGATGCTGCCACGTCGTAATCTGATGCTGCCACGTCGTGATATGATGATGCCACGTCGTGAAATGATGCTGCCACGTCGTAATCTGATGCTGCCACGTCGTGATATGATGATGCCACGTCGTGAAGTAATGCTGCCACGTCGTGATATGATGCTGCCACGTCGTAATATGATGCTGCCACGTCATTCCACGTCATGCCACGTTGTGAAATGATGCTGCCACGTCGTGATATGATGCTGCCACGTCGTGATATGATGCTGCCACGTCGTGATATGATGCTGCCACGTCGTGATATGATGCTGCCACGTCGTGTTATGATGCTGCCACGTCGTGTTATGATGCTGCCACGTCGTAATCTGATGCTGCCACGTCGTGATATGATGATGCCACGTCGTGAAGTGATGCTGCCACGTCGTGAAATGATGCTGCCACGTCGTAATCTGATGCTGCCACGTCGTGATATGATGATGCCACGTCGTGAAATGATGCTGCCACGTCGTGATATGATGCTGCCACGTCGTGAAATGATGCTGCCACGTCATGAAAAAGAGCTGCCACGTCGTAATATGATGCTGCCACGTCATTCCACGTCATGCCACGTCGTGAAATGATGCTCCCACGTCATTCCACGTCATGCCACGTCGTGAAATAATGCTGCCACGTCGTGATATGATGCTGCCACGTCTTTGCACGTCATGCCACGTCGTGAAATGATGCTGCCACGTCATTCCACGTCATGCCACGTCGTGAAATGATGCTGCCACGTCATTCCACGTCATGCCACGTCGTGAAATGATGCTGCCACGTCATTCCACGTCATGCCACGTCGTGAAATGATGCTGCCACGTCGTGATATGATGCTGCCACGTCGTGAAAAAGAGCTGCCACGTCGTAATATGATGCTGCCACGTCATTCCACGTCATGCCACGTAGTGATATGATGCTGCCACGTCGTGTTATGATGCTGCCACGTCGTGATATGATGCTGCCACGTCGTGATATGATGCTGCCACGTCGTGATATGATGCTGCCACGTCGTGAAATGATGCTGCCACGTCGTAATCTGCAGCTGCCACGTCGTGATATGATGATGCCACGTCGTGAAGTGATGCTGCCACGTCGTGAAATGATGCTGCCACGTCGTAATCTGATGCTGCCACATCGTGACATGATGCTGCCACGTCATTGCACGTCATGCCACGTCGTGAAATGATGCTGCCACGTGATTCCACGTCATGCCACGTCGTGAAATGATGCTGCCACGTCGTGATATGAAGCTGCCACGTCGTGATATGATGCTGCCACGTCATTCCACGTCATGCCACGTCGTGAAATGATGCTGCCACGTCGTGATATGATGCTGCCACGACGTGATATGATGCTGCCACGTCGTGATATGATGCTGCCACGTCGTGAAATGATGCTGCCACGTCATTCCACGTCATGCCACGTTGTGAAATGATGCTGCCACGTCGTGATATGATGCTGCCACGTCGTGATATGATGCTGCCACGTCGTGATATGATGCTGCCACGTCGTGATATGATGCTGCCACGTCGTGTTATGATGCTGCCACGTCGTGTTATGATGCTGCCACGTCGTAATCTGATGCTGCCACGTCGTGATATGATGATGCCACGTCGTGAAGTGATGCTGCCACGTCGTGAAATGATGCTGCCACGTCGTAATCTGATGCTGCCACGTCGTGATATGATGATGCCACGTCGTGAAATGATGCTGCCACGTCGTGATATGATGCTGCCACGTCTTTGCACGTCATGCCACGTCGTGAAATGATGCTGCCACGTCATTCCACGTCATGCCACGTCGTGAAATGATGCTGCCACGTCGTGATATGATGCTGCCACGTCGTGAAAAAGAGCTGCCACGTCGTAATATGATGCTGCCACGTCATTCCACGTCATGCCACGTAGTGATATGATGCTGCCACGTCGTGATATGATGATGCCACGTCGTGAAATGATGCTGCCACGTCGTGATATGATGCTGCCACGTCTTTGCACGTCATGCCACGTCGTGAAATGATGCTGCCACGTCATTCCACGTCATGCCACGTCGTGAAATGATGCTGCCACGTCGTGAAATGATGCTGCCACGTCGTGATATGATGCTGCCACGTCGTGAAAAAGAGCTGCCACGTCGTAATATGATGCTGCCACGTCATTCCACGTCATGCCACGTAGTGATATGATGCTGCCACGTCGTGTTATGATGCTGCCACGTCGTGATATGATGCTGCCACGTCGTGATATGATGCTGCCACGTCGTGAAATGATGCTGCCACGTCGTAATCTGCAGCTGCCACGTCGTGATATGATGATGCCACGTCGTGAAGTGATGCTGCCACGTCGTGAAATGATGCTGCCACGTCGTAATCTGATGCTGCCACATCGTGATATGATGATGCCACGTCGTGAAATGATGCTGCCACGTCGTGATATGATGCTGCCACGTCTTTGCACGTCATGCCACGTCGTGAAATGATGCTGCCACGTCATTCCACGTCATGCCACGTCGTGAAATGATGCTGCCACGTCGTGATATGATGCTGCCACGTCGTGAAAAAGAGCTGCCACGTCGTAATATGATGCTGCCACGTCATTCCACGTCATGCCACGTAGTGATATGATGCTGCCACGTCGTGATATGATGCTGCCACGTCTTTGCACGTCATGCCACGTCGTGAAATGATGCTGCCACGTCATTCCACGTCATGCCACGTCATGAAATGATGCTGCCACGTGATTCCACGTCATGCCACGTCGTGAAATGATGCTGCCACGTCGTGATATGAAGCTGCCACGTCGTGATATGATGCTGCCACGTCATTCCACGTCATGCCACGTCGTGAAATGATGCTGCCACGTCGTGATATGATGCTGCCACGACGTGATATGATGCTGCCACGTCGGGAAATGATGCTGCCACGTCGTGATATGATGCTGCCACGTCGTGATATGATGCTGCCACGTCATTCCACGTCATGCCACGTCGTGAAATGATGCTGCCACGTCGTGATATGATGCTGCCACGTCGTGATATGATGCTGCCACGTCGTGATATGATGCTGCCACGTCGTGTTATGATGCTGCCACGTCGTGTTATGATGCTGCCACGTCGTAATCTGATGCTGCCACGTCGTGATATGATGATGCCACGTCGTGAAGTGATGCTGCCACGTCGTAATCTGATGCTGCCACGTCGTGATATGATGATGCCACGTCGTGAAATGATGCTGCCACGTCGTAATCTGATGCTGTCACGTCGTGATATGATGATGCCACGTCGTGAAGTAATGCTGCCACGTCGTGATATGATGCTGCCACGTCGTAATATGATGCTGCCACGTCATTCCACGTCATGCCACGTTGTGAAATGATGCTGCCACGTCGTGATATGATGCTGCCACGTCGTGATATGATGCTGCCACGTCGTGATATGATGCTGCCACGTCGTGATATGATGCTGCCACGTCGTGTTATGATGCTGCCACGTCGTGTTATGATGCTGCCACGTCGTAATCTGATGCTGCCACGTCGTGATATGATGATGCCACGTCGTGAAGTGATGCTGCCACGTCGTGAAATGATGCTGCCACGTCGTAATCTGATGCTGCCACGTCGTGATATGATGATGCCACGTCGTGAAATGATGCTGCCACGTCGTGATATGATGCTGCCACGTCGTGAAATGATGCTGCCACGTCATGAAAAAGAGCTGCCACGTCGTAATATGATGCTGCCACGTCATTCCACGTCATGCCACGTCGTGAAATGATGCTCCCACGTCATTCCACGTCATGCCACGTCGTGAAATAATGCTGCCACGTCGTGATATGATGCTGCCACGTCTTTGCACGTCATGCCACGTCGTGAAATGATGCTGCCACGTCATTCCACGTCATGCCACGTCGTGAAATGATGCTGCCACGTCATTCCACGTCATGCCACGTCGTGAAATGATGCTGCCACGTCGTGATATGATGCTGCCACGTCGTGAAAAAGAGCTGCCACGCCGTGATATGATGCTGCCACGTCATTCCACGTCATGCCACGTAGTGATATGATGCTGCCACGTCGTGTTATGATGCTGCCACGTCGTGATATGATGCTGCCACGTCGTGATATGATGCTGCCACGTCGTGAAATGATGCTGCCACGTCGTAATCTGCAGCTGCCACGTCGTGATATGATGCTGCCACATCGTGATATGATGCTGCCACGTCATTGCACGTCATGCCACGTCGTGAAATGATGCTGCCACGTGATTCCACGTCATGCCACGTCGTGAAATGATGCTGCCACGTCGTGATATGAAGCTGCCACGTCGTGATATGATGCTGCCACGTCATTCCACGTCATGCCACGTCGTGAAATGATGCTGCCACGTCGTGATATGATGCTGCCACGACGTGATATGATGCTGCCACGTCGTGATATGATGCTGCCACGTCGTGAAATGATGCTGCCACGTCATTCCACGTCATGCCACGTTGTGAAATGATGCTGCCACGTCGTGATATGATGCTGCCACGTCGTGATATGATGCTGCCACGTCGTGATATGATGCTGCCACGTCGTGATATGATGCTGCCACGTCGTGTTATGATGCTGCCACGTCGTGTTATGATGCTGCCACGTCGTAATCTGATGCTGCCACGTCGTGATATGATGATGCCACGTCGTGAAGTGATGCTGCCACGTCGTGAAATGATGCTGCCACGTCGTAATCTGATGCTGCCACGTCGTGATATGATGATGCCACGTCGTGAAATGATGCTGCCACGTCGTGATATGATGCTGCCACGTCTTTGCACGTCATGCCACGTCGTGAAATGATGCTGCCACGTCATTCCACGTCATGCCACGTCGTGAAATGATGCTGCCACGTCATTCCACGTCATGCCACGTCGTGAAATGATGCTGCCACGTCGTGATATGATGCTGCCACGTCGTGAAAAAGAGCTGCCACGTCGTAATATGATGCTGCCACGTCATTCCACGTCATGCCACGTAGTGATATGATGCTGCCACGTCGTGATATGATGCTGCCACGTCGTGATATGATGCTGCCACGTCGTGTTATGATGCTGCCACGTCGTGAAATGATGCTGCCACGTCGTAATCTGCAGCTGCCACGTCGTGATATGATGATGCCACGTCGTGAAGTGATGCTGCCACGTCGTGAAATGATGCTGCCACGTCGTAATCTGATGCTGCCACGTCGTGATATGATGATGCCACGTCGTAATCTGATGCTGCCACATCGTGATATGATGCTGCCACGTCATTGCACGTCATGCCACGTCGTGAAATGATGCTGCCACGTGATTCCACGTCATGCCACGTCGTGAAATGATGCTGCCACGTCATTCCACGTCATGCCACGTCGTGAAATGATGCTGCCACGTCGTGATATGATGCTGCCACGTCGTGAAAAAGAGCTGCCACGTCGTAATATGATGCTGCCACGTCATTCCACGTCATGCCACGTAGTGATATGATGCTGCCACGTCGTGATATGATGCTGCCACGTCGTGATATGATGCTGCCACGTCGTGAAATGATGCTGCCACGTCGTGATATGAAGCTGCCACGTCGTGATATGATGCTGCCACGTCATTCCACGTCATGCCACGTCGTGAAATGATGCTGCCACGTCGTGATATGATGCTGCCACGACGTGATATGATGCTGCCACGTCGTGATATGATGCTGCCACGTCGTGAAATGATGCTGCCACGTCGTAATCTGATGCTGCCACGTCGTGATATAATGATGCCACGTCGTGAAGTAATGCTGCCACGTCGTGATATGATGCTGCCACGTCGTGATATGATGCTGCCTCGTCGTGAAATGATGCTGCCACGTCGTAATCTGATGCTGCCACGTCGTGATATGATGATGCTACGTCGTGAAGTAATGCTGCCACGACGTGATATGATGCTGCCACGTCGTAATATGATGCTGCCACGTCATTCCACGTCATGCCACGTCGTGAAATGATGCTGCCTCGTCGTGATATGATGCTGCCACGTCGTGATATGATGCTGCCACGTCGTGATATGATGCTGCCACGTCGTGATATGATGCTGCCACGTCGTGTTATGATGCTGCCACGTCGTGATATGATGCTGCCACGTCGTGAAATGATGCTGCCACGTCGTGATATGATGATGCCACGTCGTGAAGTGATGCTGCCACGTCGTGAAATGATGCTGCCACGTCGTAATCTGATGCTGCCACGTCATTCCACGTCATGCCACGTCGTGAAATGATGCTGCCACGTCATTGCACGTCATGCCACGTCGTGAAATGATGCTCCCACGTCATTCCACGTCATGCCACGTCGTGAAATGATGCTGCCACGTCGTGATATGATGCTGCCACGACGTGATATGATGCTGCCACGTCATTGCACGTCATGCCACGTCGTGAAATGATGCTGCCACGTCATTCCACGTCATGCCACGTCGTGAAATGATGCTGCCACGTCATTGCACGTCATGCCACGTCGTGAAATGATGCTCCCACGTCATTCCACGTCATGCCACGTCGTGAAATGATGCTGCCACGTCGTGATATGATGCTGCCACGTCGTGATATGATGCTGCCACGTCATTGCACGTCATGCCACGTCGTGAAATGATGCTGCCACGTCATTCCACGTCATGCCACGTCGTGAAATGATGCTGCCACGTCATTCCACGTCATGCCACGTCGTGAAATGATGCTGCCACGTCGTGATATGATGCCGCCACGTCGTGAAAAAGAGCTGCCACGTCGTAATATGATGCTGCCACGTCATTCCACGTCATGCCACGTAGTGATATGATGCTGCCACGTCGTGTTATGATGCTGCCACGTCGTGATATGATGCTGCCACGTCGTGATATGATGCTGCCACGTCGTGATATGATGCTGCCACGTCGTGAAATGATGCTGCCACGTCGTAATCTGCAGCTGCCACGTCGTGATATGATGATGCCACGTCGTGAAGTGATGCTGCCACGTCGTGAAATGATGCTGCCACGTCGTAATCTGATGCTGCCACATCGTGATATGATGCTGCCACGTCATTGCACGTCATGCCACGTCGTGAAGTGATGCTGCCACGTGATTCCACGTCATGCCACGTCGTGAAATGATGCTGCCACGTCGTGATATGAAGCTGCCACGTCGTGATATGATGCTGCCACGTCATTCCACGTCATGCCACGTCGAGAAATGATGCTCCCACGTCATTCCACGTCATGCCACGTCGTGAAATGATGCTGCCACGTCGTGATATGATGCTGCCACGACGTGATATGATGCTGCCACGTCGTGATATCATGCTGCCACGTCGTGAAATGATGCTGCCACGTCGTAATCTGATGCTGCCACGTCGTGATATGATGATGCCACGTCGTGAAGTAATGCTGCCACGTCGTGATATGATGCTGCCACGTCGTGATATGATGCTGCCTCTTCGTGAAATGATGCTGCCACGTCGTAATCTGATGCTGCCACGTCGTGATATGATGATGCCACGTCGTGAAGTAATGCTGCCACGTCGTGATATGATGCTGCCACGTCGTAATATGATGCTGCCACGTCATTCCACGTCATGCCACGTCGTGAAATGATGCTGCCACGTCGTGATATGATGCTGCCACGTCGTGATATGATGCTGCCACGTCGTGATATGATGCTGCCACGTCGTGATATGATGCTGCCACGTCGTGTTATGATGCTGCCACGTCGTGATATGATGCTGCCACGTCGTGAAATGATGCTGCCACGTCGTGATATGATGATGCCACGTCGTGAAGTGATGCTGCCACGTCGTGAAATGATGCTGCCACGTCATTCCACGTCATGCCACGTCGTGAAATGATGCTGCCACGTCATTGCACGTCATGCCACGTCGTGAAATGATGCTCCCACGTCATTCCACGTCATGCCACGTCGTGAAATGATGCTGCCACGTCGTGATATGATGCTGCCACGACGTGATATGATGCTGCCACGTCATTGCACGTCATGCCACGTCGTGAAATGATGCTGCCACGTCATTCCACGTCATGCCACGTCGTGATATGATGCTGCCACGTCATTCCACGTCATGCCACGTCGTGAAATGATGCTCCCACGTCATTCCACGTCATGCCAAGTCGTGAAATGATGCTGCCACGTCGTGATATGATGCTGCCACGTCGTGATATGATGCTGCCACGTCGTGAAATGATGCTGCCACGTCGTAATCTGATGCTGCCACGTCGTGATATGATGATGCCACGTCGTGAAGTAATGCTGCCACGTCGTGATATGATGCTGCCACGTCGTAATATGATGCTGCCACGTCATTCCACGTCATGCCACGTCGTGAAATGATGCTGCCACGTCGTGATATGATGCTGCCACGTCGTGATATGATGCTGCCACGTCGTGATATGATGCTGCCACGTCGTGATATGATGCTGCCACGTCGTGTTATGATGCTGCCACGTCGTGTTATGATGCTGCCACGTCGTAATCTGATGCTGCCACGTCGTGATATGATAATGCCACGTCGTGAAGTGATGCTGCCACGTCGTGAAATGATGCTGCCACGTCGTAATCTGATGCTGCCACGTCGTGATATGATGATGCCACGTCGTGAAATGATGCTGCCACGTCGTGAAATGATGCTGCCACGTCATGAAAAAGAGCTGCCACGTCGTAATATGATGCTGCCACGTCATTCCACGTCATGCCACGTCGTGAAATAATGCTGCCACGTCGTGATATGATGCTGCCACGTCATTGCACGTCATGCCACGTCGTGAAATGATGCTGCCACGTCATTCCACGTCATGCCACGTCGTGAAATGATGCTGCCACGTCGTGATATGATGCTGCCACGTCGTGATATGATGCTGCCACGTCATTCCACGTCATGCCACGTCGTGAAATGATGCTCCCACGTCATTCCACGTCATGCCACGTCGTGAAATGATGCTGCCACGTCGTGATATGATGCTGCCACGACGTGATATGATGCTGCCACGTCGTGATATGATGCTGCCACGTCGTGAAATGATGCTGCCACGTCGTTATCTGATGCTGCCACGTCGTGATATGATGATGCCACGTCGTGAAGTAATGCTGCCACGTCGTGATATGATGCTGCCACGTCGTAATATGATGCTGCCACGTCATTCCACGTCATGCCACGTCGTGAAATGATGCTGCCACGTCGTGATATGATGCTGCCACGTCGTGATATGATGCTGCCACGTCATTCCACGTCATGCCACGTCGTGAAATGATGCTGCCACGTCGTGATATGATGCTGCCACGTCGTGATATGATGATGCCACGTCGTGAAGTAATGCTGCCACGTCGTGATATGATGCTGCCACGTCGTAATATGATGCTGCCACGTCATTCCACGTCATGCCACGTCGTGAAATGATGCTGCCACGTCGTGATATGATGCTGCCACGTCGTGATATGATGCTGCCACGTCGTGATATGATGCTGCCACGTCGTGATATGATGCTGCCACGTCGTGTTATGATGCTGCCACGTCGTGTTATGATGCTGCCACGTCGTAATCTGATGCTGCCACGTCGTGATATGATGATGCCACGTCGTGAAGTGATGCTGCCACGTCGTGAAATGATGCTGCCACGTCGTAATCTGATGCTGCCACGTCGTGATATGATGATGCCACGTCGTGAAATGATGCTGCCACGTCGTGATATGATGCTGCCACGTCGTGAAATGATGCTGCCACGTCATGAAAAAGAGCTGCCACGTCGTAATATGATGCTGCCACGTCATTCCACGTCATGCCACGTCGTGAAATGATGCTCCCACGTCATTCCACGTCATGCCACGTCGTGAAATAATGCTGCCACGTCGTGATATGATGCTGCCACGTCATTGCACGTCATGCCACGTCGTGAAATGATGCTGCCACGTCATTCCACGTCATGCCACGTCGTGAAATGATGCTGCCACGTCATTCCACGTCATGCCACGTCGTGAAATGATGCTGCCACGTCGTGATATGATGCTGCCACGTCGTGAAAAAGAGCTGCCACGTCGTAATATGATGCTGCCACGTCATTCCACGTCATGCCACGTAGTGATATGATGCTGCCACGTCGTGTTATGATGCTGCCACGTCGTGATATGATGCTGCCACGTCGTGATATGATGCTGCCACGTCGTGATATGATGCTGCCACGTCGTGAAATGATGCTGCCACGTCGTAATCTGCAGCTGCCACGTCGTGATATGATGATGCCACGTCGTGAAGTGATGCTGCCACGTCGTGAAATGATGCTGCCACGTCGTAATCTGATGCTGCCACGTCGTGATATGATGCTGCCACGTCATTGCACGTCATGCCACGTCGTGAAATGATGCTGCCACGTGATTCCACGTCATGCCACGTCGTGAAATGATGCTGCCACGTCGTGATATGAAGCTGCCACGTCGTGATATGATGCTGCCACGTCATTCCACGTCATGCCACGTCGTGAAATGATGCTGCCACGTCGTGATATGATGCTGCCACGTCGTGATATGATGCTGCCACGTCGTGACAAAGAGCTGCCACGTCGTAATATGATGCTGCCACGTCATTCCACGTCATGCCACGTCGTGAAATGATGCTGCCACGTCGTGATATGATGCTGCCACGACGTGATATGATGCTGCCACGTCGTGATATGATGCTGCCACGTCGTGAAATGATGCTGCCACGTCGTAATCTGATGCTGCCACGTCGTGATATGATGATGCCACGTCGTGAAGTAATGCTGCCACGTCGTGATATGATGCTGCCACGTCGTGATATGATGCTGCCACGTCGTGAAATGATGCTGCCACGTCGTAATCTGATGCTGCCACGTCGTGATATGATGCTGCCACGTCATTCCACGTCATGCCACGTCGTGAAATGATGCTGCCACGTCGTGATATGATGCTGCCACGTCGTGATATGATGCTGCCACGTCGTGATATGATGCTGCCACGTCGTGATATGATGCTGCCACGTCGTGTTATGATGCTGCCACGTCGTGATATGATGCTGCCACGTCGTGAAATGATGCTGCCACGTCGTGAAATGATGCTGCCACGTCGTGATATGATGATGCCACGTCGTGAAGTGATGCTGCCACGTCGTGAAATGATGCTGCCACGTCGTAATCTGATGCTGCCACGTCGTGATATGATGATGCCACGTCGTGAAGTGATGCTGCCACGTCGTGAAATGATGCTGCCACGTCGTAATCTGATGCTGCCACGTCGTGATATGATGATGCCACGTCGTGAAATGATGCTGCCACGTCGTGATATGATGCTGCCACGTCGTGAAATGATGCTGCCACGTCATGAAAAAGAGCTGCCACGTCGTAATATGATGCTGCCACGTCATTCCACGTCATGCCACGTCGTGAAATGATGCTCCCACGTCATTCCACGTCATGCCACGTCGTGAAATAATGCTGCCACGTCGTGATATGATGCTGCCACGTCATTGCACGTCATGCCACGTCGTGAAATGATGCTGCCACGTCATTCCACGTCATGCCACGTCGTGCAATGATGCTGCCACGTCATTCCACGTCATGCCACGTCGTGAAATGATGCTGCCACGTCGTGATATGATGCTGCCACGTCGTGAAAAAGAGCTGCCACGTCGTAATATGATGCTGCCACGTCATTCCACGTCATGCCACGTAGTGATATGATGCTGCCACGTCGTGTTATGATGCTGCCACGTCGTGATATGATGCTGCCACTTCGTGATATGATGCTGCCACGTCGTGATATGATGCTGCCACGTCGTGAAATGATGCTGCCACGTCGTAATCTGCAGCTGCCACGTCGTGATATGATGATGCCACGTCGTGAAGTGATGCTGCCACGTCGTGAAATGATGCTGCCACGTCGTAATCTGATGCTGCCACATTGTGATATGATGCTGCCACGTCATTGCACGTCATGCCACGTCGTGAAATGATGCTGCCACGTGATTCCACGTCATGCCATGTCGTGAAATGATGCTGCCACGTCGTGATATGAAGCTGCCACGTCGTGATATGATGCTGCCACGTCATTCCACGTCATGCCACGTCGTGAAATGATGCTCCCACGTCATTCCACGTCATGCCACGTCGTGAAATGATGCTGCCACGTCGTGATATGATGCTGCCACGACGTGATATGATGCTGCCACGTCGTGATATGATGCTGCCACGTCGTGAAATGATGCTGCCACGTCGTAATCTGATGCTGCCACGTCGTGATATGATGATGCCACGTCGTGAAGTAATGCTGCCACGTCGTGAAATGATGCTGCCACGTCGTGATATGATGCTGCCACGTCGTGATATGATGCTGCCACGTCATTCCACGTCATGCCACGTCGTGAAATGATGCTGCCACGTCGTGATATGATGCTGCCACGTCGTGATATGATGCTGCCACGTCGTGATATGATGCTGCCACGTCGTGATATGATGCTGCCACGTCGTGTTATGATGCTGCCACGTCGTGAAGTGATGCTGCCACGTCGTGAAATGATGCTGCCACGTCGTAATCTGATGCTGCCACGTCGTGATATGATGATGCCACGTCGTGAAATGATGCTGCCACGTCGTAATCTGATGCTGCCACGTCGTGATATGATGATGCCACGTCGTGAAGTAATGCTGCCACGTCGTGATATGATGCTGCCACGTCGTAATATGATGCTGCCACGTCATTCCACGTCATGCCACGTCGTGAAATGATGCTGCCACGTCGTGATATGATGCTGCCACGTCGTGATATGATGCTGCCACGTCGTGATATGATGCTGCCACGTCGTGATATGATGCTGCCACGTCGTGTTATGATGCTGCCACGTCGTGTTATGATGCTGCCACGTCGTAATCTGATGCTGCCACGTCGTGATATGATGATGCCACGTCGTGAAGTGATGCTGCCACGTCGTGAAATGATGCTGCCACGTCGTAATCTGATGCTGCCACGTCGTGATATGATGATGCCACGTCGTGAAATGATGCTGCCACGTCGTGACATGATGCCGCCACGTCATTCCACGTCATGCCACGTCGTGAAATAATGCTGCCACGTCGTGATATGATGCTGCCACGTCATTGCACGTCATGCCACGTCGTGAAATGATGCTGCCATGTCATTCCACGTCATGCCACGTCGTGAAATGATGCTGCCACGTCATTCCACGTCATGCCACGTCGTGAAATGATGCTGCCACGTCGTGATATGATGCTGCCACGTCGTGAAAAAGAGCTGCCACGTCGTAATATGATGCTGCCACGTCATTCCACGTCATGCCACGTAGTGATATGATGCTGCCACGTCGTGTTATGATGCTGCCACGTCGTGATATGATGCTGCCACGTCGTGATATGATGCTGCCACGTCGTGATATGATGCTGCCACGTCGTGAAATGATGCTGCCACGTCGTAATCTGATGCTGCCACGTCGTGATATGATGATGCCACGTCGTGAAGTAATGCTGCCACGTCGTGATATGATGCTGCCACGTCGTAATATGATGCTGCCACGTCATTCCACGTCATGCCACGTCGTGAAATGATGCTGCCACGTCGTGATATGATGCTGCCACGTCGTGATATGATGCTGCCACGTCGTGATATGATGCTGCCACGTCGTGTTATATATGATGCTGCCACGTCGTGTTATGATGCTGCCACGTCGTAATCTGATGCTGCCACGTCGTGATATGATGATGCCACGTCGTGAAGTGATGCTGCCACGTCGTGAAATGATGCTGCCACGTCGTAATCTGATGCTGCCACGTCGTGATATGATGATGCCACGTCGTGAAATGATGCTGCCACGTCGTGAAATGATGCTGCCACGTCATGAAAAAGAGCTGCCACGTCGTAATAGGATGCTGCCACGTCATTCCACGTCATGCCACGTCGTGAAATGATGCTCCCACGTCATTCCACGTCATGCCACGTCGTGAAATAATGCTGCCACGTCGTGATATGATGCTGCCACGTCTTTGCACGTCATGCCACGTCGTGAAATGATGCTGCCACGTCATTACACGTCATGCCACGTCGTGAAATGATGCTGCCACGTCATTCCACGTCATGCCACGTCGTGAAATGATGCTGCCACGTCGTGATATGATGCTGCCACGTCGTGAAAAAGAGCTGCCACGTCGTAATATGATGCTGCCACGTCATTCCACGTCATGCCACGTAGTGATATGATGCTGCCACGTCGTGTTATGATGCTGCCACGTCGTGATATGATGCTGCCACGTCGTGATATGATGCTGCCACGTCGTGATATGATGCTGCCACGTCGTGATATGATGCTGCCACGTCGTGAAATGATGCTGCCACGTCGTAATCTGCAGCTGCCACGTCGTGATATGATGATGCCACGTCGTGATATGATGCTGCCACGTCGTAATCTGATGCTGCCACATCGTGATATGATGCTGCCACGTCATTGCACGTCATGCCACGTCGTGAAATGATGCTGCCACGTGATTCCACGTCATGCCACGTCGTGAAATGATGCTGCCACGTCGTGATATGAAGCTGCCACGTCGTGATATGATGCTGCCACGTCATTCCACGTCATGCCACGTCGTGAAATGATGCTGCCACGTCGTAATCTGATTCTGCCACGTCGTGATATAATGATGCCACGTCGTGAAGTAATGCTGCCACGTCGTGATATGATGCTGCCACGTCGTGATATGATGCTGCCTCGTCCTGAAATGATGCTGCCACGTCGTAATCTGATGCTGCCACGTCGTGATATAATGATGCCACGTCGTGAAGTAATGCTGCCACGTCGTAATCTGATGCTGCCACGTCGTGATATGATGCTGCCACGTCGTGATATGATGCTGCCACGTCGTAATATGATGCTGCCACGTCATTCCACGTCATGCCACGTCGTGAAATGATGCTGCCACGTCGTGATATGATGCTGCCACGTCGTGATATGATGCTGCCACGTCGTGATATGATGCTGCCACGTCGTGATATGATGCTGCCACGTCGTGTTATGATGCTGCCACGTCGTGATATGATGCTGCCACGTCGTGATATGATGCTGCCACGTCGTGTTATGATGCTGCCACGTCGTGAAGTGATGCTGCCACGTCGTGAAATGATGCTGCCACGTCGTAATCTGATGCTGCCACGTCGTGATATGATGATGCCACGTCGTGAAATGATGCTGCCACGTCGTAATCTGATGCTGCCACGTCGTGATATGATGATGCCACGTCGTGAAGTAATGCTGCCACGTCGTGATATGATGCTGCCACGTCGTAATATGATGCTGCCACGTCATTCCACGTCATGCCACGTCGTGAAATGATGCTGCCACGTCGTGAAATGATGCTGCCACGTCGTGAAATGATGCTGCCACGTCGTGATATGATGCTGCCACGTCATTGCACGTCATGCCACGTCGTGAAATGATGCTGCCACGTCATTCCACGTCATGCCACGTCGTGAAATGATGCTGCCACGTCATTCCACGTCATGCCACGTCGTGAAATGATGCTGCCACGTCGTGATATGATGATGCCACGTCGTGAAGTAATGCTGCCACGTCGTGATATGATGCTGCCACGTCGTAATATGATGCTGCCACGTCATTCCACGTCATGCCACGTCGTGAAATGATGCTGCCACGTCGTGATATGATGCTGCCACGTCGTGATATGATGCTGCCACGTCGTGATATGATGCTGCCACGTCGTGTTATATATGATGCTGCCACGTCGTGTTATGATGCTGCCACGTCGTAATCTGATGCTGCCACGTCGTGATATGATGATGCCACGTCGTGAAGTGATGCTGCCACGTCGTGAAATGATGCTGCCACGTCGTAATCTGATGCTGCCACGTCGTGATATGATGATGCCACGTCGTGAAAAAGAGCTGCCACGTCGTAATATGATGCTGCCACGTCATTCCACGTCATGCCACGTCGTGAAATGATGCTCCCACGCCATTCCACGTCATGCCACGTCGTGAAATAATGCTGCCACGTCGTGATATGATGCTGCCACGTCTTTGCACGTCATGCCACGTCGTGAAATGATGCTGCCACGTCATTCCACGTCATGCCACGTCGTGAAATGATGCTGCCACGTCATTCCACGTCATGCCACGTCGTGAAATGATGCTGCCACGTCGTGATATGATGCTGCCACGTCGTGAAAAAGAGCTGCCACGTCGTAATATGATGCTGCCACGTCATTCCACGTCATGCCACGTAGTGATATGATGCTGCCACGTCGTGTTATGATGCTGCCACGTCGTGATATGATGCTGCCACGTCGTGATATGATGCTGCCACGTCGTGATATGATGCTGCCACGTCGTGAAATGATGCTGCCACGTCGTAATCTGCAGCTGCCACGTCGTGATATGATGATGCCACGTCGTGAAGTGATGCTGCCACGTCGTGAAATGATGCTGCCACGTCGTAATCTGATGCTGCCACATCGTGATATGATGCTGCCACGTCATTGCACGTCATGCCACGTCGTGAAATGATGCTGCCACGTGATTCCACGTCATGCCACGTCGTGAAATGATGCTGCCACGTCGTGATATGAAGCTGCCACGTCGTGATATGATGCTGCCACGTCATTCCACGTCATGCCACGTCGTGAAATGATGCTGCCACGTCGTAATCTGATGCTGCCACGTCGTGATATAATGATGCCACGTCGTGAAGTAATGCTGCCACGTCGTGATATGATGCTGCCACGTCGTGATATGATGCTGCCTCGTCCTGAAATGATGCTGCCACGTCGTAATCTGATGCTGCCACGTCGTGATATAATGATGCCACGTCGTGAAGTAATGCTGCCACGTCGTAATCTGATGCTGCCACGTCGTGATATGATGCTGCCACGTCGTAATATGATGCTGCCACGTCATTCCACGTCATGCCACGTCGTGAAATGATGCTGCCACGTCGTGATATGATGCTGCCACGTCGTGATATGATGCTGCCACGTCGTGATATGATGCTGCCACGTCGTGATATGATGCTGCCACGTCGTGTTATGATGCTGCCACGTCGTGATATGATGCTGCCACGTCGTGAAATGATGCTGCCACGTCGTGATATGATGATGCCACGTCGTGAAGTGATGCTGCCACGTCGTGAAATGATGCTGCCACGTCGCAATCTGATGCTGACACGTCATTCCACGTCATGCCACGTCGTGAAATGATGCTCCCACGTCATTCCACGTCATGCCACGTCGTGAAATGATGCTGCCACGTCGTGATATGATGCTGCCACGTCGTGTTATGATGCTGCCACGTCGTGATATGATGCTGCCACGTCGTGAAATGATGCTGCCACGTCGTGATATGATGATGCCACGTCGTGAAGTGATGCTGCCACGTCGTGAAATGATGCTGCCACGTCGCAATCTGATGCTGCCACGTCATTCCACGTCATGCCACGTCGTGAAATGATGCTCCCACGTCATTCCACGTCATGCCACGTCGTGAAGTAATGCTGCCACGTCGTGATATGATGCTGCCACGTCGTAATATGATGCTGCCACGTCATTCCACGTCGTGCCACGTCGTGAAATGATGCTGCCACGTCGTGATATGATGCTGCCACGTCGTGATATGATGCTGCCACGTCATTCCACGTCATGCCACGTCGTGAAATGATGCTGCCACGTCGTGATATGATGCTGCCACGTCGTGATATGATGCTGCCACGTCGTGATATGATGCTGCCACGTCGTGATATGATGCTGCCACGTCGTGTTATGATGCTGCCACGTCGTGAAGTGATGCTGCCACGTCGTGAAATGATGCTGCCACGTCGTAATCTGATGCTGCCACGTCGTGATATGATGATGCCACGTCGTGAAATGATGCTGCCACGTCGTAATCTGATGCTGCCACGTCGTGATATGATGATGCCACGTCGTGAAGTAAAGCTGCCACGTCGTGATATGATGCTGCCACGTCGTAATATGATGCTGCCACGTCATTCCACGTCATGCCACGTCGTGAAATGATGCTGCCACGTCGTGATATGATGCTGCCACGTCGTGATATGATGCTGCCACGTCGTGATATGATGCTGCCACGTCGTGTTATATATGATGCTGCCACGTCGTGTTATGATGCTGCCACGTCGTAATCTGATGCTGCCACGTCGTGATATGATGATGCCACGTCGTGAAGTGATGCTGCCACGTCGTGAAATGATGCTGCCACGTCGTAATCTGATGCTGCCACGTCGTGATATGATGATGCCACGTCGTGAAATGATGCTGCCACGTCGTGATATGATGCTGCCACGTCGTGAAATGATGCTGCCACGTCATGAAAAAGAGCTGCCACGTCGTAATATGATGCTGCCACGTCATTCCACGTCATGCCACGTCGTGAAATGATGCTCCCACGTCATTCCACGTCATGCCACGTCGTGAAATAATGCTGCCACGTCGTGATATGATGCTGCCACGTCTTTGCACGTCATGCCACGTCGTGAAATGATGCTGCCACGTCATTCCACGTCATGCCACGTCGTGAAATGATGCTGCCACGTCATTCCACGTCATGCCACGTCGTGAAATGATGCTGCCACGTCGTGATATGATGCTGCCACGTCGTGAAAAAGAGCTGCCACGTCGTAATATGATGCTGCCACGTCATTCCACGTCATGCCACGTAGTGATATGATGCTGCCACGTCGTGTTATGATGCTGCCACGTCGTGATATGATGCTGCCACGTCGTGATATGATGCTGCCACGTCGTGATATGATGCTGCCACGTCGTGAAATGATGCTGCCACGTCGTAATCTGCAGCTGCCACGTCGTGATATGATGATGCCACGTCGTGAAGTGATGCTGCCACGTCGTGAAATGATGCTGCCACGTCGTAATCTGATGCTGCCACATCGTGATATGATGCTGCCACGTCATTGCACGTCATGCCACGTCGTGAAATGATGCTGCCACGTGATTCCACGTCATGCCACGTCGTGAAATGATGCTGCCACGTCGTGATATGAAGCTGCCACGTCGTGATATGATGCTGCCACGTCATTCCACGTCATGCCACGTCGTGAAATGATGCTGCCACGTCGTGATATGATGCTGCCACGTCGTGTTATGATGCTGCCACGTCGTGATATGATGCTGCCACGTCGTGAAATGATGCTGCCACGTCGTGATATGATGATGCCACGTCGTGAAGTGATGCTGCCACGTCGTGAAATGATGCTGCCACGTCGTAATCTGATGCTGCCACGTCATTCCACGTCATGCCACGTCGTGAAATGATGCTGCCACGTCATTGCACGTCATGCCACGTCGTGAAATGATGCTCCCACGTCATTCCACGTCATGCCACGTTGTGAAATGATGCTGCCACGTCGTGATATGATGCTGCCACGTCATTCCACGTCATGCCACGTAGTGATATGATGCTGCCACGTCGTGTTATGATGCTGCCACGTCGTGATATGATGCTGCCACGTCGTGATATGATGCTGCCACGTCGTGATATGATGCTGCCACGTCGTGAAATGATGCTGCCACGTCATTCCACGTCATGCCACGTCGTGAAATGATGCTCCCACGTCATTCCACGTCATGCCACGTCGTGAAGTAATGCTGCCACGTCGTGATATGATGCTGCCACGTCGTAATATGATGCTGCCACGTCATTCCACGTCATGCCACGTCGTGAAATGATGCTGCCACGTCGTGATATGATGCTGCCACGTCGTGATATGATGCTGCCACGTCATTCCACGTCATGCCACGTCGTGAAATGATGCTGCCACGTCATGATATGATGCTGCCACGTCGTGATATGATGCTGCCACGTCGTGATATGATGCTGCCACGTCGTGTTATGATGCTGCCACGTCGTGAAGTGATGCTGCCACGTCGTGAAATGATGCTGCCACGTCGTAGTCTGATGCTGCCACGTCGTGATATGATGATGCCACGTCGTGAAATGATGCTGCCACGTCGTAATCTGATGCTGCCACGTCGTGATATGATGATGCCACGTCGTGAAGTAAAGCTGCCACGTCGTGATATGATGCTGCCACGTCGTAATATGATGCTGCCACGTCATTCCACGTCATGCCACGTCGTGAAATGATGCTGCCACGTCGTGATATGATGCTGCCACGTCGTGATATGATGCTGCCACGTCGTGATATGATGCTGCCACGTCGTGTTATATATGATGCTGCCACGTCGTGTTATGATGCTGCCACGTCGTAATCTGATGCTGCCACGTCGTGATATGATGATGCCACGTCGTGAAGTGATGCTGCCACGTCGTGAAATGATGCTGCCACGTCGTAATCTGATGCTGCCACGTCGTGATATGATGATGCCACGTCGTGAAATGATGCTGCCACGTCGTGATATGATGCTGCCACGTCGTGAAATGATGCTGCCACGTCATGAAAAAGAGCTGCCACGTCGTAATATGATGCTGCCACGTCATTCCACGTCATGCCACGTCGTGAAATGATGCTCCCACGTCATTCCACGTCATGCCACGTCGTGAAATAATGCTGCCACGTCGTGATATGATGCTGCCACGTCTTTGCACGTCATGCCACGTCGTGAAATGATGCTGCCACGTCATTCCACGTCATGCCACGTCGTGAAATGATGCTGCCACGTCATTCCACGTCATGCCACGTCGTGAAATGATGCTGCCACGTCGTGATATGATGCTGCCACGTCGTGAAAAAGAGCTGCCACGTCGTAATATGATGCTGCCACGTCATTCCACGTCATGCCACGTAGTGATATGATGCTGCCACGTCGTGTTATGATGCTGCCACGTCGTGATATGATGCTGCCACGTCGTAATATGATGCTGCCACGTCGTGATATGATGCTGCCACGTCGTGAAATGATGCTGCCACGTCGTAATCTGCAGCTCCCACGTCGTGATATGATGATGCCACGTCGTGAAGTGATGCTGCCACGTCGTGAAATGATGCTGCCACGTCGTAATCTGATGCTGCCACATCGTGATATGATGCTGCCACGTCATTGCACGTCATGCCACGTCGTGAAATGATGCTGCCACGTGATTCCACGTCATGCCACGTCGTGAAATGATGCTGCCACGTCGTGATATGAAGCTGACACGTCGTGATATGATGCTGCCACGTCATTCCACGTCATGCCACGTCGTGAAATGATGCTGCCACGTCGTAATCTGATGCTGCCACGTCGTGATATGATGCTGCCACGTCGTGATATGATGCTGCCACGTCGTGTTATATATGATGCTGCCACGTCGTGTTATGATGCTGCCACGTCGTAATCTGATGCTGCCACGTCGTGATATGATGATGCCACGTCGTGAAGTGATGCTGCCACGTCGTGAAATGATGCTGCCACGTCGTAATCTGATGCTGCCACGTCGTGATATGATGATGCCACGTCGTGAAATGATGCTGCCACGTCGTGATATGATGCTGCCACGTCGTGAAATGATGCTGCCACGTCATGAAAAAGAGCTGCCACGTCGTAATATGATGCTGCCACGTCATTCCACGTCATGCCACGTCGTGAAATGATGCTCCCACGTCATTCCACGTCATGCCACGTCGTGAAATAATGCTGCCACGTCGTAATATGATGCTGCCACGTCTTTGCACGTCATGCCACGTCGTGAAATGATGCTGCCACGTCATTCCACGTCATGCCACGTCGTGAAATGATGCTGCCACGTCATTCCACGTCATGCCACGTTGTGAAATGATGCTGCCACGTCGTGATATGATGCTGCCACGTCGTGAAAAAGAGCTGCCACGTCGTAATATGATGCTGCCACGTCATTCCACGTCATGCCACGTAGTGATATGATGCTGCCACGTCGTGTTATGATGCTGCCACGTCGTGATATGATGCTGCCACGTCGTGATATGATGCTGCCACGTCGTGATATGATGCTGCCACGTCGTAATCTGATGCTGCCACGTCGTGATATGATGATGCCACGTCGTGAAATGATGCTGCCACGTCGTGATATGATGCTGCCACGTCGTGAAATGATGCTGCCACGTCATGAAAAAGAGCTGCCACGTCGTAATATGATGCTGCCACGTCATTCCACGTCATGCCACGTCGTGAAATGATGCTCCCACGTCATTCCACGTCATGCCACGTCGTGAAATAATGCTGCCACGTCGTGATATGATGCTGCCACGTCTTTGCACGTCATGCCACGTCGTGAAATGATGCTGCCACGTCATTCCACGTCATGCCACGTCGTGAAATGATGCTGCCACGTCATTCCACGTCATGCCACGTCGTGATATGATGATGCCACGTCGTGAAGTAATGCTGCCACGTCGTGAAATGATGCTGCCACGTCGTAATCTGATGCTGCCACGTCGTGATATGATGATGCCACGTCGTGAAATGATGCTGCCACGTCGTGATATGATGCTGCCACGTCGTGAAATGATGCTGCCACGTCATGAAAAAGAGCTGCCACGTCGTAATATGATGCTGCCACGTCATTCCACGTCATGCCACGTCGTGAAATGATGCTCCCACGTCATTCCACGTCATGCCACGTCGTGAAATAATGCTGCCACGTCGTGATATGATGCTGCCACGTCTTTGCACGTCATGCCACGTCGTGAAATGATGCTGCCACGTCATTCCACGTCATGCCACGTCGTGAAATGATGCTGCCACGTCATTCCACGTCATGCCACGTCGTGAAATGATGCTGCCACGTCGTGATATGATGCTGCCACGTCGTGAAAAAGAGCTGCCACGTCGTAATATGGTGCTGCCACGTCATTCCACGTCATGCCTCGTCGTGATATGATGCTGCCACGTCGTGATATGATGCTGCCACGTCATTCCACGTCATGCCACGTCGTGAAATGATGCTGCCACGTCGTGATATGATGCTGCCACGTCGTGATATGATGCTGCCACGTCGTGATATGATGCTGCCACGTCGTGATATGATGCTGCCACGTCGTGTTATGATGCTGCCACGTCGTGAAGTGATGCTGCCACGTCGTGAAATGATGCTGCCACGTCGTAATCTGATGCTGCCACGTCGTGATATGATGATGCCACGTCGTGAAATGATGCTGCCACGTCGTAATCTGATGCTGCCACGTCGTGATATGATGATGCCACGTCGTGAAGTAAAGCTGCCACGTCGTGATATGATGCTGCCACGTCGTAATATGATGCTGCCACGTCATTCCACGTCATGCCACGTCGTGAAATGATGCTGCCACGTCGTGATATGATGCTGCCACGTCGTGATATGATGCTGCCACGTCGTGATATGATGCTGCCACGTCGTGTTATATATGATGCTGCCACGTCGTGTTATGATGCTGCCACGTCGTAATCTGATGCTGCCACGTCGTGATATGATGATGCCACGTCGTGAAGTGATGCTGCCACGTCGTGAAATGATGCTGCCACGTCGTAATCTGATGCTGCCACGTCGTGATATGATGATGCCACGTCGTGAAATGATGCTGCCACGTCGTGATATGATGCTGCCACGTCGTGAAATGATGCTGCCACGTCATGAAAAAGAGCTGCCACGTCGTAATATGATGCTGCCACGTCATTCCACGTCATGCCACGTCGTGAAATGATGCTCCCACGTCATTCCACGTCATGCCACGTCGTGAAATAATGCTGCCACGTCGTGATATGATGCTGCCACGTCTTTGCACGTCATGCCACGTCGTGAAATGATGCTGCCACGTCATTCCACGTCATGCCACGTCGTGAAATGATGCTGCCACGTCATTCCACGTCATGCCACGTCGTGAAATGATGCTGCCACGTCGTGATATGATGCTGCCACGTCGTGAAAAAGAGCTGCCACGTCGTAATATGATGCTGCCACGTCATTCCACGTCATGCCACGTAGTGATATGATGCTGCCACGTCGTGTTATGATGCTGCCACGTCGTGATATGATGCTGCCACGTCGTGATATGATGCTGCCACGTCGTGATATGATGCTGCCACGTCGTGAAATGATGCTGCCACGTCGTAATCTGCAGCTGCCACGTCGTGATATGATGATGCCACGTCGTGAAGTGATGCTGCCACGTCGTGAAATGATGCTGCCACGTCGTAATCTGATGCTGCCACATCGTGATATGATGCTGCCACGTCATTGCACGTCATGCCACGTCGTGAAATGATGCTGCCACGTGATTCCACGTCATGCCACGTCGTGAAATGATGCTGCCACGTCGTGATATGAAGCTGCCACGTCGTGATATGATGCTGCCACGTCATTCCACGTCATGCCACGTCGTGAAATGATGCTGCCACGTCGTGATATGATGCTGCCACGTCGTGTTATGATGCTGCCACGTCGTGATATGATGCTGCCACGTCGTGAAATGATGCTGCCACGTCGTGATATGATGATGCCACGTCGTGAAGTGATGCTGCCACGTCGTGAAATGATGCTGCCACGTCGTAATCTGATGCTGCCACGTCATTCCACGTCATGCCACGTCGTGAAATGATGCTGCCACGTCATTGCACGTCATGCCACGTCGTGAAATGATGCTCCCACGTCATTCCACGTCATGCCACGTCGTGAAATGATGCTGCCACGTCGTGATATGATGCTGCCACGACGTGATATGATGCTGCCACGTCATTGCACGTCATGCCACGTCGTGAAATGATGCTGCCACGTCATTCCACGTCGTGCCACGTCGTGAAATGATGCTGCCACGTCATTGCACGTCATGCCACGTCGTGAAATGATGCTCCCACGTCATTCCACGTCATGCCACGTCGTGAAATGATGCTGCCACGTCGTGATATGGTGCTGCCACGTCGTGATATGATGCTGCCACGTCATTGCACGTCATGCCACGTCGTGAAATGATGCTGCCACGTCATTCCACGTCATGCCACGTCGTGAAATGATGCTGCCACGTCATTCCACGTCATGCCACGTCGTGAAATGATGCTGCCACGTCATTCCACGTCATGCCACGTCGTGAAATGATGCTGCCACGTCGTGATATGATGCTGCCACGTCATTCCACGTCATGCCACGTAGTGATATGATGCTGCCACGTCGTGTTATGATGCTGCCACGTCGTGATATGATGCTGCCACGTCGTGATATGATGCTGCCACGTCGTGATATGATGCTGCCACGTCGTGAAATGATGCTGCCACGTCATTCCACGTCATGCCACGTCGTGAAATGATGCTCCCACGTCATTCCACGTCATGCCACGTCGTGAAGTAATGCTGCCACGTCGTGATATGATGCTGCCACGTCGTAATATGATGCTGCCACGTCATTCCACGTCATGCCACGTCGTGAAATGATGCTGCCACGTCGTGATATGATGCTGCCACGTCGTGATATGATGCTGCCACGTCATTCCACGTCATGCCACGTCGTGAAATGATGCTGCCACGTCGTGATATGATGCTGCCACGTCGTGATATGATGCTGCCACGTCGTGATATGATGCTGCCACGTCGTGATATGATGCTGCCACGTCGTGTTATGATGCTGCCACGTCGTGAAGTGATGCTGCCACGTCGTGAAATGATGCTGCCACGTCGTAATCTGATGCTGCCACGTCGTGATATGATGATGCCACGTCGTGAAATGATGCTGCCACGTCGTAATCTGATGCTGCCACGTCGTGATATGATGATGCCACGTCGTGAAGTGATGCTGCCACGTCGTGAAATGATGCTGCCACGTCGTAATCTGATGCTGCCACATCGTGATATGATGCTGCCACGTCTTTGCACGTCATGCCACGTCGTGAAATGATGCTGCCACGTGATTCCACGTCATGCCACGTCGTGAAATGATGCTGCCACGTGATTCCACGTCATGCCACGTCGTGAAGTAAAGCTGCCACGTCGTGATATGATGCTGCCACGTCGTAATATGATGCTGCCACGTCATTCCACGTCATGCCACGTCGTGAAATGATGCTGCCACGTCGTGATATGATGCTGCCACGTCGTGATATGATGCTGCCACGTCGTGATATGATGCTGCCACGTCGTGTTATATATGATGCTGCCACGTCGTGTTATGATGCTGCCACGTCGTAATCTGATGCTGCCACGTCGTGATATGATGATGCCACGTCGTGAAGTGATGCTGCCACGTCGTGAAATGATGCTGCCACGTCGTAATCTGATGCTGCCACGTCGTGATATGATGATGCCACGTCGTGAAATGATGCTGCCACGTCGTGATATGATGCTGCCACGTCGTGAAATGATGCTGCCACGTCATGAAAAAGAGCTGCCACGTCGTAATATGATGCTGCCACGTCATTCCACGTCATGCCACGTCGTGAAATGATGCTCCCACGTCATTCCACGTCATGCCACGTCGTGAAATAATGCTGCCACGTCGTGATATGATGCTGCCACGTCTTTGCACGTCATGCCACGTCGTGAAATGATGCTGCCACGTCATTCCACGTCATGCCACGTCGTGAAATGATGCTGCCACGTCATTCCACGTCATGCCACGTCGTGAAATGATGCTGCCACGTCGTGATATGATGCTGCCACGTCGTGAAAAAGAGCTGCCACGTCGTAATATGATGCTGCCACGTCATTCCACGTCATGCCACGTAGTGATATGATGCTGCCACGTCGTGTTCTGATGCTGCCACGTCGTGATATGATGCTGCCACGTCGTGATATGATGCTGCCACGTCGTGATATGATGCTGCCACGTCGTGAAATGATGCTGCCACGTCGTAATCTGCAGCTGCCACGTCGTGATATGATGCTGCCACGTGATTCCACGTCATGCCACGTCGTGAAATGATGCTGCCACGTCGTGATATGAAGCTGCCACGTCGTGATATGATGCTGCCACGTCATTCCACGTCATGCCACGTCGTGAAATGATGCTGCCACGTCGTAATCTGATGCTGCCACGTCGTGATATGATGCTGCCACGTCGTGATATGATGCTGCCACGTCGTGTTATATATGATGCTGCCACGTCGTGTTATGATGCTGCCACGTCGTAATCTGATGCTGCCACGTCGTGATATGATGATGCCACGTCGTGAAGTGATGCTGCCACGTCGTGAAATGATGCTGCCACGTCGTAATCTGATGCTGCCACGTCGTGATATGATGATGCCACGTCGTGAAATGATGCTGCCACGTCGTGATATGATGCTGCCACGTCGTGAAATGATGCTGCCACGTCATGAAAAAGAGCTGCCACGTCGTAATATGATGCTGCCACGTCATTCCACGTCATGCCACGTCGTGAAATGATGCTCCCACGTCATTCCACGTCATGCCACGTCGTGAAATAATGCTGCCACGTCGTAATATGATGCTGCCACGTCTTTGCACGTCATGCCACGTCGTGAAATGATGCTGCCACGTCATTCCACGTCATGCCACGTCGTGAAATGATGCTGCCACGTCATTCCACGTCATGCCACGTCGTGAAATGATGCTGCCACGTGATTCCACGTCATGCCACGTCGTGAAATGATGCTGCCACGTCGTGATATGAAGCTGCCACGTCGTGATATGATGCTGCCACGTCATTCCACGTCATGCCACGTCGTGAAATGATGCTGCCACGTCGTAATCTGATGCTGCCACGTCGTGATATGATGCTGCCACGTCGTGATATGATGCTGCCACGTCGTGTTATATATGATGCTGCCACGTCGTGTTATGATGCTGCCACGTCGTAATCTGATGCTGCCACGTCGTGATATGATGATGCCACGTCGTGAAGTGATGCTGCCACGTCGTGAAATGATGCTGCCACGTCGTAATCTGATGCTGCCACGTCGTGATATGATGATGCCACGTCGTGAAATGATGCTGCCACGTCGTGATATGATGCTGCCACGTCGTGAAATGATGCTGCCACGTCATGAAAAAGAGCTGCCACGTCGTAATATGATGCTGCCACGTCATTCCACGTCATGCCACGTCGTGAAATGATGCTCCCACGTCATTCCACGTCATGCCACGTCGTGAAATAATGCTGCCACGTCGTAATATGATGCTGCCACGTCTTTGCACGTCATGCCACGTCGTGAAATGATGCTGCCACGTCATTCCACGTCATGCCACGTCGTGAAATGATGCTGCCACGTCATTCCACGTCATGCCACGTCGTGAAATGATGCTGCCACGTGATTCCACGTCATGCCACGTCGTGAAATGATGCTGCCACGTCATGAAAAAGAGCTGCCACGTCGTAATATGATGCTGCCACGTCATTCCACGTCATGCCACGTCGTGAAATGATGCTCCCACGTCATTCCACGTCATGCCACGTCGTGAAATAATGCTGCCACGTCGTAATATGATGCTGCCACGTCTTTGCACGTCATGCCACGTCGTGAAATGATGCTGCCACGTCATTCCACGTCATGCCACGTCGTGAAATGATGCTGCCACGTCATTCCACGTCATGCCACGTCGTGAAATGATGCTGCCACGTCGTGATATGATGCTGCCACGTCGTGAAAAAGAGCTGCCACGTCGTAATATGATGCTGCCACGTCATTCCACGTCATGCCACGTAGTGATATGATGCTGCCACGTCGTGTTATGATGCTGCCACGTCGTGATATGATGCTGCCACGTCGTGATATGATGCTGCCACGTCGTAATCTGATGCTGCCACGTCGTGATATGATGATGCCACGTCGTGAAGTAATGCTGCCACGTCGTGAAATGATGCTGCCACGTCGTAATCTGATGCTGCCACGTCGTGATATGATGATGCCACGTCGTGAAATGATGCTGCCACGTCGTGATATGATGCTGCCACGTCGTGAAATGATGCTGCCACGTCATGAAAAAGAGCTGCCACGTCGTAATATGATGCTGCCACGTCATTCCACGTCATGCCACGTCGTGAAATGATGCTCCCACGTCATTCCACGTCATGCCACGTCGTGATATGATGCTGCCACGTCTTTGCACGTCATGCCACGTCGTGAAATGATGCTGCCACGTCATTCCACGTCATGCCACGTCGTGAAATGATGCTGCCACGTCATTCCACGTCATGCCACGTCGTGAAATGATGCTGCCACGTCGTGATATGATGCTGCCACGTCGTGAAAAAGAGCTGCCACGTCGTAATATGATGCTGCCACGTCATTCCACGTCATGCCACGTCGTGATATGATGCTGCCACGTCGTGATATGATGCTGCCACGTCGTGATATGATGCTGCCACGTCGTGAAATGATGCTGCCACGTCGTAATCTGCAGCTGCCACGTCGTGATATGATGATGCCACGTCGTGAAGTGATGCGGCCACGTCGTGAAATGATGCTGCCACGTCGTAATCTGATGCTGCCACATCGTGATATGATGCTGCCACGTCATTGCACGTCATGCCACGTCGTGAAATGATGCTGCCACGTGATTCCACGTCATGCCACGTCGTGAAATGATGCTGCCACGTCGTGATATGAAGTTGCCACGTCGTGATATGATGCTGCCACGTCGTGATATGATGCTGCCACGTCGTGTTATATATGATGTGATGCTGCCACGTCGTGTTATGATGCTGCCACGTCGTAATCTGATGCTGCCACGTCGTGATATGATGATGCCACGTCGTGAAGTGATGCTGCCACGTCGTGAAATGATGATGCCATGTCGTGAAATGATGCTGCCACGTCGTGATATGATGCTGCCACGTCGTGAAATGATGCTGCCACGTCATGAAAAAGAGCTGCCACGTCGTAATATGATGCTGCCACGTCATTCCACGTCATGCCACGTCGTGAAATGATGCTCCCACGTCATTCCACGTCATGCCACGTCGTGAAATAATGCTGCCACGTCGTGATATGATGCTGCCACGTCTTTGCACGTCATGCCACGTCGTGAAATGATGCTGCCACGTCATTCCACGTCATGCCACGTCGTGAAATGATGCTGCCACGTCATTCCACGTCATGCCACGTCGTGAAATGATGCTGCCACGTCGTGATATGATGCTGCCACGTCGTGAAAAAGAGCTGCCACGTCGTAATATGATGCTGCCACGTCATTCCACGTCATGCCACGTAGTGATATGATGCTGCCACGTCGTGTTATGATGCTGCCACGTCGTGATATGATGCTGCCACGTCGTGATATGATGCTGCCACGTCGTGAAATGATGCTGCCACGTCGTAATCTGCAGCTGCCACGTCGTGATATGATGATGCCACGTCGTGAAGTGATGCTGCCACGTCGTGAAATGATGCTGCCACGTCGTAATCTGATGCTGCCACATCGTGATATGATGCTGCCACGTCGTGAAATGATGCTGCCACGTGATTCCACGTCATGCCACGTCGTGAAATGATGCTGCCACGTCGTGATATGAAGCTGCCACGTCGTGATATGATGCTGCCACGTCATTCCACGTCATGCCACGTCGTGAAATGATGCTGCCACGTCGTAATCTGATGCTGCCACGTCGTGATATAATGATGCCACGTCGTGAAGTAATGCTGCCACGTCGTGATATGATGCTGCCACGTCGTGATATGATGCTGCCTCGTCGTGAAATGATGCTGCCACGTCGTAATCTGATGCTGCCACGTCGTGATATAATGATGCCACGTCGTGAAGTAATGCTGCCACGTCGTAATCTGATGCTGCCACGTCGTGATATGATGCTGCCACGTCGTAATATGATGCTGCCACGTCATTCCACGTCATGCCACGTCGTGATATGATGCTGCCACGTCGTGATATGATGCTGCCACGTCGTGATATGATGCTGCCACGTCGTGATATGATGCTGCCACGTCGTGTTATGATGCTGCCACGTCGTGATATGATGCTGCCACGTCGTGAAATGATGCTGCCACGTCGTGATATGATGATGCCACGTCGTGAAGTGATGCTGCCACGTCATTGCACGTCATGCCACGTCGTGAAATGATGCTCCCACGTCATTCCACGTCATGCCACGTCGTGAAATGATGCTGCCACGTCGTGATATGATGCTGCCACGACGTGATATGATGCTGCCACGTCATTGCACGTCATGCCACGTCGTGAAATGATGCTGCCACGTCATTCCACGTCATGCCACGTCGTGAAATGATGCTGCCACGTCATTCCACGTCATGCCACGTCGTGAAATGATGCTCCCACGTCATTCCACGTCATGCCACATCGTGAAATGATGCTGCCACGTCGTGATATGATGCTGCCACGTCGTGATATGATGCTGCCACGTCATTGCACGTCATGCCACGTCGTGAAATGATGCTGCCACGTCATTCCACGTCATGCCACGTCGTGAAATGATGCTGCCACGTCATTCCACGTCATGCCACGTCGTGAAATGATGCTGCCACGTCGTGATATGATGCTGCCACGTCATTCCACGTCATGCCACGTAGTGATATGATGCTGCCACGTCGTGTTATGATGCTGCCACGTCGTGATATGATGCTGCCACGTCGTGAAATGATGCTGCCACGTCGTAATCTGATGCTGCCACGTCGTGATATAATGATGCCACGTCGTGAAGTAATGCTGCCACGTCGTGATATGATGCTGCCCCGTCGTGATATGATGCTGCCTCGTCGTGAAATGATGCTGCCACGTCGTAATCTGATGCTGCCACGTCGTGATATAATGATGCCACGTCGTGAAGTAATGCTGCCACGTCGTAATCTGATGCTGCCACGTCGTGATATGATGCTGCCACGTCGTAATATGATGCTGCCACGTCATTCCACGTCATGCCACGTCGTGAAATGATGCTGCCACGTCGTGATATGATGCTGCCACGTCGTGATAAGATGCTGCCACGTCGTGATATGATGCTGCCACGTCGTGATATGATGCTGCCACGTCGTGTTATGATGCTGCCACGTCGTGATATGATGCTGCCACGTCGTGAAATGATGCTGCCACGTCGTGATATGATGATGCCACGTCGTGAAGTGATGCTGCCACGTCGTGAAATGATGCTGCCACGTCGCAATCTGATGCTGACACGTCATTCCACGTCATGCCACGTCGTGAAATGATGCTGCCACGTCATTGCACGTCATGCCACGTCGTGAAATGATGCTCCCACGTCATTCCACGTCATGCCACGTCGTGAAATGATGCTGCCACGTCGTGATATGATGCTGCCACGACGTGATATGATGCTGCCACGTCATTGCACGTCATGCCACGTCGTGAAATGATGCTGCCACGTCATTCCACGTCATGCCACGTCGTGAAATGATGCTCCCACGTCATTCCACGTCATGCCACATCGTGAAATGATGCTGCCACGTCGTGATATGATGCTGCCACGTCGTGATATGATGCTGCCACGTCATTGCACGTCATGCCACGTCGTGAAATGATGCTGCCACGTCATTCCACGTCATGCCACGTCGTGAAATGATGCTGCCACGTCATTCCACGTCATGCCACGTCGTGAAATGATGCTGCCACGTCGTGATATGATGCTGCCACGTCATTCCACGTCATGCCACGTAGTGATATGATGCTGCCACGTCGTGATATGATGCTGCCACGTCGTGATATGATGCTGCCACGTCGTGATATGATGCTGCCACGTCGTGTTATGATGCTGCCACGTCGTGAAGTGATGCTGCCACGTCGTGAAATGATGCTGCCACGTCGTAATCTGATGCTGCCACGTCGTGATATGATGATGCCACGTCGTGAAATGATGCTGCCACGTCGTAATCTGATGCTGCCACGTCGTGATATGATGATGCCACGTCGTGAAGTAATGCTGCCACGTCGTGATATGATGCTGCCACGTCGTAATATGATGCTGCCACGTCATTCCACGTCATGCCACGTCGTGAAATGATGCTGCCACGTCGTGATATGATGCTGCCACGTCGTGATATGATGCTGCCACGTCGTGATATGATGCTGCCACGTCGTGTTATATATGATGCTGCCACGTCGTGTTATGATGCTGCCACGTCGTAATCTGATGCTGCCACGTCGTGATATGATGATGCCACGTCGTGAAGTGATGCTGCCACGTCGTGAAATGATGCTGCCACGTCGTAATCTGATGCTGCCACGTCGTGATATGATGATGCCACGTCGTGAAATGATGCTGCCACGTCGTGATATGATGCTGCCACGTCGTGAAATGATGCTGCCACGTCATGAAAAAGAGCTGCCACGTCGTAATATGATGCTGCCACGTCATTCCACGTCATGCCACGTCGTGAAATGATGCTCCCACGTCATTCCACGTCATGCCACGTCGTGAAATAATGCTGCCACGTCGTGATATGATGCTGCCACGTCTTTGCACGTCATGCCACGTCGTGAAATGATGCTGCCACGTCATTCCACGTCATGCCACGTCGTGAAATGATGCTGCCACGTCATTCCACGTCATGCCACGTCGTGAAATGATGCTGCCACGTCGTGATATGATGCTGCCACGTCGTGATATGATGCTGCCACGTCGTGATATGATGCTGCCACGTCGTGATATGATGCTGCCACGTCGTGTTATGATGCTGCCACGTCGTGAAGTGATGCTGCCACGTCGTGAAATGATGCTGTCACGTCGTAATCTGATGCTGCCACGTCGTGATATGATGATGCCACGTCGTGAAATGATGCTGCCACGTCGTAATCTGATGCTGCCACGTCGTGATATGATGATGCCACGTCGTGAAGTAATGCTGCCACGTCGTGATATGATGCTGCCACGTCGTAATATGATGCTGCCACGTCATTCCACGTCATGCCACGTCGTGAAATGATGCTGCCACGTCGTGATATGATGCTGCCACGTCGTGATATGATGCTGCCACGTCGTGTTATGATGCTGCCACGTCGTGTTATGATGCTGCCACGTCGTAATCTGATGCTGCCACGTCGTGATATAATGATGCCACGTCGTGAAGTAATGCTGCCACGTCGTAATCTGATGCTGCCACGTCGTGATATGATGCTGCCACGTCGTAATATGATGCTGCCACGTCATTCCACGTCATGCCACGTCGTGAAATGATGCTGCCACGTCGTGATATGATGCTGCCACGTCGTGATAAGATGCTGCCACGTCGTGATATGATGCTGCCACGTCGTGATATGATGCTGCCACGTCGTGTTATGATGCTGCCACGTCGTGATATGATGCTGCCACGTCGTGAAATGATGCTGCCACGTCGTGATATGATGATGCCACGTCGTGAAGTGATGCTGCCACGTCGTGAAATGATGCTGCCACGTCGCAATCTGATGCTGACACGTCATTCCACGTCATGCCACGTCGTGAAATGATGCTGCCACGTCATTGCACGTCATGCCACGTCGTGAAATGATGCTCCCACGTCATTCCACGTCATGCCACGTCGTGAAATGATGCTGCCACGTCGTGATATGATGCTGCCACGACGTGATATGATGCTGCCACGTCATTGCACGTCATGCCACGTCGTGAAATGATGCTGCCACGTCATTGCACGTCATGCCACGTCGTGAAATGATGCTCCCACGTCATTCCACGTCATGCCACGTCGTGAAGTGATGCTGCCACGTCGTGAAATGATGCTGCCACGTCGTAATCTGATGCTGCCACGTCGTGATATGATGATGCCACGTCGTGAAATGATGCTGCCACGTCGTAATCTGATGCTGCCACGTCGTGATATGATGATGCCACGTCGTGAAGTAATGCTGCCACGTCGTGATATGATGCTGCCACGTCGTAATATGATGCTGCCACGTCATTCCACGTCATGCCACGTCGTGAAATGATGCTGCCACGTCGTGATATGATGCTGCCACGTCGTGATATGATGCTGCCACGTCGTGATATGATGCTGCCACGTCGTGTTATATATGATGCTGCCACGTCGTGTTATGATGCTGCCACGTCGTAATCTGATGCTGCCACGTCGTGATATGATGATGCCACGTCGTGAAGTGATGCTGCCACGTCGTGAAATGATGCTGCCACGTCGTAATCTGATGCTGCCACGTCGTGATATGATGATGCCACGTCGTGAAATGATGCTGCCACGTCGTGATATGATGCTGCCACGTCGTGAAATGATGCTGCCACGTCATGAAAAAGAGCTGCCACGTCGTAATATGATGCTGCCACGTCATTCCACGTCATGCCACGTCGTGAAATGATGCTCCCACGTCATTCCACGTCATGCCACGTCGTGAAATAATGCTGCCACGTCGTGATATGATGCTGCCACGTCTTTGCACGTCATGCCACGTCGTGAAATGATGCTGCCACGTCATTCCACGTCATGCCACGTCGTGAAATGATGCTGCCACGTCATTCCACGTCATGCCACGTCGTGAAATGATGCTGCCACGTCGTGATATGATGCTGCCACGTCGTGATATGATGCTGCCACGTCGTGATATGATGCTGCCACGTCGTGATATGATGCTGCCACGTCGTGTTATGATGCTGCCACGTCGTGTTATGATGCTGCCACGTCGTAATCTGATGCTGCCACGTCGTGATATGATGATGCCACGTCGTGAAGTGATGCTGCCACGTCGTGATATGATGCTGCCACGTCGTGATATGATGCTGCCACGTCGTGATATGATGCTGCCACGTCGTGATATGATGCTGCCACGTCGTGTTATGATGCTGCCACGTCGTGATATGATGCTGCCACGTCGTGAAATGATGCTGCCACGTCGTGATATGATGATGCCACGTCGTGAAGTGATGCTGCCACGTCGTGAAATGATGCTGCCACGTCGCAATCTGATGCTGACACGTCATTCCACGTCATGCCACGTCGTGAAATGATGCTGCCACGTCATTGCACCTCATGCCACGTCGTGAAATGATGCTCCCACGTCATTCCACGTCATGCCACGTCGTGAAATGATGCTGCCACGTCGTGATATGATGCTGCCACGACGTGATATGATGCTGCCACGTCATTGCACGTCATGCCACGTCGTGAAATGATGCTGCCACGTCATTCCACGTCATGCCACGTCGTGAAATGATGCTGCCACGTCATTGCACGTCATGCCACGTCGTGAAATGATGCTCCCACGTCATTCCACGTCATGCCACGTCGTGAAATGATGCTGCCACGTCGTGATATGATGCTGCCACGTCGTGATATGATGCTGCCACGTCATTGCACGTCATGCCACGTCGTGAAATGATGCTGCCACGTGATTCCACGTCATGCCATGTCGTGAAATGATGCTGCCACGTCGTGATATGAAGCTGCCACGTCGTGATATGATGCTGCCACGTCATTCCACGTCATGCCACGTCGTGAAATGATGCTCCCACGTCATTCCACGTCATGCCACGTCGTGAAATGATGCTGCCACGTCGTGATATGATGCTGCCACGACGTGATATGATGCTGCCACGTCGTGATATGATGCTGCCACGTCGTGAAATGATGCTGCCACGTCGTAATCTGATGCTGCCACGTCGTGATATGATGATGCCACGTCGTGAAGTAATGCTGCCACGTCGTGAAATGATGCTGCCACGTCGTGATATGATGCTGCCACGTCGTGATATGATGCTGCCACGTCATTCCACGTCATGCCACGTCGTGAAATGATGCTCCCACGTCATTCCACGTCATGCCACGTCGTGATATGATGCTGCCACGTCGTGATATGATGCTGCCACGTCGTGATATGATGCTGCCACGTCGTGATATGATGCTGCCACGCCGTGTTATGATGCTGCCACGTCGTGAAGTGATGCTGCCACGTCGTGAAATGATGCTGTCACGTCGTAATCTGATGCTGCCACGTCGTGATATGATGATGCCACGTCGTGAAATGATGCTGCCACGTCGTAATCTGATGCTGCCACGTCGTGATATGATGATGCCACGTCGTGAAGTAATGCTGCCACGTCGTGATATGATGCTGCCACGTCGTAATATGATGCTGCCACGTCATTCCACGTCATGCCACGTCGTGAAATGATGCTGCCACGTCGTGATATGATGCTGCCACGTCGTGATATGATGCTGCCACGTCGTGATATGATGCTGCCACGTCGTGATATGATGCTGCCACGTCGTGTTATGATGCTGCCACGTCGTGTTATGATGCTGCCACGTCGTAATCTGATGCTGCCACGTCGTGATATGATGATGCCACGTCGTGAAGTGATGCTGCCACGTCGTGAAATGATGCTGCCACGTCGTAATCTGATGCTGCCACGTCGTGATATGATGATGCCACGTCGTGAAATGATGCTGCCACGTCGTGATATGATGCTGCCACGTCGTGAAATGATGCTGCCACGTCATTCCACGTCATGCCACGTCGTGAAATGATGCTCCCACGTCATTCCACGTCATGCCACGTCGTGAAATAATGCTGCCACGTCGTGATATGATGCTGCCACGTCATTGCACGTCATGCCACGTCGTGAAATGATGCTGCCACGTCATTCCACGTCATGCCACGTCGTGAAATGATGCTGCCACGTCATTCCACGTCATGCCACGTCGTGAAATGATGCTGCCACAACGTGATATGATGCTGTCACGTCGTGAAAAAGAGCTGCCACGTCGTAATATGATGCTGCCACGTCATTCCACGTCATGCCACGTAGTGATATGATGCTGCCACGTCGTGTTATGATGCTGCCACGTCGTGATATGATGCTGCCACGTCGTGATATGATGCTGCCACGTCGTGATATGATGCTGCCACGTCGTGAAATGATGCTGCCACGTCGTAATCTGCAGCTGCCACGTCGTGATATGATGATGCCACGTCGTGAAGTGATGCTGCCACGTCGTGAAATGATGCTGCCACGTCGTAATCTGATGCTGCCACATCGTGATATGATGCTGCCACGTCATTGCACGTCATGCCACGTCGTGAAATGATACTGCCACGTGATTCCACGTCATGCCACGTCGTGAAATGATGCTGCCACGTCGTGATATGAAGCTGCCACGTCGTGATATGATGCTGCCACGTCATTCCACGTCATGCCACGTCGTGAAATGATGCTGCCACGTCATTCCACGTCATGCCACGTCGTGAAATGATGCTGCCACGTCGTGATATGATGCTGCCACGTCGTGATATGATGCTGCCACGTCGTGATATGATGCTGCCACGTCGTGATATGATGCTGCCACGTCGTGTTATGATGCTGCCACGTCGTGATATGATGCTGCCACGTCGTGAAATGATGCTGCCACGTCGTGATATGATGATGCCACGTCGTGAAGTGATGCTGCCACGTCGTGAAATGATGCTGCCACGTCGTAATCTGATGCTGCCACGTCATTCCACGTCATGCCACGTCGTGAAATGATGCTGCCACGTCATTGCACGTCATGCCACGTCGTGAAATGATGCTCCCACGTCATTCCACGTCATGCCACGTCGTGAAATGATGCTGCCACGTCGTGATATGATGCTGCCACGACGTGATATGATGCTGCCACGTCATTGCACGTCATGCCACGTCGTGAAATGATGCTGCCACGTCATTCCACGTCATGCCACGTCGTGAAATGATGCTGCCACGTCATTGCACGTCATGCCACGTCGTGAAATGATGCTCCCACGTCATTCCACGTCATGCCACGTCGTGAAATGATGCTGCCACGTCGTGATATGATGCTGCCACGTCGTGATATGATGCTGCCACGTCGTGATATGATGCTGCCACGTCGTGATATGATGCTGCCACGTCGTGTTATGATGCTGCCACGTCGTGTTATGATGCTGCCACGTCGTAATCTGATGCTGCCACGTCGTGATATGATGATGCCACGTCGTGAAGTGATGCTGCCACGTCGTGAAATGATGCTGCCACGTCGTGAAATGATGCTGCCACGTCGTAATCTGATGCTGCCACGTCGTGATGTGATGATGCCACGTCGTGAAGTGATGCTGCCACGTCGTGAAATGATGCTGCCACGTCATTCCACGTCATGCCACGTCGTGAAATGATGCTCCCACGTCATTCCACGTCATGCCACGTCGTGAAATAATGCTGCCACGTCGTGATATGATGCTGCCACGTCATTGCACGTCATGCCACGTCGTGAAATGATGCTGCCACGTCATTCCACGTCATGCCACGTCGTGAAATGATGCTGCCACGTCATTCCACGTCATGCCACGTCGTGAAATGATGCTGCCACAACGTGATATGATGCTGCCACGTCGTGAAAAAGAGCTGCCACGTCGTAATATGATGCTGCCACGTCATTCCACGTCATGCCACGTAGTGATATGATGCTGCCACGTCGTGTTATGATGCTGCCACGTCGTGATATGATGCTGCCACGTCGTGATATGATGCTGCCACGTCATTGCACGTCATGCCACGTCGTGAAATGATGCTGCCACGTGATTCCACGTCATGCTATGTCGTGAAATGATGCTGCCACGTCGTGATATGAAGCTGCCACGTCGTGATATGATGCTGCCACGTCATTCCACGTCATGCCACGTCGTGAAATGATGCTCCCACGTCATTCCACGTCATGCCACGTCGTGAAATGATGCTGCCACGTCGTGATATGATGCTGCCACGACGTGATATGATGCTGCCACGTCGTGATATGATGCTGCCACGTCGTGAAATGATGCTGCCACGTCGTAATCTGATGCTGCCACGTCGTGATATGATGATGCCACGTCGTGAAGTAATGCTGCCACGTCGTGAAATGATGCTGCCACGTCGTGATATGATGCTGCCACGTCGTGATATGATGCTGCCACGTCATTCCACGTCATGCCACGTCGTGAAATGATGCTCCCACGTCATTCCACGTCATGCCACGTCGTGATATGATGCTGCCACGTCGTGATATGATGCTGCCACGTCGTGATATGATGCTGCCACGTCGTGATATGATGCTGCCACGCCGTGTTATGATGCTGCCACGTCGTGAAGTGATGCTGCCACGTCGTGAAATGATGCTGTCACGTCGTAATCTGATGCTGCCACGTCGTGATATGATGATGCCACGTCGTGAAATGATGCTGCCACGTCGTAATCTGATGCTGCCACGTCGTGATATGATGATGCCACGTCGTGAAGTAATGCTGCCACGTCGTGATATGATGCTGCCACGTCGTAATATGATGCTGCCACGTCATTCCACGTCATGCCACGTCGTGAAATGATGCTGCCACGTCGTGATATGATGCTGCCACGTCGTGATATGATGCTGCCACGTCGTGATATGATGCTGCCACGTCGTGATATGATGCTGCCACGTCGTGTTATGATGCTGCCACGTCGTGTTATGATGCTGCCACGTCGTAATCTGATGCTGCCACGTCGTGATATGATGATGCCACGTCGTGAAGTGATGCTGCCACGTCGTGAAATGATGCTGCCACGTCGTAATCTGATGCTGCCACGTCGTGATATGATGATGCCACGTCGTGAAATGATGCTGCCACGTCGTGATATGATGCTGCCACGTCGTGAAATGATGCTGCCACGTCATTCCACGTCATGCCACGTCGTGAAATGATGCTCCCACGTCATTCCACGTCATGCCACGTCGTGAAATAATGCTGCCACGTCGTGATATGATGCTGCCACGTCATTGCACGTCATGCCACGTCGTGAAATGATGCTGCCACGTCATTCCACGTCATGCCACGTCGTGAAATGATGCTGCCACGTCATTCCACGTCATGCCACGTCGTGAAATGATGCTGCCACAACGTGATATGATGCTGCCACGTCGTGAAAAAGAGCTGCCACGTCGTAATATGATGCTGCCACGTCATTCCACGTCATGCCACGTAGTGATATGATGCTGCCACGTCGTGTTATGATGCTGCCACGTCGTGATATGATGCTGCCACGTCGTGATATGATGCTGCCACGTCGTGATATGATGCTGCCACGTCGTGAAATGATGCTGCCACGTCGTAATCTGCAGCTGCCACGTCGTGATATGATGATGCCACGTCGTGAAGTGATGCTGCCACGTCGTGAAATGATGCTGCCACGTCGTAATCTGATGCTGCCACATCGTGATATGATGCTGCCACGTCATTGCACGTCATGCCACGTCGTGAAATGATACTGCCACGTGATTCCACGGCATGCCACGTCGTGAAATGATGCTGCCACGTCGTGATATGAAGCTGCCACGTCGTGATATGATGCTGCCACGTCATTCCACGTCATGCCACGTCGTGAAATGATGCTGCCACGTCATTCCACGTCATGCCACGTCGTGAAATGATGCTGCCACGTCGTGATATGATGCTGCCACGTCGTGATATGATGCTGCCACGTCGTGATATGATGCTGCCACGTCGTGATATGATGCTGCCACGTCGTGTTATGATGCTGCCACGTCGTGATATGATGCTGCCACGTCGTGAAATGATGCTGCCACGTCGTGATATGATGATGCCACGTCGTGAAGTGATGCTGCCACGTCGTGAAATGATGCTGCCACGTCGTAATCTGATGCTGCCACGTCATTCCACGTCATGCCACGTCGTGAAATGATGCTGCCACGTCATTGCACGTCATGCCACGTCGTGAAATGATGCTCCCACGTCATTCCACGTCATGCCACGTCGTGAAATGATGCTGCCACGTCGTGATATGATGCTGCCACGACGTGATATGATGCTGCCACGTCATTGCACGTCATGCCACGTCGTGAAATGATGCTGCCACGTCATTCCACGTCATGCCACGTCGTGAAATGATGCTGCCACGTCATTGCACGTCATGCCACGTCGTGAAATGATGCTCCCACGTCATTCCACGTCATGCCACGTCGTGAAATGATGCTGCCACGTCGTGATATGATGCTGCCACGTCGTGATATGATGCTGCCACGTCGTGATATGATGCTGCCACGTCGTGATATGATGCTGCCACGTCGTGTTATGATGCTGCCACGTCGTGTTATGATGCTGCCACGTCGTAATCTGATGCTGCCACGTCGTGATATGATGATGCCACGTCGTGAAGTGATGCTGCCACGTCGTGAAATGATGCTGCCACGTCGTGAAATGATGCTGCCACGTCGTAATCTGATGCTGCCACGTCGTGATATGATGATGCCACGTCGTGAAATGATGCTGCCACAACGTGATATGATGCTGCCACGTCGTGAAAAAGAGCTGCCACGTCGTAATATGATGCTGCCACGTCATTCCACGTCATGCCACGTAGTGATATGATGCTGCCACGTCGTGTTATGATGCTGCCACGTCGTGATATGATGCTGCCACGTCGTGATATGATGCTGCCACGTCGTGATATGATGCTGCCACGTCGTGAAATGATGCTGCCACGTCGTAATCTGCAGCTGCCACGTCGTGATATGATGATGCCACGTCGTGAAGTGATGCTGCCACGTCGTGAAATGATGCTGCCACGTCGTAATCTGATGCTGCCACATCGTGATATGATGCTGCCACGTCATTGCACGTCATGCCACGTCGTGAAATGATACTGCCACGTGATTCCACGTCATGCCACGTCGTGAAATGATGCTGCCACGTCGTGATATGAAGCTGCCACGTCGTGATATGATGCTGCCACGTCATTCCACGTCATGCCACGTCGTGAAATGATGCTGCCACGTCATTCCACGTCATGCCACGTCGTGAAATGATGCTGCCACGTCGTGATATGATGCTGCCACGTCGTGATATGATGCTGCCACGTCGTGATATGATGCTGCCACGTCGTGATATGATGCTGCCACGTCGTGTTATGATGCTGCCACGTCGTGATATGATGCTGCCACGTCGTGAAATGATGCTGCCACGTCGTGATATGATGATGCCACGTCGTGAAGTGATGCTGCCACGTCGTGAAATGATGCTGCCACGTCGTAATCTGATGCTGCCACGTCATTCCACGTCATGCCACGTCGTGAAATGATGCTGCCACGTCATTGCACGTCATGCCACGTCGTGAAATGATGCTCCCACGTCATTCCACGTCATGCCACGTCGTGAAATGATGCTGCCACGTCGTGATATGATGCTGCCACGACGTGATATGATGCTGCCACGTCATTGCACGTCATGCCACGTCGTGAAATGATGCTGCCACGTCATTCCACGTCATGCCACGTCGTGAAATGATGCTGCCACGTCATTGCACGTCATGCCACGTCGTGAAATGATGCTCCCACGTCATTCCACGTCATGCCACGTCGTGAAATGATGCTGCCACGTCGTGATATGATGCTGCCACGTCGTGATATGATGCTGCCACGTCGTGATATGATGCTGCCACGTCGTGATATGATGCTGCCACGTCGTGTTATGATGCTGCCACGTCGTGTTATGATGCTGCCACGTCGTAATCTGATGCTGCCACGTCGTGATATGATGATGCCACGTCGTGAAGTGATGCTGCCACGTCGTGAAATGATGCTGCCACGTCGTGAAATGATGCTGCCACGTCATTCCACGTCATGCCACGTCGTGAAATGATGCTCCCACGTCATTCCACGTCATGCCACGTCGTGAAATGATGCTGCCACGTCGTGATATGATGCTGCCACGACGTGATATGATGCTGCCACGTCGTGATATGATGCTGCCACGTCGTGAAATGATGCTGCCACGTCGTAATCTGATGCTGCCACGTCGTGATATGATGATGCCACGTCGTGAAGTAATGCTGCCACGTCGTGATATGATGCTGCCACGTCGTGATATGATGCTGCCTCGTCGTGAAATGATGCTGCCACGTCGTAATCTGATGCTGCCACGTCGTGATATGATGATGCCACGTCGTGATATGATGCTGCCACGTCGTAATATGATGCTGCCACGTCATTCCACGTCATGCCACGTCGTGAAATGATGCTGCCACGTCGTGATATGATGCTGCCACGTCGTGATATGATGCTGCCACGTCGTGATATGATGCTGCCACGTCGTGATATGATGCTGCCACGTCGTGTTATGATGCTGCCACGTCGTGATATGATGCTGCCACGTCGTGAAATGATGCTGCCACGTCGTGATATGTTGATGCCACGTCGTGAAGTGATGCTGCCACGTCGTGAAATGATGCTGCCACGTCGTAATCTGATGCTGCCACGTCGTGATATGATGATGCCACGTCGTGAAGTAATGCTGCCACGTCGTGATATGATGCTGCCACGTCGTGATATGATGCTGCCTCGTCGTGAAATGATGCTGCCACGTCGTAATCTGATGCTGCCACGTCGTGATATGATGATGCCACGTCGTGATATGATGCTGCCACGTCGTAATATGATGCTGCCACGTCATTCCACGTCATGCCACGTCGTGAAATGATGCTGCCACGTCGTGATATGATGCTGCCACGTCGTGATATGATGCTGCCACGTCGTGATATGATGCTGCCACGTCGTGATATGATGCTGCCACGTCGTGTTATGATGCTGCCACGTCGTGATATGATGCTGCCACGTCGTGAAATGATGCTGCCACGTCGTGATATGTTGATGCCACGTCGTGAAGTGATGCTGCCACGTCGTGATATGATGCTGCCACGTCGTGATATGATGCTGCCACGTCGTGATATGATGCTGCCACGTCGTGATATGATGCTGCCACGCCGTGTTATGATGCTGCCACGTCGTGAAGTGATGCTGCCACGTCGTGAAATGATGCTGTCACGTCGTAATCTGATGCTGCCACGTCGTGATATGATGATGCCACGTCGTGAAATGATGCTGCCACGTCGTAATCTGATGCTGCCACGTCGTGATATGATGATGCCACGTCGTGAAGTAATGCTGCCACGTCGTGATATGATGCTGCCACGTCGTAATATGATGCTGCCACGTCATTCCACGTCATGCCACGTCGTGAAATGATGCTGCCACGTCGTGATATGATGCTGCCACGTCGTGATATGATGCTGCCACGTCGTGATATGATGCTGCCACGTCGTGATATGATGCTGCCACGTCGTGTTATGATGCTGCCACGTCGTGTTATGATGCTGCCACGTCGTAATCTGATGCTGCCACGTCGTGATATGATGATGCCACGTCGTGAAGTGATGCTGCCACGTCGTGAAATGATGCTGCCACGTCGTAATCTGATGCTGCCACGTCGTGATATGATGATGCCACGTCGTGAAATGATGCTGCCACGTCGTGATATGATGCTGCCACGTCGTGAAATGATGCTGCCACGTCATTCCACGTCATGCCACGTCGTGAAATGATGCTCCCACGTCATTCCACGTCATGCCACGTCGTGAAATAATGCTGCCACGTCGTGATATGATGCTGCCACGTCATTGCACGTCATGCCACGTCGTGAAATGATGCTGCCACGTCATTCCACGTCATGCCACGTCGTGAAATGATGCTGCCACGTCATTCCACGTCATGCCACGTCGTGAAATGATGCTGCCACAACGTGATATGATGCTGCCACGTCGTGAAAAAGAGCTGCCACGTCGTAATATGATGCTGCCACGTCATTCCACGTCATGCCACGTAGTGATATGATGCTGCCACGTCGTGTTATGATGCTGCCACGTCGTGATATGATGCTGCCACGTCGTGATATGATGCTGCCACGTCGTGATATGATGCTGCCACGTCGTGAAATGATGCTGCCACGTCGTAATCTGCAGCTGCCACGTCGTGATATGACGATGCCACGTCGTGAAGTGATGCTGCCACGTCGTGAAATGATGCTGCCACGTCGTAATCTGATGCTGCCACATCGTGATATGATGCTGCCACGTCATTGCACGTCATGCCACGTCGTGAAATGATACTGCCACGTGATTCCACGTCATGCCACGTCGTGAAATGATGCTGCCACGTCGTGATATGAAGCTGCCACGTCGTGATATGATGCTGCCACGTCATTCCACGTCATGCCACGTCGTGAAATGATGCTGCCACGTCATTCCACGTCATGCCACGTCGTGAAATGATGCTGCCACGTCGTGATATGATGCTGCCACGTCGTGATATGATGCTGCCACGTCGTGATATGATGCTGCCACGTCGTGATATGATGCTGCCACGTCGTGTTATGATGCTGCCACGTCGTGATATGATGCTGCCACGTCGTGAAATGATGCTGCCACGTCGTGATATGATGATGCCACGTCGTGAAGTGATGCTGCCACGTCGTGAAATGATGCTGCCACGTCGTAATCTGATGCTGCCACGTCATTCCACGTCATGCCACGTCGTGAAATGATGCTGCCACGTCATTGCACGTCATGCCACGTCGTGAAATGATGCTCCCACGTCATTCCACGTCATGCCACGTCGTGAAATGATGCTGCCACGTCGTGATATGATGCTGCCACGACGTGATATGATGCTGCCACGTCATTGCACGTCATGCCACGTCGTGAAATGATGCTGCCACGTCATTCCACGTCATGCCACGTCGTGAAATGATGCTGCCACGTCATTGCACGTCATGCCACGTCGTGAAATGATGCTCCCACGTCATTCCACGTCATGCCACGTCGTGAAATGATGCTGCCACGTCGTGATATGATGCTGCCACGTCGTGATATGATGCTGCCACGTCGTGATATGATGCTGCCACGTCGTGATATGATGCTGCCACGTCGTGTTATGATGCTGCCACGTCGTGTTATGATGCTGCCACGTCGTAATCTGATGCTGCCACGTCGTGATATGATGATGCCACGTCGTGAAGTGATGCTGCCACGTCGTGAAATGATGCTGCCACGTCGTGAAATGATGCTGCCACGTCGTAATCTGATGCTGCCACGTCGTGATATGATGATGCCACGTCGTGAAATGATGCTGCCACAACGTGATATGATGCTGCCACGTCGTGAAAAAGAGCTGCCACGTCGTAATATGATGCTGCCACGTCATTCCACGTCATGCCACGTAGTGATATGATGCTGCCACGTCGTGTTATGATGCTGCCACGTCGTGATATGATGCTGCCACGTCGTGATATGATGCTGCCACGTCGTGATATGATGCTGCCACGTCGTGAAATGATGCTGCCACGTCGTAATCTGCAGCTGCCACGTCGTGATATGATGATGCCACGTCGTGAAGTGATGCCGCCACGTCGTGAAATGATGCTGCCACGTCGTAATCTGATGCTGCCACATCGTGATATGATGCTGCCACGTCATTGCACGTCATGCCACGTCGTGAAATGATACTGCCACGTGATTCCACGTCATGCCACGTCGTGAAATGATGCTGCCACGTCGTGATATGAAGCTGCCACGTCGTGATATGATGCTGCCACGTCATTCCACGTCATGCCACGTCGTGAAATGATGCTGCCACGTCATTCCACGTCATGCCACGTCGTGAAATGATGCTGCCACGTCGTGATATGATGCTGCCACGTCGTGATATGATGCTGCCACGTCGTGATATGATGCTGCCACGTCGTGATATGATGCTGCCACGTCGTGTTATGATGCTGCCACGTCGTGATATGATGCTGCCACGTCGTGAAATGATGCTGCCACGTCGTGATATGATGATGCCACGTCGTGAAGTGATGCTGCCACGTCGTGAAATGATGCTGCCACGTCGTAATCTGATGCTGCCACGTCATTCCACGTCATGCCACGTCGTGAAATGATGCTGCCACGTCATTGCACGTCATGCCACGTCGTGAAATGATGCTCCCACGTCATTCCACGTCATGCCACGTCGTGAAATGATGCTGCCACGTCGTGATATGATGCTGCCACGACGTGATATGATGCTGCCACGTCATTGCACGTCATGCCACGTCGTGAAATGATGCTGCCACGTCATTCCACGTCATGCCACGTCGTGAAATGATGCTGCCACGTCATTGCACGTCATGCCACGTCGTGAAATGATGCTCCCACGTCATTCCACGTCATGCCACGTCGTGAAATGATGCTGCCACGTCGTGATATGATGCTGCCACGTCGTGATATGATGCTGCCACGTCGTGATATGATGCTGCCACGTCGTGACATGATGCTGCCACGTCGTGTTATGATGCTGCCACGTCGTGTTATGATGCTGCCACGTCGTAATCTGATGCTGCCACGTCGTGATATGATGATGCCACGTCGTGAAGTGATGCTGCCACGTCGTGAAATGATGCTCCCACGTCATTCCACGTCATGCCACGTCGTGAAATGATGCTGCCACGTCGTGATATGATGCTGCCACGACGTGATATGATGCTGCCACGTCGGATTACGACGTGGCAGCATCATAACACGACGTGGCAGCATCATAACACGACGTGGCAGCATCATGTCACGACGTGGCAGCATCATATCACGACGTGGCAGCATCATATCACGACGTGGCAGCATCATATCACGACGTGGCAGCATCATTTCACGACGTGGCATGACGTGGAATGACGTGGGAGCATCATTTCACGACGTGGCATGACGTGCAATGACGTGGCAGCATCATTTCACGACGTGGCATGACGTGGAATGACGTGGCAGCATCATTTCACGACGTGGCATGACGTGCAATGACGTGGCAGCATCATATCACGTCGTGGCAGCATCATATCACGACGTGGCAGCATCATTTCACGACGTGGCATGACGTGGAATGACGTGGGAGCATCATTTCACGACGTGGCATGACGTGCAATGACGTGGCAGCATCATTTCACGACGTGGCATGACGTGGAATGACGTGGCAGCATCAGATTACGACGTGGCAGCATCATTTCACGACGTGGCAGCATCACTTCACGACGTGGCATCATCATATCACGACGTGGCAGCATCATTTCACGACGTGGCAGCATCATATCACGACGTGGCAGCATCATAACACGACGTGGCAGCATCATATCACGACGTGGCAGCATCATATCACGACGTGGCAGCATCATATCACGACGTGGCAGCATCATATCACGACGTGGCAGCATCATTTCACGACGTGGCATGACGTGGAATGACGTGGCAGCATCATTTCACGACGTGGCATGACGTGGAATGACGTGGCAGCATCATATCACGACGTGGCAGCTTCATATCACGACGTGGCAGCATCATTTCACGACGTGGCATGACGTGGAATCACGTGGCAGTATCATTTCACGACGTGGCATGACGTGCAATGACGTGGCAGCATCATATCACGATGTGGCAGCATCAGATTACGACGTGGCAGCATCATTTCACGACGTGGCGGCATCACTTCACGACGTGGCATCATCATATCACGACGTGGCAGCTGCAGATTACGACGTGGCAGCATCATTTCACGACGTGGCAGCATCATATCACGACGTGGCAGCATCATATCACGACGTGGCAGCATCATATCACGACGTGGCAGCATCATAACACGACGTGGCAGCATCATATCACTACGTGGCATGACGTGGAATGACGTGGCAGCATCATATTACGACGTGGCAGCTCTTTTTCACGACGTGGCAGCATCATATCACGTTGTGGCAGCATCATTTCACGACGTGGCATCATCATATCACGACGTGGCAGCATCAGATTACGACGTGGCAGCATCATTTCACGACGTGGCAGCATCATTTCACGACGTGGCAGCATCACTTCACGACGTGGCATCATCATATCACGACGTGGCAGCATCAGATTACGACGTGGCAGCATCATAACACGACGTGGCAGCATCATAACACGACGTGGCAGCATCATATCACGACGTGGCAGCATCATATCACGACGTGGCAGCATCATATCACGACGTGGCAGCATCATATCACGACGTGGCAGCATCATTTCACGACGTGGCATGACGTGGAATGACGTGGGAGCATCATTTCACGACGTGGCATGACGTGCAATGACGTGGCAGCATCATTTCACGACGTGGCATGACGTGGAATGACGTGGCAGCATCATTTCACGACGTGGCATGACGTGCAATGACGTGGCAGCATCATATCACGTCGTGGCAGCATCATATCACGACGTGGCAGCATCATTTCACGACGTGGCATGACGTGGAATGACGTGGGAGCATCATTTCACGACGTGGCATGACGTGCAATGACGTGGCAGCATCATTTCACGACGTGGCATGACGTGGAATGACGTGGCAGCATCAGATTACGACGTGGCAGCATCATTTCACGACGTGGCAGCATCACTTCACGACGTGGCATCATCATATCACGACGTGGCAGCATCATTTCACGACGTGGCAGCATCATATCACGACGTGGCAGCATCATAACACGACGTGGCAGCATCATATCACGACGTGGCAGCATCATATCACGACGTGGCAGCATCATATCACGACGTGGCAGCATCATATCACGACGTGGCAGCATCATTTCACGACGTGGCATGACGTGGAATGACGTGGCAGCATCATTTCACGACGTGGCATGACGTGGAATGACGTGGCAGCATCATATCACGACGTGGCAGCTTCATATCACGACGTGGCAGCATCATTTCACGACGTGGCATGACGTGGAATCACGTGGCAGTATCATTTCACGACGTGGCATGACGTGCAATGACGTGGCAGCATCATATCACGATGTGGCAGCATCAGATTACGACGTGGCAGCATCATTTCACGACGTGGCAGCATCACTTCACGACGTGGCATCGTCATATCACGACGTGGCAGCTGCAGATTACGACGTGGCAGCATCATTTCACGACGTGGCAGCATCATATCACGACGTGGCAGCATCATATCACGACGTGGCAGCATCATATCACGACGTGGCAGCATCATAACACGACGTGGCAGCATCATATCACTACGTGGCATGACGTGGAATGACGTGGCAGCATCATATTACGACGTGGCAGCTCTTTTTCACGACGTGGCAGCATCATATCACGTTGTGGCAGCATCATTTCACGACGTGGCATGACGTGGAATGACGTGGCAGCATCATTTCACGACGTGGCATGACGTGGAATGACGTGGCAGCATCATTTCACGACGTGGCATGACGTGCAATGACGTGGCAGCATCATATCACGACGTGGCAGCATTATTTCACGACGTGGCATGACGTGGAATGACGTGGGAGCATCATTTCACGACGTGGCATGACGTGGAATGACGTGGCAGCATCATTTCACGACGTGGCAGCATCATATCACGACGTGGCAGCATCATTTCACGACGTGGCATCATCATATCACGACGTGGCAGCATCAGATTACGACGTGGCAGCATCATTTCACGACGTGGCAGCATCACTTCACGACGTGGCATCATCATATCACGACGTGGCAGCATCAGATTACGACGTGGCAGCATCATAACACGACGTGGCAGCATCATAACACGACGTGGCAGCATCATATCACGACGTGGCAGCATCATATCACGACGTGGCAGCATCATATCACGACGTGGCAGCATCATATCACGACGTGGCAGCATCATTTCACGACGTGGCATGACGTGGAATGACGTGGCAGCATCATATTACGACGTGGCAGCATCATATCACGACGTGGCAGCATTACTTCACGACGTGGCATCATCATATCACGACGTGGCAGCATCAGATTACGACGTGGCAGCATCATTTCACGACGTGGCATCATCATATCACGACGTGGCAGCATCAGATTACGACGTGACAGCATCATTTCACGACGTGGCAGCATCACTTCACGACGTGGCAGCATCATAACACGGCGTGGCAGCATCATATCACGACGTGGCAGCATCATATCACGACGTGGCAGCATCATATCACGACGTGGCAGCATCATATCACGACGTGGCAGCATCACTTCACGACGTGGCATCAACATATCACGACGTGGCAGCATCATTTCACGACGTGGCAGCATCATATCACGACGTGGCAGCATCATAACACGACGTGGCAGCATCATATCACGACGTGGCAGCATCATATCACGACGTGGCAGCATCATATCACGACGTGGCAGCATCATATCACGACGTGGCAGCATCATTTCACGACGTGGCATGACGTGGAATGACGTGGCAGCATCATATTACGACGTGGCAGCATCATATCACGACGTGGCATCATCATATCACGACGTGGCAGCATCAGATTACGACGTGGCAGCATCATTTCACGACGAGGCAGCATCATATCACGACGTGGCAGCATCATATCACGACGTGGCAGCATTACTTCACGACGTGGCATCATCATATCACGACGTGGCAGCATCAGATTACGACGTGGCAGCATCATTTCACGACGTGGCAGCATCACTTCACGACGTGGCATCAACATATCACGACGTGGCAGCATCATTTCACGACGTGGCAGCATCATATCACGACGTGGCAGCATCATAACACGACGTGGCAGCATCATATCACGACGTGGCAGCATCATATCACGACGTGGCAGCATCATATCACGACGTGGCAGCATCATATCACGACGTGGCAGCATCATTTCACGACGTGGCATGACGTGGAATGACGTGGCAGCATCATATTACGACGTGGCAGCATCATATCACGACGTGGCATCATCATATCACGACGTGGCAGCATCAGATTACGACGTGGCAGCATCATTTCACGACGAGGCAGCATCATATCACGACGTGGCAGCATCATATCACGACGTGGCAGCATTACTTCACGACGTGGCATCATCATATCACGACGTGGCAGCATCAGATTACGACGTGGCAGCATCATTTCACGACGTGGCAGCATCATATCACGACGTGGCAGCATCATATCACGTCGTGGCAGCATCATATCACGACGTGGCAGCATCATTTCACGACGTGGCATGACGTGGAATGACGTGGGAGCATCATTTCACGACGTGGCATGACGTGGAATGACGTGGCAGCATCATTTCACGACGTGGCAGCATCATTTCACGACGTGGCAGCATCACTTCACGACGTGGCATCATCATATCACGACGTGGCAGCATCAGATTACGACGTGGCAGCATCATAACACGACGTGGCAGCATCATAACACGACGTGGCAGCATCATATCACGACGTGGCAGCATCATATCACGACGTGGCAGCATCATATCACGACGTGGCAGCATCATATCACGACGTGGCAGCATCATTTCACGACGTGGCATGACGTGGAATGACGTGGGAGCATCATTTCACGACGTGGCATGACGTGCAATGACGTGGCAGCATCATTTCACGACGTGGCATGACGTGGAATGACGTGGCAGCATCATTTCACGACGTGGCATGACGTGCAATGACGTGGCAGCATCATATCACGTCGTGGCAGCATCATATCACGACGTGGCAGCATCATTTCACGACGTGGCATGACGTGGAATGACGTGGGAGCATCATTTCACGACGTGGCATGACGTGCAATGACGTGGCAGCATCATTTCACGACGTGGCATGACGTGGAATGACGTGGCAGCATCAGATTACGACGTGGCAGCATCATTTCACGACGTGGCAGCATCACTTCACGACGTGGCATCATCATATCACGACGTGGCAGCATCATTTCACGACGTGGCAGCATCATATCACGACGTGGCAGCATCATAACACGACGTGGCAGCATCATATCACGACGTGGCAGCATCATATCACGACGTGGCAGCATCATATCACGACGTGGCAGCATCATATCACGACGTGGCAGCATCATTTCACGACGTGGCATGACGTGGAATGACGTGGCAGCATCATTTCACGACGTGGCATGACGTGGAATGACGTGGCAGCATCATATCACGACGTGGCAGCTTCATATCACGACGTGGCAGCATCATTTCACGACGTGGCATGACGTGGAATCACGTGGCAGTATCATTTCACGACGTGGCATGACGTGCAATGACGTGGCAGCATCATATCACGATGTGGCAGCATCAGATTACGACGTGGCAGCATCATTTCACGACGTGGCAGCATCACTTCACGACGTGGCATCATCATATCACGACGTGGCAGCTGCAGATTACGACGTGGCAGCATCATTTCACGACGTGGCAGCATCATATCACGACGTGGCAGCATCATATCACGACGTGGCAGCATCATATCACGACGTGGCAGCATCATAACACGACGTGGCAGCATCATATCACTACGTGGCATGACGTGGAATGACGTGGCAGCATCATATTACGACGTGGCAGCTCTTTTTCACGACGTGGCAGCATCATATCACGTTGTGGCAGCATCATTTCACGACGTGGCATCATCATATCACGACGTGGCAGCATCAGATTACGACGTGGCAGCATCATTTCACGACGTGGCAGCATCATTTCACGACGTGGCAGCATCACTTCACGACGTGGCATCATCATATCACGACGTGGCAGCATCAGATTACGACGTGGCAGCATCATAACACGACGTGGCAGCATCATAACACGACGTGGCAGCATCATATCACGACGTGGCAGCATCATATCACGACGTGGCAGCATCATATCACGACGTGGCAGCATCATATCACGACGTGGCAGCATCATTTCACGACGTGGCATGACGTGGAATGACGTGGGAGCATCATTTCACGACGTGGCATGACGTGCAATGACGTGGCAGCATCATTTCACGACGTGGCATGACGTGGAATGACGTGGCAGCATCATTTCACGACGTGGCATGACGTGCAATGACGTGGCAGCATCATATCACGTCGTGGCAGCATCATATCACGACGTGGCAGCATCATTTCACGACGTGGCATGACGTGGAATGACGTGGGAGCATCATTTCACGACGTGGCATGACGTGCAATGACGTGGCAGCATCATTTCACGACGTGGCATGACGTGGAATGACGTGGCAGCATCAGATTACGACGTGGCAGCATCATTTCACGACGTGGCAGCATCACTTCACGACGTGGCATCATCATATCACGACGTGGCAGCATCATTTCACGACGTGGCAGCATCATATCACGACGTGGCAGCATCATAACACGACGTGGCAGCATCATATCACGACGTGGCAGCATCATATCACGACGTGGCAGCATCATATCACGACGTGGCAGCATCATATCACGACGTGGCAGCATCATTTCACGACGTGGCATGACGTGGAATGACGTGGCAGCATCATTTCACGACGTGGCATGACGTGGAATGACGTGGCAGCATCATATCACGACGTGGCAGCTTCATATCACGACGTGGCAGCATCATTTCACGACGTGGCATGCCGTGGAATCACGTGGCAGTATCATTTCACGACGTGGCATGACGTGCAATGACGTGGCAGCATCATATCACGATGTGGCAGCATCAGATTACGACGTGGCAGCATCATTTCACGACGTGGCAGCATCACTTCACGACGTGGCATCATCATATCACGACGTGGCAGCTGCAGATTACGACGTGGCAGCATCATTTCACGACGTGGCAGCATCATATCACGACGTGGCAGCATCATATCACGACGTGGCAGCATCATATCACGACGTGGCAGCATCATAACACGACGTGGCAGCATCATATCACTACGTGGCATGACGTGGAATGACGTGGCAGCATCATATTACGACGTGGCAGCTCTTTTTCACGACGTGGCAGCATCATATCACGTTGTGGCAGCATCATTTCACGACGTGGCATGACGTGGAATGACGTGGCAGCATCATTTCACGACGTGGCATGACGTGGAATGACGTGGCAGCATCATTTCACGACGTGGCATGACGTGCAATGACGTGGCAGCATCATATCACGACGTGGCAGCATTATTTCACGACGTGGCATGACGTGGAATGACGTGGGAGCATCATTTCACGACGTGGCATGACGTGGAATGACGTGGCAGCATCATTTCACGACGTGGCAGCATCATATCACGACGTGGCAGCATCATTTCACGACGTGGCATCATCATATCACGACGTGGCAGCATCAGATTACGACGTGGCAGCATCATTTCACGACGTGGCAGCATCACTTCACGACGTGGCATCATCATATCACGACGTGGCAGCATCAGATTACGACGTGGCAGCATCATAACACGACGTGGCAGCATCATAACACGACGTGGCAGCATCATATCACGACGTGGCAGCATCATATCACGACGTGGCAGCATCATATCACGACGTGGCAGCATCATATCACGACGTGGCAGCATCATTTCACGACGTGGCATGACGTGGAATGACGTGGCAGCATCATATTACGACGTGGCAGCATCATATCACGACGTGGCAGCATTACTTCACGACGTGGCATCATCATATCACGACGTGGCAGCATCAGATTACGACGTGGCAGCATCATTTCACGACGTGGCATCATCATATCACGACGTGGCAGCATCAGATTACGACGTGACAGCATCATTTCACGACGTGGCAGCATCACTTCACGACGTGGCAGCATCATAACACGGCGTGGCAGCATCATATCACGACGTGGCAGCATCATATCACGACGTGGCAGCATCATATCACGACGTGGCAGCATCATATCACGACGTGGCATGACGTGGAATGACGTGGGAGCATCATTTCACGACGTGGCATGACGTGGAATGACGTGGCAGCATCATATCACGACGTGGCAGCATCATATCACGACGTGGCAGCATCATTTCACGACGTGGCAGCATTACTTCACGACGTGGCATCATCATATCACGACGTGGCAGCATCAGATTACGACGTGGCAGCATCATTTCACGACGTGGCAGCATCATATCACGACGTGGCAGCATCATATCACGTCGTGGCAGCATCATATCACGACGTGGCAGCATCATTTCACGACGTGGCATGACGTGGAATGACGTGGGAGCATCATTTCACGACGTGGCATGACGTGGAATGACGTGGCAGCATCATATCACGACGTGGCAGCTTCATATCACGACGTGGCAGCATCATTTCACGACATAGCATGACGTGGAATCACGTGGCAGCATCATTTCACGACGTGGCATGACGTGCAATGACGTGGCAGCATCATATCACGACGTGGCAGCATCATATCACGACGTGGCAGCATCATAACACGACGTGGCAGCATCATATCACTACGTGGCATGACGTGGAATGACGTGGCAGCATCATATTACGACGTGGCAGCTCTTTTTCACGACGTGGCAGCATCATATCACGTTGTGGCAGCATCATTTCACGACGTGGCATGACGTGGAATGACGTGGCAGCATCATTTCACGACGTGGCATGACGTGGAATGACGTGGCAGCATCATTTCACGACGTGGCATGACGTGCAATGACGTGGCAGCATCATATCACGACGTGGCAGCATTATTTCACGACGTGGCATGACGTGGAATGACGTGGGAGCATCATTTCACGACGTGGCATGACGTGGAATGACGTGGCAGCATCATTTCACGACGTGGCAGCATCACTTCACGACGTGGCATCATCACATCACGACGTGGCAGCATCAGATTACGACGTGGCAGCATCATTTCACGACGTGGCAGCATCATTTCACGACGTGGCAGCATCACTTCACGACGTGGCATCATCATATCACGACGTGGCAGCATCAGATTACGACGTGGCAGCATCATAACACGACGTGGCAGCATCATAACACGACGTGGCAGCATCATATCACGACGTGGCAGCATCATATCACGACGTGGCAGCATCATATCACGACGTGGCAGCATCATATCACGACGTGGCAGCATCATTTCACGACGTGGCATGACGTGGAATGACGTGGGAGCATCATTTCACGACGTGGCATGACGTGCAATGACGTGGCAGCATCATTTCACGACGTGGCATGACGTGGAATGACGTGGCAGCATCATTTCACGACGTGGCATGACGTGCAATGACGTGGCAGCATCATATCACGTCGTGGCAGCATCATATCACGACGTGGCAGCATCATTTCACGACGTGGCATGACGTGGAATGACGTGGGAGCATCATTTCACGACGTGGCATGACGTGCAATGACGTGGCAGCATCATTTCACGACGTGGCATGACGTGGAATGACGTGGCAGCATCAGATTACGACGTGGCAGCATCATTTCACGACGTGGCAGCATCACTTCACGACGTGGCATCATCATATCACGACGTGGCAGCATCATTTCACGACGTGGCAGCATCATATCACGACGTGGCAGCATCATAACACGACGTGGCAGCATCATATCACGACGTGGCAGCATCATATCACGACGTGGCAGCATCATATCACGACGTGGCAGCATCATATCACGACGTGGCAGCATCATTTCACGACGTGGCATGACGTGGAATGACGTGGCAGCATCATTTCACGACGTGGCATGACGTGGAATGACGTGGCAGCATCATATCACGACGTGGCAGCTTCATATCACGACGTGGCAGCATCATTTCACGACGTGGCATGACGTGGAATCACGTGGCAGTATCATTTCACGACGTGGCATGACGTGCAATGACGTGGCAGCATCATATCACGATGTGGCAGCATCAGATTACGACGTGGCAGCATCATTTCACGACGTGGCAGCATCACTTCACGACGTGGCATCATCATATCACGACGTGGCAGCTGCAGATTACGACGTGGCAGCATCATTTCACGACGTGGCAGCATCATATCACGACGTGGCAGCATCATATCACGACGTGGCAGCATCATATCACGACGTGGCAGCATCATAACACGACGTGGCAGCATCATATCACTACGTGGCATGACGTGGAATGACGTGGCAGCATCATATTACGACGTGGCAGCTCTTTTTCACGACGTGACAGCATCATATCACGTTGTGGCAGCATCATTTCACGACGTGGCATGACGTGGAATGACGTGGCAGCATCATTTCACGACGTGGCATGACGTGGAATGACGTGGCAGCATCATTTCACGACGTGGCATGACGTGCAATGACGTGGCAGCATCATATCACGACGTGGCAGCATTATTTCACGACGTGGCATGACGTGGAATGACGTGGGAGCATCATTTCACGACGTGGCATGACGTGGAATGACGTGGCAGCATCATTTCACGACGTGGCAGCATCATATCACGACGTGGCAGCATCATTTCACGACGTGGCATCATCATATCACGACGTGGCAGCATCAGATTACGACGTGGCAGCATCATTTCACGACGTGGCAGCATCACTTCACGACGTGGCATCATCATATCACGACGTGGCAGCATCAGATTACGACGTGGCAGCATCATAACACGACGTGGCAGCATCATAACACGACGTGGCAGCATCATATCACGACGTGGCAGCATCATATCACGACGTGGCAGCATCATATCACGACGTGGCAGCATCATATCACGACGTGGCAGCATCATTTCACGACGTGGCATGACGTGGAATGACGTGGCAGCATCATATTACGACGTGGCAGCATCATATCACGACGTGGCAGCATTACTTCACGACGTGGCATCATCATATCACGACGTGGCAGCATCAGATTACGACGTGGCAGCATCATTTCACGACGTGGCATCATCATATCACGACGTGGCAGCATCAGATTACGACGTGACAGCATCATTTCACGACGTGGCAGCATCACTTCACGACGTGGCAGCATCATAACACGGCGTGGCAGCATCATATCACGACGTGGCAGCATCATATCACGACGTGGCAGCATCATATCACGACGTGGCAGCATCATATCACGACGTGGCATGACGTGGAATGACGTGGGAGCATCATTTCACGACGTGGCATGACGTGGAATGACGTGGCAGCATCATATCACGACGTGGCAGCATCATATCACGACGTGGCAGCATCATTTCACGACGTGGCAGCATTACTTCACGACGTGGCATCATCATATCACGACGTGGCAGCATCAGATTACGACGTGGCAGCATCATTTCACGACGTGGCAGCATCATATCACGACGTGGCAGCATCATATCACGTCGTGGCAGCATCATATCACGACGTGGCAGCATCATTTCACGACGTGGCATGACGTGGAATGACGTGGGAGCATCATTTCACGACGTGGCATGACGTGGAATGACGTGGCAGCATCATATCACGACGTGGCAGCTTCATATCACGACGTGGCAGCATCATTTCACGACATGGCATGACGTGGAATCACGTGGCAGCATCATTTCACGACGTGGCATGACGTGCAATGACGTGGCAGCATCATATCACGACGTGGCAGCATCATATCACGACGTGGCAGCATCATTTCACGACGTGGCATGACGTGGAATGACGTGGGAGCATCATTTCACGACGTGGCATGACGTGCAATGACGTGGCAGCATCATTTCACGACGTGGCATGACGTGGAATGACGTGGCAGCATCATTTCACGACGTGGCATGACGTGCAATGACGTGGCAGCATCATATCACGTCGTGGCAGCATCATATCACGACGTGGCAGCATCATTTCACGACGTGGCATGACGTGGAATGACGTGGGAGCATCATTTCACGACGTGGCATGAGGTGCAATGACGTGGCAGCATCATTTCACGACGTGGCATGACGTGGAATGACGTGTCAGCATCAGATTGCGACGTGGCAGCATCATTTCACGACGTGGCAGCATCACTTCACGACGTGGCATCATCATATCACGACGTGGCAGCATCATTTCACGACGTGGCAGCATCATATCACGACGTGGCAGCATCATAACACGACGTGGCAGCATCATATCACGACGTGGCAGCATCATATCACGACGTGGCAGCATCATATCACGACGTGGCAGCATCATATCACGACGTGGCAGCATCACTTCACGACGTGGCATCATCATATCACGACGTGGCAGCATCAGATTACGACGTGGCAGCATCATAACACGACGTGGCAGCATCATAACACGACGTGGCAGCATCATATCACGACGTGGCAGCATCATATCACGACGTGGCAGCATCATATCACGACGTGGCAGCATCATATCACGACGTGGCAGCATCATTTCACGACGTGGCATGACGTGGAATGACGTGGCAGCATCATTTCACGACGTGGCATGACGTGGAATGACGTGGCAGCATCATTTCACGACGTGGCATGACGTGCAAAGACGTGGCAGCATCATATCACGACGTGGCAGCATTATTTCACGACGTGGCATGACGTGGAATGACGTGGGAGCATCATTTCACGACGTGGCATGACGTGGAATGACGTGGCAGCATCATATTACGACGTGGCAGCTCTTTTTCATGACGTGGCAGCATCATTTCACGACGTGGCAGCATCATATCACGACGTGGCAGCATCATTTCACGACGTGGCATCATCATATCACGACGTGGCAGCATCAGATTACGACGTGGCAGCATCATTTCACGACGTGGCAGCATCACTTCACGACGTGGCATCATCATATCACGACGTGGCAGCATCAGATTACGACGTGGCAGCATCATAACACGACGTGGCAGCATCATATATAACACGACGTGGCAGCATCATATCACGACGTGGCAGCATCATATCACGACGTGGCAGCATCATATCACGACGTGGCAGCATCATTTCACGACGTGGCATGACGTGGAATGACGTGGCAGCATCATATTACGACGTGGCAGCATCATATCACGACGTGGCAGCATTACTTCACGACGTGGCATCATCATATCACGACGTGGCAGCATCAGATTACGACGTGGCAGCATCATTTCACGACGTGGCATCATCATATCACGACGTGGCAGCATCAGATTACGACGTGGCAGCATCATTTCACGACGTGGCAGCATCACTTCACGACGTGGCATGACGTGGAATGACGTGGGAGCATCATTTCACGACGTGGCATGACGTGCAATGACGTGGCAGCATCATTTCACGACGTGGCATGACGTGCAATGACGTGGCAGCATCATATCACGTCGTGGCAGCATCATATCACGACGTGGCAGCATCATTTCACGACGTGGCATGACGTGGAATGACGTGGGAGCATCATTTCACGACGTGGCATGACGTGCAATGAC